>MNCI01031843.1:0-177192 GCA_015680685.1 Gnetum montanum
CATAGTCCCTCATGTACCTGTTCAACAATAGTTTGGGCATCGGTATTATTAACGCATGTTAGCAATATGCCTTCGTAGGATCGACGACACAGTGTGTCCCCTACCAAGGTATACTGCTTAGAACATTTCCGCACTACGTCTTTCTGTACATTTGTTAGATGTCGTGGTGTTTCGCCACGTAGAAGGTATTCTTTTATGTCATCGTACCATTCTATTGTGTGTGTTGAACTAACAGATGCAATCGGCAACGTGTCAAGGGTATTGGTGATTGGTTCAGCACAACTGGTTATGGAACTTGGCAATGTGTGGAACATGTTTGGCGATATGTTTAACACTAACGTGGCTAACGCGTCTGCGATGGTGTTATCGTTTCTAGAGACGTGTTACACATCGATGTTTTCAAATCGCCTCATTAGGTGTTTTGCCAAGTCGCAGTATGGTTGTAAGTGCTAGGATTTGCATGTATAGACTTCTGTGACTTGGTTTGCGAGTCTCCTCTGACTACAAGCTATGTGATGTTTAAAGCCAAAGTTGCCGTGAGATCTCTAAGGAGACCTTCGTACTCTGCTATGTTGTTGNTGAGATCTCTAAGGAGACCTTCGTACTCTGCTATGTTGTTGGTACAATGAAAGTTGAAACGATAGGCCAAGGGTCGGATATCCCTGGAGGGATAGGTGATGACAGCGGCTACACTTCCTCCTCGAGAGGTGGATGCTCCATCAAAGTTTAAAATAGCGTCATAGTCATTGGGCACTATGTCTATGGCGGTTATATTCTCATCTGGGAACTCTGGGTCTATAGTCGCTTGGTCATGTGTTGGTGATGTTGTCATTTGATTTGCTATATCTTGACCTTGAACTGATGATTGCGCTACATAGTACAGGTCAAACTCGGCTATCATGGCTTTCGACCGGGCTATTCGACTTGTTTCATAAATATTCACTGTTATGGCTCTTAGTACATTGTCCTTGCAAATTATGTAAACCTGGTTACGGAAGAGGTAATGTCGCCATTTTCTTAAAGAAAAGACCAAAGCTAAACATGACTTCTCCACATCGTTGTACTTTTTCTCGTGGGAAACTAATGCGTGGCTCAAGTAATATATAGGGACTTCAGTTCCGTCATCTCGTTTCTGGCAAAGCATAGACGCGATGGACGAATCCGAAGTAGCGAGGTAGATGTAGAATGGTTTATCGTTTTGAGGTGGATAAACCGTGGGTAACCGGGCAAGTGCCGTTTTAATGTCATCGAATGCTTGTTGACATTGCAGAGTCCATTCAAAATGGACGTTTTTGCGTAACAAGTGGTTTATAGGTTTTAGTTTATCCGTCAGTTTTTCTATGAAGCGCCTGATAAACTGTAATCTACCCTGTAGACCTCGAAGTTCGGTAAGGTTGCCTAGTGGTTTCAGGTTTGTTATGGCCTTAACCTTATCAGGGTCCACTCGTATCCCTGCTTCTGATGCTATAAATCCAAGCATTTTACCTATTTTGACGCCGAAGACACACTTTCTTGGGTTAAGCCTCAGTTCATACTTTAGACAACATTTTAGTACTAAGTCCAGATCTTGTACATGTTGTTCCTCTGTTTTTGATTTAACCACAATGTCATCCACGTAGTCGTTGAGTGAGTGTAATATGTAATCGCTAAAGATAAATGTCATCGCTCTTTGATACGTGGCCCCAACATTCTTGAGACCAAAGGGCATCATTGTGTAACAAAAGGTTCCCCATGGTGTCATAAAGGTTGTCCGAAGCTGATGCTCTGGGTTGATTCGTATTTGATTGTATCCTGAGAAGCCATCTATAAAGGATAATAGTGCGTGCCCAGCAGTTGATTCAACAAGTTGATCAATGTTGGGTAGAGGAAAATCATCCTTTATGGTTGCTACATTTAAATCCCGGAAGTCAATGCACAAACGAATGCTTCCGTTCTTCTTCGAAACAATTACCATGTTAGACACCCACTCGGCGTAATCAACGGCTCGAATGAAGCCAGCTTAATAAAGCTTGGTGATCTCATTGCGAACTGCTAATGCCACCTCGGGTTTAACCTTTTATGCTTTTTGTTTTACCGATCTCAACTTCGGGTCAAGGATAATATTGTGTTGGACAATTCGGGGATCTAGTCCGGGCATGTGTGTGTAGGACCAAGCGAATGCTTTCATATTTTCCCTAAGCACGTTCTCAATGTTTTTGGCTAATGGCGATTATAATAAGGTGCTTAATTTTAAAATTTTAGTTTCCCCATCGGGCATGATGATGGGAGTTTCGGCCAACAGGTCTTCGGTGATATTCTCGGCCTCTATGTCAAGGAATTTTGTCATGTCTTTGTAATCATCTGTTATTTGCTGTGTTGAGGCTATGACTATGTCATCTGTTGGTGAACTTAAGTTGATGAGGTTTATGTTAATGTCTCTTGTAGTTTTGCCGTATGGTCCATCAATGATTAACGGTGCGGTTAAATGCTGGCAGTCCATTGAGCTTGCTCCTGCCAATAAACAGAGAGCTAAATAAGCAAAGGGGTATCGTTCTGTGTCTTTTGGTGATTTTTAAACTATGTGTACATGTATAATGGTGGATTACCATCACACTGGGATGCATGGCAGTTTAAGGCCTTACTGGGCCGTTACTGGATTGGAAGATGGCAGTTTAACACCTTACTGGGTGATAAGTGGTAGGTTAACGCCTTACCGGGCGTTAAGTGGCAGTTTAACGCCTTACCAGGCATAAACATCCAGAATGGGGTCCATGGGGGAACCAGGATGTAGTAATTTCTATTTTTATATATATTTTATTATTTTTCTTGGGCAAATTTTATCGAAAAATGAGCAAAAAGGCACAAAATGGCAAAAAGGGAACAACAGCGGCGGCAGCGTCATTAGAGCGCTATAAAAAGGGGGGGGGGGTTTCATTTGTTTCTTTCTTTGAATCGTGAGCGTAAGCGACAGAGCGTAAATTTTTAAAGCGTAAGCATAAAGTATCGCGCCCTGGCGTAAGCGTAAACTTGCTTGTGAGTGTAGACGCCGAAGAGTAACCCTTAGTGTAGATGCCCAACACTAAACCCCAGCGTAGACGTGGAGTGTAGAATTTCAGGCGCCAGCGTAGACAGTTCTTTTCTTCAGTGTAAACTTGTGCAATCAGTGTAAAGGAGGCCGAGATGGGCAAAGGAAAAGAAGTGGAAGGCCAGGGAAGGAAGGGTCCCGACTTGACCTTTGCGGAGGAGACTGAAGCCATGCTATAGTGCCAGCCTCGGCCAAGGATCCCATCATGGCCTGTGACATCCCATAGGTAGGCTCTGATCCCTGCCTTTGTTATTATTTCTTTACTTCCTTTTTCAGCGTAGACAGTCTCGACATATACACTGAGCGTAGAGGGTTTTCGGCGTAGATGCTGAGTGTAACTTCATAGCGTGAAGTCGGGTTAGCGTAGATTGTCAGGGCGTAATCAGTTTTATCAATGTAAGCATTTTCCTGCACTGTTATGTCAGCATAAGCCACGGCGTTATGAGTTCTCTATGCGCGAAGTTTTGTCAGCGTGATTTGTTTGTTCCATCAGCGTAAATTTTGTTTACTGTGACGGCGTATACGCCGAGGGTTTGTTCAGCGTATACGCTGTGCGTGTGCAGTTGTCTTCATAGCGTAGACTTGTTTTTCATGTTTCTGGCGTAAACTTGTTTGCTCAATGCCGGCGTAGACTGTTTACGCTGAAAGCAAATTCGGGCGTATACGCTAAGGGTTTCTTCGGCGTATACGTTGAGCGTGAAACAGTTCATTGTCGGCATATACACTGAGTTAAGCAGCGTATTATGCTAAGCGTAAATAGTTTCGTTGGCGTATGCGCTGGTTTATGGGGCGTATACGCTGAGTGTAAACAGTTAGCAAATTTTTAGATTTTAAGTGTTGATTCATGATGTAAACTCTCGTTTTTTTTGGGCTGTTTTGAAGCATGGCTAATTTATCATGGCGTTTTGATTGCTTGCAGGGACAGTAAGCGCTTCCTCCTTATTGTTGAGCTTGTTGGGGTGTTAACATGGGTTGGCCCCGTTGAGGCTGAGGAGCCTCCCCCGGATCTAACCATGGATAACAACGGGGTTTGGTTTAGGGAAGGCGCATGTGGATTTCTGGCCTTCATATTAGACAATTTCGAGGTGGCCATCTGGTCGAACTTTAGCGAAGTGATTGCAAGGAGCGTGCTTGAGGCAATGCTGCCGGGAGCTGCAGAGGATGTCATGGTCTTCATAGAAGACACTGACGAGGGGCCGCTTGTTAATGAGAATGGTTCTACCTGCGGGCCCAGGTCAACACGCCCATTAACGTGCGTGTGGGCATTATTGCCACGAGGGTTAGACTACCTCAACAATACTCTGTTCATAGCTGCCCACGCGCACACATTGTTCCAGAATCCTCCCGGCACAGTGTATCGAGTGGACAGGTAGGACTATTTAAGTTTATCATTTCCTTTTCGCCGTTTGGTGTTTGTTTCTTATTTTGACATTTATTTGTTTATAGACCGAAGACCAACTCGGACGGGACATACGTTGAGGATGAAGGACTAGCTCTTGCTCGCACTGCCCTGGAGGCATTCATGACGGGCCCCACCCTTCGTGGAACCGTACTGGCTCAAACGAAGGGAGCGATCGTCCATTTTCATAAGCAGTTCTCTAGAGCGTTTGCGATGTGCAAAGCTCATGGGTGGCTTCATGCAGACTGGTCAGACAAAGGGCCAGTCTTCCCTCGTGACTTTGGCAACACATCTAAATCCACCACTAATGGTAAATGATAACATTTCCTAGATATATTAGTGAGTTAGTCCAACTGTTTGGAGTTACGCTGATATGACCATTTTAAATTGTTTTTACAGTTGATGTACCTCCTAGTGGGGATTCGGTGACAACTAGATGAACCGAGACTACCTTGTCGATGAAGTTCGGGGAGGTGACTAAGGCTTAAAAGTGGTTGCGTAGACAAACTCCACCGTCCATCGTTCGTTGCTTGGATAATGCCAGCCTCATGAAGCTCTTTATGACCCCGAGTCCTAACGTATCCATAGGGGAGATGATTGGGATCGTGGATTCTTTTAATGAATATGTCTCATACTACAGCACCCGGATTAAGGGTGTCAAGGTAGTTTTTCATCTGTCACCTGAGTTCTTTTCAAACTTATTTGGCGTATCAGCAGATGGCTTAAATGTAGTATTAGACAGAGCTCATAAAGAGCTCCAGACGGTTCGTGAGTTGGAAGATTGGCTAGGCGTGGCTAAGGGTGCCAAGGGATTCTCGATGCAGGGGAAAGCAAAAGTTGTGGAAGTGAACGAATTATATCCCCTGTTCAGGGCACGGGTATTCCCTAAAACCCTTTCCCAAGTGAAGTGTCTTAGGGTTGAGGCTGTTCGTGTCATGCGAACTATCTTCGAAACAAGCATGCGATATAACTGGGCACGATTTTTGTTGTCGGGCATGCACAAGGAGATAGTGCAGTTGCGTTCGAATGTCAAGGCGCAATCCCACTTCACCTTTGCGTTCTTCGCCGGTTATCTTCATCGTTTTGCCAAGTTCCTAGTAGTCCGTGTAGACAACAAGTTTGTTCTGCGGGATCGGGGTCAGCTATCCCGCCCATGGATCAATCACTTGTTTGAGACAACTAAATCCCAAGATGCACCTGAAGGCATTGATGAATCTGTTTCTATTACCACAGGGGGATCATCTTGCGCTTCAATCCACACACATGATAGTTTGGGATTGGAGCCAGACGACGTACCCTACACCGCTAGAAGGGCAGAATGGGTTATCAAGGAGACCGTTGGCCAAGCCAAGTCAAAGCTAAAAAGGTCTGAACGCATGACTGAGGAAGTCTCCAATGTGAACCAACCACGCGTGAAGCGCATACGTTTCAAGATGCCTAGTAAGCAGACCTTGCTTGCCCATTGCTTTATCGTTTTTGTTATGTTTATAACTTTTACTTCAATTGCTTGCGTGTCATTGATATTTTTGGCTTGATTTTAAAAAAGTGAGGAAGCAGGCTTTAGAGACTATCACCGAGGAGGAGGAGACAAATATGGAGAAAAATAATGAAGAGGAACATACGAAGAAGAGCCAAGGCGGAGGAACTTAGAAGTTAAAGGAAAATACCACTGAAACCGCACCGTTGGATGATCAGGACGCTGTCAACCAAATGTTCAGCAGCTTTCTTAAGGGAAATCTAGACTTGGGCGACCCCCCAGAGGGTGACAAGGATCATGGTACGTTTTCCTTTTTATTTTGTTTTGAATTGCTTGACCAATTGTCATTCCTATGGTATTTTATTTTTGTGTTTTTATCTTGTTCAGATGAAGGCAGCGAAATCAGGATGGTGCGGTTGGACATACCCATGAAAACGTTTCCTCCTGAGAGGACCGCGGAGGTTAGTTTATCCCATACCCGTGAGCCACTTACTTGGACAGAAATGCCAAGTAAGATGGATTTTGTGGCTGGAATCTCGGAGGAAGTTGTTGAACGGATCCAGGAGGCCCACCCTGATATAGGTGTAAATCATTTAGAGGTTTGAAGTTTTGCATCTTGTTTATATTGTCTTAACATTTGTATTTTTTGTGTGGGTAGGCGCTAAATTGAGATGGGATCCCTCTGAAAGCATTAGCATGGAAAGTTTAACCACACTTTCCCCAGAAGTGGAACAGGTGCTAAGGCCTATTTACGAGGGAGTTGCAGAAAGCCTTGTGCACAACACTAAGTCATTATGGACCTATAGGGGTTCGATTGAGCAGTTGTGGCTATAGATTCAGGCAAAATAAAAGGAAGTCTCTGAATTGTCAGTGGAACGTGACGATCTGAAGGCTCGGTACGAGTTCACCGCTGCTAAACTAAGCGGAGATCGCTCCTGGTGAACGTCCGAGGTTACATACACCAGATATTGGAATCTACTGAATCGTCATGCATCGCTGACTCGGAGAATGGCAGAGCGTAAAGCCCAAATTGATCTCTTGAACCTTAAATGTCAAGATTGGAAAGCCTTTGCTTCCAAGGTTCGTAAGTGGGGTCAGGATGAGAAAAATCACAAACATTACTACAAGAAGTCGTTAAAAGAGGTGTCTATTGAAAAGCGCCAACTAGAGATGTTTGTGGATGGTTTGGGTTTGCGTTCTACTTTCGATACTTTTGCTCAAAATACGACTGTGGAAATGGAGTCGCCTACAAGGGTGATCAAAACTGCTTTTGGGGAAGTGTCGGTGGGCGAATTCCCTCTGAAACATCCTACCTGGTTGGCTGTCGACAAAGGAAAGGCTTTTGCAGACGTTGACTTAGGCCTTGATGGGACAGATTGGGCCAGCGTTTCAGAAGAGGAAATCCTTCGTCGGCTGGAATTCAGCTTAGGGGGATCTCCTATGGTAAGCATTTTGTCCTTGTGAAGTTAATTTATCGAATAATGTTTAAAATTTTGACATTCGCTTATTCTTATGTTGGTTGGATCTTTTGGTATTTTTAGGACGAAGGTGGCGATGATGCCCAAGAGGCTGGCCCCAGTGGAGTAGGGGCCCCTGATGCTGGTGGATCTAAAAGGGACGATCCTCCCATCCCAGATGCTTAGGCTTTTTAATTTTTGTTTTTAGTTTTCTGTTTTACGGGACTATTCTGATTCCAATTGATATGGGAATTGTAACTTGAAAACTTTGAGGTATTTTAAAGAGACAGTGGAAAACAGTTAACTCTGGTAATTGTATGTATATAAAATATTTTTGTTGATTTTGAGTTTATTTGCACATATGACATGACAATGTAAAATGTTTTTAAAATGTTTTTGGTTTACTTTTTTGCTTTAAGCATGACGCACTGGTGTAATTATAAATGATAAGCAGAAAGGAAAACAAAGCATAAGTGTAGGAACTAGTTTAAGGCCATTTCAGGCCCCAATGTAGGCAAAGGACATTTCGGATGACATGGGTGGATTTTTCTATTAACCGATCGTCGCTGATCATGGCTAGTTTTACGTCTTTGCGGACATGATAGTTTAACGTCATTTTGGACAGGGAGTGTAGTTTAATAATAATAAATTTTTTTTGTTTTTTGATTTGTCATAGTTTAGTGTCATTTCGGACGAGTTGTAGTTTAACGACATTTCAGACATGTTATAGTTTAACGTCGTTTTGGACTGGGCGTGTTGATATTATTGTAATAGTTTTTTAATTTTCTTCCTTTTAATGTTAGGCGATGTGTTAACGGGTATGATTCTGTATTCAGCGTCCCCTTCGCTGATCACATTGAATGGTAATTCAGCCCAAGGGACATTTGACAGAATGGCTCCCGTGTTAGTATTTTCAGATGTTTCGACAGTTGGCATGATTTTTGTGCGAGTTTCCACTTGAGAAGTTGTATGTACAGTGTCAGACGCAGGCATTTCTATTTTAGGTGGGTCTTGTTCCATGTTTAAAGGCTTACTACTTACCAGTTGTTACGCATTTTTATCGTTTCGTTTAGGCTCTTCAAGCTCGACCTCCAAGCCTTGGTCCATGTCTACATGTGATGAGATAATAGGCATAGTGGCTTCCCCGTGTATGATGATTTCACCACCTTCATAAGGCAGATGGATGTCTTGGTGTATAGGGGAGGAGACTGCTTTTAGTTGGGCCAACTAGGGTCTCCCTAATATTAATTTGAATCCTGGCATTTCATCAACCACCAGGAAATCGGCTGATGTGGAAAATTGGTCTCCTGCTATGAAGTCTAAGGTCACTGTGCCTTTGACCACTACGCATGACCCGCTGAATGATTTTAAACATGTAGTTGTAGTTGGTTTGATTAATTTAGTGATTCCTAGTTGTTCAATGATGGGGTACGGTACTACGTTTATGGCAGCTCCATCGTCTACGTGAACCCTATGTATCCTAAACTGGTTTATGCGTATCGTTATGAACATGGGGGCTGTTGCTATTTCCTGTGTTTTCCTATCCACCTTAATGTTTTCGTCATGGAAGCTCAAGGGTTTAGGAGTGGTCTCGTGAGATAAGTACATTACCGCATGAATGGCGGGTTCGTTCGAGGGTAAGTCCTCGCTTACCGGGATTGACGTTAACATGCGTACTAGAGCTTCTCGATGTGTTTGGAATGTTAGCACCAAGTTGTACAAGCTCAGCGAAGTGTTCTTTTGCTTCAATGCTTGGGTGACTTGTGTCAAGGCCGTTGCTAAGTCTCTACTGTTTGGGGCATTTTTATCAATGATAACTGGGTCCATTGGGCCAAACAGTTTTATTTCATGCTTTGTTGGTTTGTTGTTTTCGTTTGAAGCTGTCGTTTTAAGCGATTCATGTTTTTCAGATGATTCACCTTCGTTACCTTCGTTCGGTTGGTTGTTAGGTGACGACATAGGTACGGAGTTAAGTGGAGTGGGCTTAGGTGGCCCCAGTTCTAACCGTTGGCGTTCCTTCTCCACACGTTCACGTGTAAGCCTGTTTGCTAGGCGTTCTCGTGTGTGGCGTGGAGGTGGGGCTAGTCTTGGAGCCTCGGGTTACCCTGGAGTTCGCACCACATATGGAGGCGGGCCAGGTTGTGGTTGGATAGTCGGGTGTGGTTAAGTGGAAGGATGGCTAGGTACCCTACTAACGTAGGGGCTGGGTTTACCTTGCATTTGTGAGGTGGAAGCTTGGTAATCATTAGGATTTTCGGGTATCCTAACGACATATGGGGTTGGTTTCGGCGGAGGTTGGACCTCCGCCGTTGCGACCGCTGGTGGTACTCGGACTATGAAAGGGGCAAGCCAAGTAGAAGGGGTTGATGTATTTGAGGGAATGACGGGAGGAACATGCACCACGTATGGTTTGTCGCGTGTCATGGTGTTAGGTGTGGGTACGGCTGTTGGGGGGCACATGGTGGTTGAGGCGTGGGCGTGGACACAGCGGGGGGAATCTGAACTACGAACGGCCTATTAGGTATTTCTTGTTTATATTGGGGATAGACAGTGTTAATGTTGGGTGTATCAGAATCATCATCAAGGTAGATTGTATTGATGACGTACGGTGCCTCTTTGGTGTTCAGGGGATCTTTGTACACCCCCATAGCTTGATTCTGTGGTTGGACCGGGTTGGCCTCATCAAAAGTGATTTGGCCTTCATCGATCATCCACTGAATATCCTACTTCAAGGTGAAACAGTAATCCGTACCATGCCCGTTTTGTTGATGGTAGTCACAAAAGCGATCCATTTTAAAGCCTTTAGGTATGGGAGGCTCATCCGGCGTTGCTAAGCTTGGGTTTTGAACGAGTTGACAGAACCGATCATGTCTCTGGATGGCCGTAGGGGATAACTGTTTATGTTTCATCAACCTAGCCTTCAAGAGTTGATCAAAGAGTTGGGAGGGCTTCATTGGCAAAGGCGTATATCGAGAGGGTTCTTTCCTCTCGAAATTTCGCGTACAGTTTGTTGTTGGGTTTTGCGATGATGATGATTCTGGCGCGGTTGTGGGAATTGGTTTATTGTAGTTAGTAGGGGCTGCGGGTGGTTTATTTTGGTGTGTCATGTTTGCTTGTTGCGCACCTGCTATTGCTGCTATGGTTGTCTTAGCCTTCTCTTTATCTTTTTTAGTGTGTTGATTTTTAAAGGCTAAGTATGCAGGGTCGTGGTTGTTTTGAGCCGCCTCTTCTATATTTTTCATTTGTACAAAAGCCTGGTTAAGATTACGCGCATTAAGGTAGTACAGCTTAGATTTAAAGAAATCATTAACAGCTCTCTTCAGAATTATGAGCAAGTATGTCTAGGAGATCGGCTCGTGCAACTCGTTGAGGGCGGCGCTCCACCTCTGAATAAATTTCTGTACAGGTTCAAGCGGTGCTTGCTTAACCTGTATGAGGCTGTCCAGTGTGGCCTCGGGTTTCAAGTTGTACTTGAACCTGGTCATAAACAGGTGTAATAAGTCTTCCAAGGAGAAGATGGAATTTTGTGGCAGAGCTCGATACCAATCAAGTGCTCTCCTCGCGAGGGACATGGGGAACACTCGGAGAATGGCATGGGGTCATGCCTGGAGTAGCGCGCATTCTAACCTAAATGTTATTAAGTGAGCGTTGGGGTCTATCTCCCCGTTGTATGTGGTTAGTGTTGGTAAAGAGACGCCTTTGGGCAAGGTTAAGGGTGGGATAGAAGAGCTGATGGGGTCATCGTGGTAGAAGTCCACTACCTTCAACTCTCCGTCGGCAACCGTTTTGAGGCGCTTTACCTCGTCAGTTAATTCTTGCATCAGTTTCTTGGCATTTGCCCAATCTTGGGTACTAGGTGACAAGGCAACTTGTGGTTGTGGTATACTATACAGGTTAGACTGTTGGATGGTGGGTTGAAAGGCCGAAAGCTGCACGGCCGGCGGTTGTGTTTGTGGAAGGTGAACAACATGCAGCGCTAAGAATGATACATTATATACGGGGGGTTGTTGCTGCTACGGTTGCGGTCATATTTGGGGAATGTTAACATGTGGAAATGTGTGGGATGGCACATTGTGGTGAGAGGGTTAGTGTGACGGCACACCCATCGCTGGCCATTGCCCAGCCACGTTGTGTGTAGGGACCCCTTGTTGGGTTACAGCGGTCGAGGGGGCTGCGTGCATTTGAATGTGAGGGATGTAGTGGGTGAACGTGGAGGCTAGTATTACGTGTGGAATCCCTATTACTCGAGGTGGGAATGTCACTCCCATGCTGTCGTGAGGGGGCGGTGCTTGTGAGGACGAGCCTGCAGCTGCAGCGGGTATGATTGCGAGAGGGAAGGTGTTAGGTTGGGGGTCGCTCGGGGGAGGAATATGCACTATTGCTAATGTTTCTGGTGGTGGTGCTTGGGCCCGGGTGAACCTGAGATGCTAGAGGGGCATGATTTTCCCTGTATCAGGATGAAAAATGGGGTTAACGTGTGCTTGCGGGCTCAAAGTGTGGTAAGAATCCTCTTGTTCAGATTGAGCAGCGAATTCGTCCTCTTCCTCTAGTTGGGGCTCTAGCGCAGGTTGATCCAATGAGTGGCTCCTTTGCAGGAGGAGCTGTGTGATGAGCTCCAAATACTACTCCGGAACAGGGATTACGTCATACGGTGAAGGGATGAACTCACGTCCCCCCTGTAAAAGAGTTCGAACTGCCTCTTTACCTCTATTTTGGCTCGGTCTACAGCTAGGCCAGCTTTTATCTTAATACATATGAAATTATATTGATCCTGAGTTATAATGTTAGAGGCCGGGTCTCTCCCTTGCAACCTTAGGGACCGGCGGGGCCCCGTTGTGGGTTGTACCCCCGGGTGTTGCGCGACAGGCTATTGGACAGCCATGCTGCCCACGATGTCGGTTACTTGAGTAGTTGCAGCGGTGGTGTTTACGGGGTTCATGATCACCTGTTGAGGGTATGACATGGGGTAGAGGAGCGAAATTAGTGTACTTAGTACAGTGTAAACTGAGTGGCAAAGTGCAGCGTATACGCTTCAACGTTCAGCATATAACATCAGCGTAGACAGTGCATACAGCGTAAGGAGTGTAGTGTATATGCTAAGCAGCGTATATAGCTTCGGGGCACATCGTAAAATAGAGGATAGCGTAAAACAGAGTACAGCGTAAAACGAGGTGCAACGTAAAACGAGGCGCAGCGTAAAACGAGGCACAACATAGAGAATGGAGCGTATGGTTTTCTAGTTAAGTTTTAACAGGGATAGCGTAACCACTGAACAACGTAGACGCTAGACAGTTTGCAGGCTGAGTTTCCCGACCAGGCTACGTAGACGTTGGAAGGGTTTCAGCAGGAAGCGGCATGTGGTTGGCGGAGTATACGCTCAATAGCGTAAACGCTAGGATGTTTGCGAGTAAGGTTTTTAGGAGGTCCTCCTTCTAGTGCCAATTTCTGTACCGCCTGAAATTGTCGGTCTCCGGCTGGAAGGAAACAGAGACCGTGGGATCGCAGGACGCGCACTGAAGACCATGCCTTCACCTAAGGGCGAGTTGGAATGTACGAAGGAAGAGTACCTTGGGTGGTCCGCACGTGGATCAGACAAGGATTTCTCCGAACGTATGTCGAAGTGCTATACGCTGGGTTATGCGTAAACGGCGTAACGGGCGTAAACGAGAGCGTAAACAGCGTAACAGATGCGAACAAGGCGTAAATGTAAATGAGCGTAAATAGAACACATGTAAAAAATTAGCGTAAACTGTAAACAATGATATTACAGAATGAAAGTACAGTGCACCGATCTAACGCAGTTGTGATGGAACACAAGGCGGACGAAAAGCCCTGGTGGATGCAGGGATGACTCGGTTGATTCGTACTATAGGCGGAGCATAGAGACTGTGTGCCCAGCGTACAGGACTATCCAGCGTAAAAGGGTTTTTAGCTCTGATGCGCAGCGTAAATGCTCTCTGGTATGCTCTGGGATTTTTGCGAACTGACCCCGTACAAATGGAAAAGTGGGGTTTTTATACCGGTTGTTACGCTAGACTCGGGTTGGGCGACACGTGGGCATTAACTGGGTGCAAAAAGGGCGTAAAATTTACAAGTGTACAATATATTACATCTGCTGAGCGTATACACTGTATCAGGTGGGTGTAGACTCTAGGCGTATACGCTGGATGTGCTGGGCGTAGATGTTGTGGACGCTGGGCGTATACGCCGTGCGTATACATCGACAATGGTTGGGCGTATACTCTGATGGTTGCCGACTTGCTTCAATCCTTGCTCTCCAATGCTGTTTTCATTATGTCTTTGGAGATTCCATGCCGGGCGTAAACATTGGCCGTACCTACCGAGCGTACATGTGAAGTATGTACGTCGGGCGTATAAGTTGGATGTCTACGCTGGGTGTATACGCTGTGGATGTCGGGCGTATACACTAGGCGTATACGCTGGTACTGCATACTTAGTGAAAATTAAGCATTTTGATCCCCAAAGATGCAATGTGTGACACCAAATGTAGCCTTGGTTGTCTGTGGGTCTTAGGGACCTGCTTCTTGTCGGACAAGTACCAAGCTCAAAATTTTTGTGGTGTTTCAGCAGGAGGATCCTTCCCAGAGTAGGCAACAACCTTTGTAGCCCCTGCATACCCTCAACACCAGGGTCCGTGGGCCTTGGTGACAAGAATTGGTGCTGGCCAGTGAAGACTCCAAATCAAGAGAACCCGCCAAGGCATGAGAGATCTACAAAAAACATGACGAACACCCCAAACATAAAAAGGACAGTGAGGTGAGTATGAAGAGGAGTGGGAACAGAGGGAGAAGAGAGAATGGAAGGTCCGAGTGTTGGCCACATGAAACCCCATGTGCGATCGTGGTTAAGTGACATGGTAGAACCTTCCTAAGGTCAAACCCAAAACCATCCACCGTCAGTGACATTGCAACAATAAACGAAGTCCCGACCATCCCCCAAGGAAACAAGAATGACCCCATAGAGAACCACCACCCCAGGAAATGTGAGAAGAAGGAAGTGAAATGGGATGAAGTTACAGGGGACCAAGGAAGTCCCATAACTAAAGCATATGGCTTGTGATAGGCGGTCTAAGGGGTGTGCTTTGAATTCCCCCACGATTCGTTTTTCTTTTCTTTTGTGCAGGGGAACCACACCATGTGAAGACCCATGCATGTGTGCATACATTTGACCAAGGGGTGTGCTTTGAAACCTCATTTTATTTGCTTATTTTGTTTTTGTTTCTTTTTCATGTTTTTGTTTTTTTTCAATGAGGACCACACCATGCAAGGTCAAACTGCCCAGAAGCTTCTGTGGAGAGAGACGTGGAGTGGGAGGAAATCCATAAGGACACACCAGCAACTCAGGGAACAAAATAGAACAACGAATAAAGCATTCCCCTTGAAGTCACACCTGATTCAAACCATTAGGTCATCCCTCTGTCTAGGAACTACACAAGTCACACATTAATTAAAATGTTTTGAAGTGAAGGGATTACATGTTCACCAGAAAAGGAAAACCATGGAATGGTGAATGGGTGAATGACATGGACTGATTGCCGAGTTTATGAAGTGAAAACAATGTAAAATCCAAGGACAACCATGCAATGGCGGGAGCCAAATAACAAGGAAGACTATTACAGTATCCATAGTAACGAAAATTGACCGTGCTGAACATCTGAAGACAATACGATGCCGTCTGCCATTACATGAAAAAAATTGATAGGTACAAAAAATGAAAAATAATTAAAAAAATTGAAAAGATGTGCAAAGAATGTGCAAACGTATGAACAATGGTGAAAAACAAAAAAGTGTAAAACAAAGAAGTGTAAAACAAAAAGGAGAAAACAAAGAAGTGTAAAATAATAAATTGTAAAAGAAAAAATGAAAAAATAGTGAGGGGAGTAGGGAATGGATCAGCAGGGATGATGGTCTCCCCCATGACTGGGTGAAAAGGAGGAGACACGAAAAATGGAACGAGGGCGACTGACTAATGACAAGGCTGTGGCACTAGTCATGTGGAGCTCACGAAAAGGTTTTAATTATTGGTGGTTGACTAACTGTGTTCTGGTGGGATCCCCAGGTTTGTGGATGAGCAAGGCCCCAGATGGGAAGGTTTCGGAGACAATATACGGTCCCTTCCATAGTGTCTGAAACTTTGTCGGTTGGGATACATGTGAGGGGTTCCAATACAATACCTTGTCTCCACATCTAAATGTGATCTTCCGAATCCTAAGATCATGTCATTTCTTGTTATAGGCTTTGTGGGTTTCATTTGAAAAGAGGGCCACTAGTCGGTTCTCATCTAGCAGACTTAAATTGATTAATCGTTCACATTGTGCTAGTGGTAGGTCAAGGCCGAGGTCACTGGCTATGGATAGTGTCCGAAGTTTTGCTTAGATTGGAAGTGTTGGCAACTTTTCGTACACTAACTTGTAGGGGGAGTACCCTACAGGAAGTTTCCAAGTGGAGCGATAGGCCCATAGGGCATCATTAAGCTTGGTGCTCCAATCCCTCCTGTATTTTCTAATGGTGTGGGTAAGGATCTTGGTGATCTCCTTATTGGTGACTTCGACCTACCCGTTGGCTTGGGGGTGATAGGGTGTTGTAAATTTATGTGTTACCCCTAAGCATTGCATGATTTTTCAAAAAGTGACACCCGTGAAGTGAGTCCCATTTTCAGAAATGAGTGCACGTGTCACTCCAAACCTGGTAATGATTTGTTGCTAGATAAATTGTGCGGCGGTGTTGGAAGAATAGTCAATGACGACTGCTGCTTCTACCCACTTTGTACAGTAGTCCATTGCCACGATGATGTATGCCTTTCCATTTGACAAGGGGGTGATGGGCCCCATGAAGTTGATACCCTAGATGTTGAAGGGCTCTAGTGGCTGGATCCACTATTGAGGTCCCTCCAACCGTGCCAACATCCCACCATCTCTTTGGCATCGTTCACAGGAGCGGGCAAACCATTGTGCATCCCTGAAATGTGTAGGCCAGTATTACCCTGCAAGCAGGATTTTAATGATCGTTCGGCATCCAGCATAGTGGCCCCCATAAGGGCCCTCATGAGAATCTTGGAGGAAGTGCAGTGTATCATCATTAGGGACACACCATCGAACCAAGCCGTCTACGCACACCTTGTAGAGGTGGTCATTGATTTCCATGAAATGCTTGGCCTTATGGAGAAATTGCTATTTCTGCTGATGGTTCCATTCCTTTGGCAGCTCCTGGGTTGTAAGGTAGGTGAGGATGCGGTTGAACCAAGGGGAATCCTTGGGTACTTGAGGATCAACAATGCTTATGAAGCGGAGTTCATTTGGAAACTGATCGGATAAAGGCTCATCCTCTTCTGTGTCATCCCATCGTAACCGAGACAAGTGGTCAGCAACCACATTCTCAGTCCCATTTTTATCTACCATGGTAAGATCAAACTCCTAAAGAATCACCAACGACCAGATTATGCGGGGGCTTACCGTTGGTTTGTTCATTAGGAACTAGCTAGCACTGTGGTCAGTGTGCACAAACACCTCGTATCCGAGCACATAGTGCCAGAATTTGTCTAATGCAAACACCACCGCCATCAATTCCTTCTCGGTGGTGGTATAGTTTAGCTATGCACCCATAATGCTAAGGCTTGCATAGTGGATATAATATGGATGTTTCTGATCATCACACTGTGTAAGCACGACTCCTAAGATGTTGTTGGAGGCATCTATCATAATGTGAAAAGGTCTGGACCAATTAAGTGCCCGTAGAACTGGAGCTTCTATGAGTTTCTGTTTCAGCGCTTGGAATGCTGACTCACATTCCTTGGTCCAAACGAATGGAGCATCCTTCTTTGTAAGCTCTACCAATGGCTGGGCTATCTTTGAGAAGCGCTCTATGAAACGCCGATAGTAATCAGTATGTCCAAGGAATGACCACACATCTTTGACGGTACTTGGTTGGCAGGTTATTCCTTGGATGACCCTGATCTTTTTAGGGTCTACCCTGATCCTTGTTGATGAGATGCAATGCCCCAGCACAATGCCCTCTTGGACCATAAAATGGATCTTTCCAATTGAGCCGTAGATTGGTGTCTACACACCTCTTTAGAACCTGCTCTAGATGATCCAAGGCTTGCTCGAATGTGGCCCCATAGGTGGAGAAGTCATCTATGAAGACTTCTACACCATTGTTGATTTGTTGCTGGAAGATGCTTAGGACGAGGCGTTGGAACGTCGCAGGCGCATTGCACAGACCAAAGGGTATCTTTTTATATGCAAAAGTCCCCCATGGACTCGTGAAAGTAGTTTTGGCCTGGTCCTTTGGTGCTATTTGGATTTGGTTATAACCACCATAACCATACAAAAAAATGTAATATCGGTGTCTTGCAATGGTGTCCAACACTTAGTTCACAAATGGGAGTGGGAAGTGGTTCTTGAAGGTTGCCATGTTGAGCAACCGGAAATCAATATAGACCATCCACTTGCCACCTTTCTTGGGTACAATAATGAGTGGGCTAACCCATTCGCTATCGACGACAGAATAGATGAATCCCTCCTTGAGCAATTGTTCAATTTCATATTTTATAACTTGCTTTAATTTGGGATTCAACCATCTTTGTGGCTATCTTTATGGCTTCATGGAAGGGTCAAGATAGATCTGGTGCTGGCAGACCTAGGGATCAACTCCAATGAACTCAGGATATGACCATGCGAATGCAGCAACCCATTTGTTTATCATCACCAGGAACTTCTTTTTATGTTTAGGAGCAAGAGTAGCATTAATGATTACGAGCTTGCTATTATGCAAAAATGCATATTCCAAGTGAGTTGGTAAAGAATTTAGTTCTAGGGGCTCGTGTTTGAAGCTCTCAGGGATTTGTAATGTTCCCCAGTCATCTTGGTCATCAACAGTGGAAATCTGTTGATGAATCTCCTCCATCTCATCCATACTGTCAACATAGGCTTGCACTAGCCCCTCAGATGGTTCCATGCACAATGTGCTGCTAGTAGGACCAGTTGTCAGTCACTAGGTGCCTTCTTGGTTAGTGGCAGCTGCGTACAGGCACTGTTGAATAGGTGATTCCTTGGTACATCGACTACATACTTGAATGGATATCTGCTTAGCGGACCATAACTGCTGCACACAGTTACACCCTGAGTCACTATACGTGATGCATGGAACTCTTTTCTTCTTGATCTTCTCGAAAGGATTTTCCTTTGAAATTTCCAAGGATAGATCTCGGAGTCCTAGTTGTGCATCCACCGTGCTTAGCCAGGCTCTTTCCATGATGATTGGGAAGTTCCCCTTACAGTTCTCTACACAGATGACCAGGAAATCAGTAGGGTAGGACCACCCACAAATGGTGGTCACAATGTCCTCCATCAAACCCAAGGGAACGGTGATGGACTGGTCTGCTAACTTGAGCTAGATGTTTCTCTTCTTTAGCAGGGGTAGGTTTCAGTTCTTGTACATATCATGGGAGATCAAATTGACCTCTGACCTTGAGTCCAGAAGAGCTTTGCACGGCTCATTCCTAGCCACTTGAAGATAGATTAGGGGGCTTCCTGGATCTATCAATTTCTAGGGAAGAGAACCTGATTTGATCCAGTCAGTCATGGCATGTGTGAGCATGACCATCTGGATGTTGGATTGTAGTGGAGCGGAGGATTGCTCGGGCAGTATGATGGTAGAGGCGTTGGTAAGTTCGGAGGCACTAGCCACAGGCATAGGTGAGGGTGTGTTCAGATTATTGGGTTGGAAAAAAGTACATTTTCATTGTTTGGGTTACAATCCACTCAGCTGAGGTGTCAGTCATAAGTTAACAGCCCTCGTAGCATTTCTTTGCTATGGTTGTGGCAGAATTTCTCCCTGCATGGATGGAGTAGGTGGCAACTAAGTGGGATGTTGTGGAGGAGTGATAGAAGAAGGTGACGGAGGGTAGAAGAGATGTGGATTTTTTCCCCTGGGTGATGGAGATGGATGTCTAAAATATTTAGGGGGATGGTAGTAACTAGGGAAGGTTGCATGACTTGAAGAGTCTCTTGGATAGACCAGTTGCTGAACATAGTACCCATACGGATCTTACTACTTGTGAGGGTACTATTTCCTTGGAGGTGACATCCCCCACGCTTGTGGTTGCTGCCACTATTGGAAGTATTCATACAGTTGTGGGGGCATTCCACTTAGATAATATGCTTGTTGTTGCTGGTGGAATCACCTGGGGTTGCCTTGTGGATAAGGCAACCTTCGGGGTGTCTACCGCTGTGCTAATCGAGGGTTCAAGGCATACACCCTAGACTCTTGAAGGTGGGACATCACAGGACAACATCCCTTAGGATGCTCATATTGGCATACACCACATCCATTGTCCTCCTCGATGTTAGAGTCTACAACCTGCTCTGCTACAGCAAATTTTCCCTTTTTCTTATGTGGGGCATGTTTAGCTTCCTTCTTCCTATGCCTATCATGGTCACTACCCTATTCTTTGGACTCTTGTACAATTTTCAATATACTTTGGAATTTCTCTTTCAAAGAGTCCCACATTTTATCCACCTTTGCCAATATTTCAAATGCAAATTTTTGTAATGGCAAAGTCTTCCGATTCACTGCTACTTCCAGTGGTGACTCATCCTCCTCATCACAAAATCAAACCTCCCTCTTCCTGAGAGAAAGGTCCCAGTTGAATTCTTCTACACTCTCCTTTTTTCTAAGTTCTTCTTCTTCCTTGGCCACTTGATCAATGAGGCATTGCAACTGATGGACCCTTAGCTCCGATAATCATCCCTTGGTGTACACGCCTAGGGTCTTTCGCGTTTCAAAACGGAGCCCAGCGATAATGTGGCAAAGCTGTGCCCACTGAGAATAACCATGACTAGGGCATCGATGCAACAATGAGTAATACCTACTCATGGCAGCATCTAAAGGTTCATGATTCCCTTGTTTCCAACCTTGGATCTGCTATCTTAGATTCGCCACTCTAGAGTACGTTTGATATTTGTCATTGAAGATTTCAAGCATCATACTCCATCTTTTGATTGATTCTGGCTCCAAGGACCGGTACCAACTTTCAGCTTCTTTGATAAGTGTGCGAGGGAACAACTTCAACCATTGCCAATCATTATTAATGTTTTGCAGGGTGTAGGCGTCATGGAACGCCTGCAGGTGGGTCTACGGATCATAGTAACCCCCCTCTAATTTGGGGATGTTTTTCACGTCAACAAACTTGATCTGGCTATCCTTTATGTGCTTACTTGGAATGTGAATTGCCTATGTAATTTGGAGCATGCTCTGAGTAGCTAACAATGGCTTGTCTAAATCATTGTCCTCTTGTGGACCATGACATTTGTGATGATTCCAACTACCCCTTCTTTCATGCTGGTGAGCATCACGCGATTGGTCATGTGCTTCCTCTTGTTGCCCCTTTCAAACCTATTTACCATCATCCTTTCCCTCTAGCCTGCCCCTGTTACGCTCAGAGCCTGAGCTGGAGGAAGGTGCAGTAGAGGGGGAGGACGGAGAAGAAGGAGAGGCATCACCACCACTCCAACGGTGATCTTCCCATCTACGCTAATGACGGCCTCAGTCATCCAGCCCATCCTTGCTGCATGACCCTCCATCCCTTTGAGGATCGTGGTCACTTGGAGGTTTGTTCTGAATGATTGACTGGATGAATTACTGCCCCAGGGGAATTTCGGTCGAATGGGTATCATGAAATACGGGATCCTCATCATCTTGTAGCCCTTGCGAGAATAAGGGGCTGGTGAATTGCTTCCCCTTCTGCTGTTCATATCTCTCCGCCTGTTGCTGATCTCTTGTCTATTGAGCCTCTGTAGGATGATAGTCCCGGTAGTCATGGTCCTCCATGACATACTCTGCCACCTGGTCCTGGATGCCCAATCTACCCAGATTGTGATATAGCATCGCAGGAGCTGCTTGGTTAGGTAGTAGCATGATGCTACCCTCCATGTCCCACCATCAAAGATGCTCATCCTGATGAAGGATGAATGTGAAATCAGGGACATATTCATCGAGATGTTTGTACACCACTCGACATTCTTGCGACATCGGTGGTTTAAATGCATCTCTCTTGTTAGAAGACATGTTGGATGTTAGATGGTCCATATAATCAGTGTACCTTACTATTTACTTGAATTCACCTAGTATGTGTGTAAATATTTCTACCTTGGGTCCATTCCAATGACTTAAATGATAATTTCACTAAGGTTAGATGATGCATGTAAGACTAACAATCCCCGAAAACGGTGCCAATGATGAGTGGCTAGGTATCCCTACGCCCAACCATATGAATCACGAGTGTTCATGCACGACTCGGTCGAAATCCGTAGACTGTAAGCACTTAACATACACTAGACTTCTAACTAGTGAAACCTTGGGTTAGAATGGATGTTGTCATCCTAATCTCACTTGTGAAGTTCTTTTTACGTTGGTTATGTTAGACTAAGGCTAATGATTTTTATATCTTTTTAATTATCTTTTTGGCGACTAATCATTTTGGAAATTAAGGATAGAATATTAATTAATCTAAAATTATCTTAATCTAAATCTTAACTATTCCTAACATAAGTATCGGGTCCCATCTTCTGAGCACGTTCTGAGCATCTCCTAACACTTCTGGGTTACCAAACGTTAAGTGTCACTGGGCTTACCAAGTGTTTGGATTACGTTCGAGATGGTCGTACTTATGGCCTTAATGAACTACGAATGAACAATAGCGATTGAAATTACAATAACAAAAACATAAGTAATTAACAAGTAACTAATAAAGAATAAACATATTAAACTATTAATTGCATAAAATAACTATGTCCAAATGCTGCAAGGATTGCTGGAACAGTTCATCTTTATTGCCGTCATGTCAATGGGCTCAAATACATCAATGCTCGAATAAAGATATGGTCACTTTTCTTACACATGCTGCAGGCATTTGGAAAATATTCTATCTCTTGTGGGAACAAACTGCAAGAGCTTCACACAACTACTCAAAAAGATGCCTAAATGAGGTGGAAGGCCCTCATATTTATAGGCCGGGAGGGGTGGCTGCATAAACGGGGCCACATCGACGCAGGGAGGCTACGTCGATGAGCCCATGTCGATGAGGCCACATATACACGGCCCAGTTGATGCATTGACTAAATGACACTTCATCACTAATGATCCCAAAATTAAGGAATCTTTTGAATTAAATTCTTATGCATTTTTGGGAATTGTGAATATAGGACATGATTCATCAAGAAATTTTTTGTTTTATATTGAGGCTACATGTTTTCTTAATAGGGAATGAATTTATATTTTGATTGATGGGTGAGCCCAAGAAAATGTTATATCCTCTAACAAAATTGCTAGATTGGATTTAGTAACAAATCCTCATCCTAGACCCTACAAGATGCACTAGTTGTTAAGAGGCTTCTCTCAGGAGCTAAGAAAGAAATATGCCTTGAAGATTAAAATTGGAACTTATCATGATGTTGTAAAATGTGATGTACTACCAATTGATTATGCTAATGTAATTATTAGAAGTTCTTAGAATCTTGATAATGGTGCTTAATTTGATAGAGCAAGGAATGTGAGGAGTGTAGCTAGACTAGATGAAATCCACAAGTTGATTCCTATGATAACTAAATAAGTGAGGCAACAAAGCTCACTTAATGCTTCTTTAATTCTTCTTAGGAAGGAAAAATACATTAAGAAACATGATGAGGCTAGTTTTAGTTTTGTGATTATATCAACTATTTCTTATAACCTTGATGTTGTGTAGGTAGAACTTCCAACATGTGTGGTAGGCTTCAAGGAGAAATTTCCAAATGTGTTCAAAGGGAAATTGTATGGATTGCCACCAATGAGAAGTTATTAACGTCAAATTAAAATTTATTCTTAGTGCTATCATTTCACATGAGAGGGAATACCAAATGGCACCAAATCAATAGGCTAACTTGTGAAGGCAGGTAGAGGAGTTACTTGTTAATGGCTTCATGAGGAAGTGAATTTCTCCTTATGCAGTTATAGTAGTGCTTGTGCTAACAAAGAACATTAAAGAAGGGAGAATGTACATTGACTTTATAATTGTAAACAATATATCAATGAGGCTTAGATTTCCTATTCTAGATATGGATGATATCCTTTATGTTCTTAACAATGTAGAGATTTTCAACAATATTGATTTGAAGAATGGATACCATCAAATTTAGATCAAGCTTGGTGATGAATGAAAAATAGCTTTGAAGATACTAGATGGATTGTTTAAGTATGTGGTGATGTTATTTGGGCTCACAAATGCTATTACTACATTCATGAGGTTGATGCATGATGTCCTTAAGGACTTTATTGATAAGTATTATATTGTCTTCTTTAATGATATTTTCATGTAAAGCTTTAATGAAGAAGAGCATCTAGATCACTTGAGGAGAGGGTGTCTTAAGTTGGAGAAGGCATATTTAGTGATCAATGTAAAAAAGAGTTACTTATTCAAGAGGGAGATCACATATTCAGAACATGTGATTTCTAGAAATCAAATTCAAATAAAAGCTATCATGGTAAAGGCTATTAGAGATTGGCCAACTCCTACAAATGTTGGGGACATAAAATCATTTCTTTGTTTAGTAGGTTTTTACAAAATATTCATAAAATAATTTTAGTGATATATCATTGCCTATGTTTTCTTTGCTTAAGAAGAATTAATATTTCAGGTGGGGTGGTCAGACCCATAGAAGCTTTGACTTGTTGAAGGAAAAAATACCTAGTGAACAAGTTCTTGTAGTACTAGATTTCTAGAAGCTATTTTAGATGGAGGTGGATGCAAGTGAACTTGCTATTGAAGGGAAGCTTGCACAAGAAGGAAGGCCTATTGTTTTCCTTTTAGAGAATTTAAATGAATCAAGGTAGAAAAATAACATATATGAGAAGGAATTGTATGCCATTCTTTAAGTAATCAATCATTAGAGACATTACTTGTTGCCCAAGAAGTTTGTCTTGATGATTAATCATAAAGCACTTCAATTTCTCAATTCTCAGAAAACATTGAGTGCCAAAATATGAAGTGAGTGGCACAATTATAGGAGTTCAATTGGTGCTCAAGAACAAGAGTGAGAAAGCTATTATGGTCATTGATGCTTTATCTATGGTGCATGTGATGAATTTTAATGTGCCTCATGGAAGGTATGACTAATTTTGATGATTTGTATGAACATGATTTAGATTTTGGGTAGGTTTGGATAATCCTTAAAGAGCCATTGTTGAGTAGGATAGATCAATGGAATGACTATCATATTCAAAATAAAATACTGTTTAAGAATGAAAAGGTTTGTATTAATAGTTATGATTTTAGAAAGAAGATTTTGGTTGAAAAACATTGTGGTGGCATGACAAGTCATATGGGCAAAGATAAGATATTATAGGTTGTGGCTAGATACTATTTTTAGCTTGGAATGGTTTCTAAAGTGTCCAAATTTATGAAGGAGTGTTTGACATATTAGAAATTCAAGGGAGGTAAGAGTTAATAGACATTATATGCCTTTGTCAATTTCCAAGGGCTCTTGGGAAAGTCTATCAATGGACTTTGTGAGAGGGATTCCAAAGATCAAAAGTGGGAATGATGGTTTCTTTGTTATGATGGAAAAATCCTCCAAGATGGCATAGTTCATTCTGTGCAAAAAGATGATTTATGCATCTTATATTGCAATTTTTTTTCCAGCATGTTGTGAAGTTACATGGGATTCCTTTGAGTATTATTAGTGATAGAAATTCCAAGTTTACTAGTCATTTTTGAAGGTCCCTTTAGAAAATTTTTGGGATAATGTTGAATTTTTCCAGTAAATATAATTCATATACTAAGAGGCAAACTAAAGTGGTCAATAAATCTTTACTGAATATCTTGAGGTGTTTGTGTGAAGGACAACCTAATAGATGGGAGAAGTTGTTGTGTCATGCGAGGTTTTTCTATAATAATGCTTTTCATGTTGCTATTGGGAAGAGCCCATTTAAGGTTAACTATGGCTTTTGTCTAAAGATGATGGACAATGTTAGGAGCTTTGAAGAAGAAGCTCAATTGAGTGTTGAGTTCATATAAGAGATAAAGGATCTTCATGCTTAAGTGAAGAAAAATCTTGAGAGCAAGGTTGAAGAAAGAATCCTAAAGATGAATGAGAATAAGAGGAAGCTAAAACTTGCTATTGGTAACCTTGTTTGGGTCTACTTAAAGAAGAAGAGGTTGAAAAGTATCAACTTCTCAAAATTGAAGATAAAAAAGATGGATCATTTTAGGATAAATGCCAAAATTAATGATAATGCTTTTTAAATTTACTTACCAAATGATGTGGGAATGTATTTTGTTTTTAATGTTATAGATATTGTGCATTACCATGTGTTGGTAAATGATAAAATCTTAGAAGGTAGCATCAATAAGTTGAAGGTGGCTATTAACAAGTCTTAGCCCTCACAAAAGAGGAAGGTTGTGTTACTTAAGAAGAGAGAAGCTTCCAACACTCATGGAGTGAAGAAGCATGAGTACTTTATACATTGGGAGGATCAAACTATGGATGATGTTGTAAGGATCCATGAGACCAAACTCGTTGAGTGGGGGATTACTTTTACTCCTACTCCATTATTCACTCAAGTTAACTTTTTGAAGGGTGAAATAGTTAGTATAAAGACCCCTCTTTTAAATCCATTTTCATCCCTAGAGGTGGAAGAATGAAGGTTTTGGATAGTTTAGAAGATTTTTTAGACCTTTATAAATGTATTGCCTAAGAGTTATGATGTCATAAAATATGTCTTACCTAAGAGTTGAGATGCCAAAGATGACATCTTCCTAGTAGTGTAGATGTCTTTATAGTAGCATAGATGTGTTGTTAGAGATGTCTTATTTTCAAAAGAAACATGTCTTCAGAGAAGATGTTTGGTTTGAATGATGGATTTGTTAGAGAGACATCTTATCAAGCCTATAGACATCTTATCTAGTCATGGAAAGTTTTGATGTGATAATTCCAAGATGGAAAACAAACAAGAATATCAATTGTAATATGGAAAAGATTTTTTGAGGGTTATAACTTTGTGTTTGATAAATATTAGATTCATATTATATGTTTTGACATAAGATTAAGAAAGATTCCATGAGAGTGGTGTGCATCTCAGTGGTCAGCTATGTGTGGTGGTATTTACCATAACTATTGGTGTTTGGATCTTGATCTTGTATGAGGAAGAGATATGAATCGATTGTATCTTACATTGATGTCAATCATGTATGTGGTTGTAGAGCCTCACGCTATGCAATATTGTTAAGTGAGTGATTGTTGTGATTTTGTGAGGTTGTGGTTCCATTGTGTTTATAATATTCTTTCAATTTTAATAGAAGATAGCTAGTTTTATTGTTTTCAAGAAATTGAATTATCTTGCATACTATCTAGATTTGGTGTCTTTTGAAGGGTTAAAGTAAATTAATGTGACCTTGCTCTAGTTCACATACATAATCACATAAATAAGATTCTAGGCAATTCACTTAATTCATGCTACAGGCACTCAATGATAAATTCTAAATTTTGGAAAAATAAATTACCAAGGGCTTCACTATACTATGAATAAGAAATAGTGCATCTAATGCATTAGGTGGAAGATATTTATAGATGTTTCTTTTGTACCTACTTTTTTGGTTTCGTAATCACCAAGACTAAGTGTGGATTTAACATTGTTTCATCTAAGTTTGAACGTCAAAATGGCTTTAAAACAATGTCATACGACACATTTTCAACCTTATGAGATATCTAGGAATAATTCTATGTCATAACCTAGCATATGAGTAACACTTTCAGTGACCTAGAAAAGTTTGGTAATGAAAACGTTTCTAAGTGTTAAAGGTGAGCATCATTGCTAGATCACCTTGTCCATGTGACCTATGCTAAAAATACTTTTTAATCTTTGTTTCAACCTCATAAAACCATGAATGACTCATCTACAATAGTCTCAATATGGCATATATAAAATTTTGGTACTTTAGTGAGTTTACCATGGAACCTTGGAAGCAAACTTTTTCTAGGTACAAAGGTGACGTTGATGCTAACGTGATGTCAACATCTCCATAGCCATCATTAACATTAGCTTAGTACTTCTCACTTGAAAAAATTGGCATTTTGACTTTAGTCTTGGATTCTCAAGCCCTCTAGTAACTAGTCAACATCAATTTCAAGGCATCAAATGTTAATTTTGATAGGTTTGAAGGAAATCTTAAGGTTCATGACTAAAACGTTTTCTAAGTGTAACATGTGACAAACTAGCATTAGTGTTAGTATCACCCTACTTGCATCAACATCATCCTAGGTTACTAAGATTATAACTTGAAAATATTTCCCAAGTCCATGAGCTCCTCAACATCCTATAAGAATTATTATGATATAATTTGACATTAGTTTGGACAGCCTGGAGACCTGAAATTACAATTTATAAGGATGTTAAAAACATTTTTCTATCTCCTAGTTAACACTAAGACTAATGCTAGTGTTAACATTAGTGTTAATGTTAATGTCATTAGTGTTAATGTTAATGTTATAATTTTTTAGCTCATCATCAGTATTAGAGTTAGAATTTTTTATCTTAGCATTAGCAACAGAGTTAGAGATTTCTAGCTCAACATCAACACTAGAGTTCGATATTTTTAGCATCATCAATCTACACTTCATATTGTAAGTTTTAACAATGAACTTTTGATTAATTTCACTCAACTTTGAACTTGAATTTGAAATCCTAAGCCTATAAATATGAGATCAAAACCCAAATTTAGCCTAGTTTTTTGATATTGAAAGCACTTTTTTGGATTTTCAGAGACCAAGATCCTGAGCATCTACCTTCTTTGCATCTTTTGCATGCTCCATGACCATCATAGCTTTACTTAGTAATCTAAGTCCCATGAGTTCAATTTGGTGCCTAAGTTCCTAATAGCCCATGCACTGACCTTGACACATCATCAACATTAGTTTGATGGTTCTTGTGTTACTACCCTATAGTTAGAATTTTTCAACATCAACATCACCAATCTAGAGTTAGACTAATCTTAACTCTAGCATCACTTGCTACACACTTAGTGAAAATAGCCTTGTATTGGGTTCAAATTGATTCTTGACCTACATGAAGCTTTCCTACTCACATATTCACCTCCAAAGGTCAAATTTCATCATCTAAACCATCACTTAACTCATAACTTGAGCCTCTATTATTAGTCTTTTTCTTATATGTTTTTCAACACCACTTGTAGGTTTGGTCCTCCATAGTATTAAAGATTTGATGTATTCTAACAAGCTTAACATGATAGTTTATGTTTACATGTAATTACACCATAAACTTTGGTATGCAGTATGATGGTGTATACAACCGTTTACAATGTTTTATAATAAGTGTTAAGTTAGTTATATTTAACCACGTATATTAACTGATAATTTCTAATCATTATGTCTATTCATTCGTTGAATGTGACTATTTTATTGTTACTATATAATTATTAATCCTGGTCCAATAAATGTGAAGAACAATAAGATTGTGCAACATTAAAACATAGCATAATGTAGTATAATAGAGATACTAGGGTTTCTCTTGTTTTTTTTTTCTATTCTTGTTAGTGTATGTATCTAACATGTATGACATCATGTGGATTTAATCTATGTACATGATGTATGTTTGTCTCATTTTTGATAGTCATCGAACTGTCATTAATATCTTCGACTTGGTGATTTAAACATTACAAAACTTTAACACATAGCAGGAAAACTTTATGTTTAATTAATAAAGCATTATCAATCATTGGAAAGGGAATACCAAAATCCTTTTCCTTACATTAGTCTCCTCATATATTATATTTAAGTAATTCTAATTATAATTTCATATTGAGATTTTATTTTACATTACTCATAGTTGATTTCTATCCTTACTCATAGTTTTTATTTACATCATTTAGATGTTATCAATTCTACACTTAAGCTTATCATTTTCTCATCATTATCCTACCATTCCTAGCTTATGAACAGTAGGGTAAGTTTGTATTTGACTAGAGGACCATGCCCCTTCATTTCATAATTGTTGATATATTGAGAATTATATCAACTTGAAGACCATTTACAATTGCGAGTTAGACAATTAACATCTAATTCATAGATGTGTGCTTGCAAGGTCATAGAAAATTAATTTTGTAAAACCATTTTTTGGCACTAGAAGGAGGCCCAATAGTTTCTTTAGTGTTAGGAACCCATCATCTAGTAACCTCTAGCTCCATTCCAACAGAGAATTTTTTATGCTTGTACCTCTTTTACTTAGTTTATTTTCCACTTAGCACTTGATCCTTATTTTTGAATATGTACAAAAGACATTCTTTAATACCATTTTTGGATAAGGATTTGATTCATCTTGCAACTTCTAGATTCATAAACTAATGGAAATGTAAAAGCTTGAGCATTCATGACACCCATGAGTAAACATAACTACAAGATTACATGTATAAAACAAAAGCTTAACATTATGCTCACTAAGAGTGAGCTACGGAGGATGGATTCCCATGAAGCTCTCAAAAACTTGGATTCTTTCCTCAAAAATTTCTATTGGCCTATGGAATTGGAGGAGTATGAAAAAAATGAATTGATGGAATATTTGACCATCAGAGATGAAATTCAGGCAATGACTAGTGCTAAAGTTCAACAGAAGTAAAACATGTTGCACTACTTAATGAACCATCCTAACATCAATATGAGTAGAACTTATCAATATTAAGATCAACATAATAAGGAACTTGGTGACATCAACATCCATGATGATGATGAAGAGGTTCAATCCAATAGAAATTAAGCTTTAAACCCACTAACTTTAAAAATTATGAAAATATAAATCAATATGCTAGAAAATAAGGAAACTAGCTATCTTCAATTATTGCAAAGAAGATTACAACAAGGTTTCACAATCCACAACACATCTAAATACTTAACCACACTCAAGTGATATTGTAGAGCATGAGGCTCTTCAACCACATAATAATTATTCTCAAGGCAAGGCATAATTGAAAGAGAATGTCTCCTACAACTCAAGATTAAGATCTCAACACACAAGTAAGACATAAAAACACACAAGCTAACACATCGCACAATTAACCTTGGAGTTGAAACCACAGATGCAGTCACTTAATGTGGTATCTCACACTCTTGCAACACATATCAATTCTCTCATTAATCATACAAACATAAAACAACATTAATATTTATTGGATTTAGGAGACAAGAAATCTAAAAATCGTTTCCCAAATCAACTTGAGAAGCTTAGGCTATTTCCAAATTTGGAGTGATCATTTCAAAAGTTTTTCCAGTCATATGGATTATCTTGAGACTTGTAAGGTTTTCTTGTTATCAAACTTGAGACATATGTGGGATGTATTAATTAGGTGTGAGATGTCTCAAGGATAGTTGATATGTCTCACCCATGTGAGGGATATCTCCCAATCTATGAGACATCCCAACTTTGAATTGAGTCATCTCACTTGAATCTAGGATGTCTCACCTAGGATGAGTATAGCAAGGTCAAGACATATCCCCTAAACTTAGTACATATACTTAGTACATCTCTTGGAAAGTGCTTACACTTGGCCTAGACATCACTTTGATCTTCAAGACATCTTTCTAGCCTATTGAAACCTACATAAAACATTTGTAGGGTAGAGGAAAGGAAATTAAAAGAGGTGTCCTTGCACTATCCCTTGCATCCTTCAAAGAGTGAACTCATGTGAATAAGGGAGTAGGGGTACAATGATCCCCTACTAATAAAGGTTGGTCTCATGAACCCATATGGCATCATCTATGAATTTATTCATACAATAGATTAAGTACTCATGCTTCTTCACTCCTCGAGTGCTGGAAGCTTCTCTTGCATACAATTGTCTTCTTCTCCATTTAAGGCTTGGACTACTCAATAGCACCTTTCAACCTATCAATGCTACCCTATATGGTTTCCTTATCAACTAGTCCATGATAGCATACAAGATCTCTAACATTAAATACAAAAGGCATGCCAACATCATTGGGTAAGTAAATATTAAAAGCCTTATCATTAATTTTGCCTTGATTCTAAAATGACCCATCTTCTTAGCTTTCAACTTGGAGAAGTTAACACCTTTGAATCTTATCTTCTTCAAGTAAACCCAAACCAAGTCACCAACTAAAAAGTTAGACTTTTGATTACCCTCATTCCTCTTGATAATACTCTCTTTAGTCTTCTTCTCAAGATTTGATTTCGCTTGTGCATGACAATCCTTCATGTCATATACAAAATTAGAACTAAGTTGAGCTTTAGCATCAAAGCTCTTCTAATTGTTCACCATCTCAAATAAGAAACCATAATTTACCTCAAATGGGAGTTTACCAATGACAACATAAAAAATTATTATATGAAAATTTAGCATAACATAGCAAATTTTCACACTAATTGGGTTGTCCATCACATAAACACCTCAGTATATTCAACAAAGATTTATTCATCACCTTTGTTTGACCATCGATATACGCTAGAAAAATTCAACTTTGTCCCTAAAATTTTCCAAAGGGACCTCCAAAATGACTAGTGAACTTGAAGTCTCTATTACTAACAATATTCAAATGAATATCATGTAACTTCACAACATGCTAGAAAAATAAATTTGCTACATGAGAAGCATCACTTACCTTTTTACATAGAATGAAGTGTGTAATATTAAAGAACCTATTCACTACAATAAAAATTGCATCGTTTTCACTCTTGATCTTCGAAACACTACTCACAAAGTCCATTGACACACTTTTCCATGGACCCTTAGGAATTGGCAAAGACATGTAATGTCCATTCACTCCTTTACATCATTTAAATTTCTAATAAGTTAAGGAATCCATAAATTTTGAAACTTCCATTTTCACACTAGATCAAAAATAGTATTTGACCATAAGATCTAATGTTTTATCCCTACCCAAGTGACCTGCCATGCCACTACAATACTTTTCAAATAAAATATTCTTTCTAAAATTATAATTAGAAATACATGCCTTTCTATTTTTGAATAAAAGTTCATCTTAAATATGATAGTCCCTCCATTGGTCTATCCTACTTAATAATGAATTTTTGAGGCTCCTTTAAACCTATTCACAATCTAAATCATAATCATATAAATGAGGAAAATCACCCATACCTTCAACATTAGGTACATTGAAATTTACCACATACATAGTTGATAATGCATTAGCTATCACATTCACTTTTCCACTTTTGTATTAAAGGATAGGATTAAACTTCTATAATTGTGCAATCCACTTCATGTGCTTTGCACTCAACTTCTTTTGAGAGTTTAGAAATTGTAGTGTTTTATGATTTGTCATTAAAGTAAACTCCTTAGGCAACAAGTAATGTCTCTAATGATTGATTTATTAAAGAATAGCATAGAACTTCTCATATACATTGTATTTTTACCTTTATTCATTCAACTTTTCTAAAAAGAAAGTAAGAGGCCTACCTTCTTATGAAAGTACCCCAGTAATGACAAGTCAACTTGCATCCATCTCTACTTTAAAAAGCTTCTAAAAATTTGGAATTGCAAGCACCAGTTCACTAGTTATTTTTACTTTCAATAAGTCAAATATCCTTTGTGTTTCATCATCCTATCTTAAATATTTATTTTTCTTCAACAAAATAAGCATAGGCCACAAAATATCGCTGAAATTTTTTATAAAGCTTCAATAAAAACCTGCTAAACCAAGGAATGATCTTACCTCCCCAATATTCTTAAGAGTTGGCCAATTTCTAATTGCCTTCACTATGGTAGCTTCCATCCAAATTTGGATTTTAGAAACCACATGCCCCAAATATGTGATTTTCCTCTTGAAGAAATAACTTTTCTTCACATTAATCATCAACTGTGCCTCCTTCAATGTAAGATACATCCTCCTCAAGTTATCCAAATTCTTCTCCTTATTAAAGCTATACACCAAAATATCATAAAATAAAGACCATACAATACTTAGCAATCAAGTTCTTTAATACACCATACATTAACTTCATGAATGTAGTAGCTACATATGTGAGCCTAAATAACATCACCAACCACTTGAATAATCCATCAAATGTCTTGAAAGCTATCTTTTATTCATCACTAGGCTTGATTCAAATTTTATGGTAATTACTTTGCAAATAAATTTTGCTAAAACTCTCTACATTTGTAAGGACATCAAGGATATCATCCATTCTTGGAATAAGAAACCTATACCTCATTGTTATCTTGTTCATTGACTTGGAATCAATGCACATCCTCCATTCATCATTATTCTTCTTTGACACTCTCAACGTTGAAATTGCATAAGGTGAAATTGATTTTCTCATGAATCCATTTGCAAATAACTCCTCTACTTGCCTTTGTAATTCAGTCCTTTGATTTAGTGCCATCCAATAAGCTCTCTCATTTGAAATGGTAGCACCAAGGATGAAATCAATCTGATGTTGTACATTCCTCATTGATGGTAATCCATCCAATTCCTCCTTGAACACCTTGGGAAAATTTTCCTTTAAGCCCAAGACACTTGTAGAAAGTTCAACTTGCACATCATCATGACTAGAAGCAATTGTTGATACAATAACAAATTAAAAACCTATTTTATCATGTTACTTAATATATTTTCTATTTTCTAGAAGGATTAAGTGGGCTCTGTTGCCTTACTTGTTTAGCTATCATAGGAATCAACTCATGAATTCCATTAGATCTAGATACACTCCATAATTTTCATACTTCATCAAAATAAGGACCATTGTTGAAATTCCAAGGTCTACCAAGAATCACATTAGCACAATTTATTGAAAGTACATCACACTTTACAATATAATAAAAACCTTCAATTTTAAATTTCAAAGTACATTGTTCCCTTACCTCTTGAGAGAAATCTCTAGACAAGCAATACAATTTATAGGGTCTAGGATGAGGATTAGTTACCAAACCCAATCTAGGAACTACCTTAGAAGAAATAACATTATTTTGGCTCCTTTATCAATCAAAACATGAATTCATTCCTCATTGAGTAAACATCTAGCCCTAATTTGAAGCAACAATTTCCTAGTAAGATGATTTCCTCTATTCACATTCCTCATGAATGCACAAGAATTGAATACAAAAATTTCCTCAATCTTGGGAGCATTAAGATTACCTCTTTAAAAAGATTAGCTTAATATCTCCTCCACCTCCATGGTTTGCACAGCTTTGCCCTCAATGTCACAACTGAAAATGCAAGTGGTTGGAATGTCGAGGGGTTCATAGGCACACAGCCTTAGCTTCACCTCCACACAAGGGGGGAAACAGAGGTAGAGTGCCTTGGATGACCTTGTTGATTGAACAAGGACTTTATTGGTTGAAATCGGGGTGTCGGACATAACTGGGGGGTGGCATGGTTAGCCAAAAATGTGAGCATTGATGGTGTTCTCAGTAATATCGAGGCCGACTAAGCTTGAGCGTAGCAGGGTTTCCTGGCACAAGAATAGTGGTGCAAGTGTGCAAAAAACGTGTAGAATAGTGAAAAATGTGAATGCGGTATTGAATGTCAAAGGAAATGCTTGAGATGTAGCGAAGGAAATGCTTAAAATGCAATGGAGTTCGAGAGAAAGAAAGAATGGTACCACCTTGGATGGGGAGCGTAGCAATTACAAATGAGCTTTGTAGAGGTATGTAGTGTATAGACATGCATAGTAGTAGCATAGCCAGAGTCTCTGGATATCTCAGAGTGAAGACTAACATCTGTTGCAGGGTCTGTGCCTACTAGGTTGGCTACTATGGTGTCCTGTAGACTTGTAATGCACTGTAATATTGAGTGGGACACAAAGGTGTTGCCAAGGTACTGATATGCGCCGGTGTATAGGGTGCTCAAGGTGCTTTGGGGCCAAAAGGTGCTCTAAGATGCTAACTACTACTTGGATTTTGCTAGGAAAATGTTTTAAATGTCCACCACTAGAATGAATTGCCAACCCTTAGAGTATAGAATGCAAGGGTATTTATAGGATTAGGGTTAGCGTGAAGTGTGGATCGAGTGCCATGTAGTAAAGGTGTAGGTGGGGCTATGTTGACCTCTTCTATGCTCCCACTGGAACAACTAGTGCTATGCTCTAGTGCATTCCACTAGACCCTAAGAGACTGCCAAACTGTGGTTATGCTACCAAGACTACATGTGCCAAGACTGCAATGTACTTACAAATAGTGCAAGATAATGCAATTTGGAGGCTACGCTCTAGGACTATGTTCTCCCCTGTTTTGAGTGGGATCAAGTGTAGGTACAATTTTGGGACATGGAGGGGGGGTACAAAAAGAGTGCAAGTTGCTAATATTGCTTACCAGAGGAGTGTTGGAGCTAAGATGAAGGCTGGTGCTGATCTCTAGAGGCTTTTTGAGGTAGTTTCTTATTTCTATGTTAGATACACTCTAGAGCATAGCATAATAGCAAAAATTATAGTCCTTGTTCTTGCTATGCTAGCTATGCTTGGGAGCATATCAAGTGGGGTAGCTTCAAGAGTTAGAAAATTTTCCAAATGCCTCTTCCATGCTAAGCTAGCTTAACAACTTTTGGCTTAACACTTAGGCAAATTGGCCATTGAAGTATTGCTACACTTGCTACACTGGAGAGTGTAGCAAGAGAATTTTTGTAGGTATTGTTTGACACTTAGAAGAGTTTGTAGATATGGTTTTGTGTTGCATGCTACATTGGCTATGCTCTAGAGCATTGCCCTAGCAGTGGGATCAGGGGAGAAACACTTAAAAAAAATTTTCCTTATGTTCACACTTAGACAAATTTGCTGTTGAAGTGTTGTTGCTTGAATTTGGTGGTGTTTCACTGGCCTCTCTTTGTTGATGTTTGGAGGAGTGGCCTAAGAAATGTCAACAAAGAACTCAAAACACCACAGTAGACATGGCACCAACATCACTCATTGGTACCTGATTGGATGGTGCTTTGTTGGGCTTAAGAGTGCTAAAGGTCATGGTATATTGTAGGTAATGAGTGTAGGGATTTAGGTTGGGGATAGCAAGGGAGTAATGAGATGCAAATGATGTATCATGCTGCAAGATGCAGAGTTAGCATGACTAACTATGATCATGGCACCAGGGTGGCTTATCACCAAATGATGGCCTCTTGTCAAAGTGCTTGTGAGAGAGCCTTCGCCCATAGCACTAGAATGGCTTACCCCTGACATTTTGGCTTCTTGTTGGAGTGCTTAGAGAAGGTCATTACAAATTCAGGGTTGGACTAGTTACGAAATTGTACCTTTGTGAGATTTTGCTTGGGGACATGTTTTAACCCTCCACCATTTTTTAGGCAAAATGATAGCTATAAGATGCTTATCATTAAGTGGACTGCATGCCACTCAATGGGCTTTACTTAAAGGCAACTATGTTGCATCTATAGGACAGGTGTTTCCTCTCCAGGATGAGTTGCATTACAACTACTTGGGCTTTGACCAGCCCACAGAGGCTTCCCATGGGACGAGTTGCATTACGTCCATCATGGATTTTGCAGTCAGCTAAAAGAAGGGTGTCATGTGCATCGAAGAAGCTTGTAGGGAAAGTAGGAGATGCAAGGTAAAGGGGAAAATGTGAGTGGGTTATAACAAGGATGATAAGGGTGTGCACTTTTAATCGAATTAGCAAGCCCAATCAATCACGTTAGAGCCATGTGCTACCTTGTCGCTACAATGAAACACATATTTGAATGACTGCCTTCGAGGCTTCATCCTATAAACACAACATAGAAGAAATAAGAAAATAATCATACAACATGAAAGATAAAATCAAAATACTGGTTGTGAGGATGTTGTAGGTGTTGCTAGTGCTAGACCAGTTGCAAGAGCTTGTAATGCCAAAGTAGGAAGGCCAATGTAGGTGCTGAAGCCAAAAGGCTCCAAAATCTCTAGTAGCCACATCGGAAGTGAGCATCCTACGGAGACCAGCAAGGTGATTGAGGTCGATGGTGATGCAAGTGCTTGAGACTCCACACCAAGGATAGGAGCTTAGAAGTCTAGTAGGATGACAGGGAGCCATGCTGCTAGATGCACTTCCAAGCCTAGGCAATGGTGAGAGTTGGACGATGGAAGTGCTATGGCTAGGCCATAGTACCACTAGGACTCCAGTAGGTGGTGTTGATGGTGAGAGCTCCAACCAAGGATGACAGCGATGGTGGTGGTAGCTTAGGAAGGTTAAAAAAATGCCCGAGGGCATCTTTGGAGGATTAGAAAAATGTCAGGGATAATGAAACTACAAATGTTCCAAAGGCTTTTTCTTGAAGATGTGAACTCCACTCTAGAATTACAATGTTCCACCCCATCTAGCCCATCAAGATGTGGGCAGATGATGGAGGATGGAAAGTATTCTCACTTACTTATGCATAGAATTATGGATGTTGAGCTATGCATGTTGAACTACGAACCTAATTTAAGGTCTTGGTAGACCACATGTTGTGCTAGTTTAAGGTCCTAGCAAACTGCAAACCAAGTTTAGGGTCTTGCCAGACCATGATGTGCTAGTTTATAGTCCTAGTAGACTGCTTTGTGCTAGTTTAACGTCATAGCAGATGATGGATGTTGTGCCAATTCAACGTCATGATGCAAGAACGAGATATGCTAGTTTATAGTCATAGCAGACTATGCTGTGGATGCCAGTTTAACATTATAGCCCAAGGACGAGTTGTGTCAGTTTATAGTCATAAGAGGTTATTTGTGCCAGTTTATATTCATAGATGACTATCTGTGCTAGTTTATAGTCATAGCAGGCTTTTGCTTACCTTGCTTTGTTGTTGATATGGTGTTGCGTGTTAGGCATAGTATGGATTTAGGTACAAATGGTTGGTTAGATTAGCAAACTCATTGTCATTTAGATTAGCAAGCTTGAATGCTCCATTGTCATAGGCCTTGGTGATCAAGAAAGGACCTTCGTTGTTGGCTGAGAATTTGTTTGCAGGTTAATGAATGGCCTTGAGGACTAGGTCCCCCTCCTTGATTTGGCGTTGGTGCTAATTATGGCAGTGCTTTTGCCATTACTTCTCTTGATACCATGCAATGTGATCAAGCGTCTGCATGCACTCCTCCTCTATAGAGTTGAGGTCAATGGTTCTCAACTCATCATTTTTGGCCTCATTAATGAAGCTCAAGAGGATTACATGGAGTGATGGGACTTGCAATTCAAGAGGAAATATTGCTTCAGAACCATACATAAGGCTATATGGTGTCTTACCTATTGTTGTTCTAAGTGAAGTGTAGTAGGCCCATAGTGCATAGACCAGTTGCTCGTGCCATCATCATTTTTTACTACTAAGCATCTTCTTCAGAGGGTTGATGATGAACTTGTTTATGGCCTTCGCTTAGCCATTCACTTGTCAGTAGTATGGCAACAAAAAGAAATGCTTGATGCCAGGGTATTTTTAGAAGGCTTTGGTTTTTGCAGTTCTAAATTGTGGCTGGTTGTCTATGACAATGATCATGGGTAGACCAAATTAGATCACTATATTATCAAGGATGAACTTGCAAACTTGCTATGATGTAGTCCTCTTAATGGGAATGGTTTCAATCCACTTGGTAAAATATTCTATGGCAGTTATGATGAAGCTATGTACTATGGAGGACTTAGGCATGATGGGCCCTATGATATCCAAACCCCAACGTTGGAACGACCACATGATCTACCTAGTGTGTAGTTCAGTGGGTGGCACATGCATTAAGTTGCCATGCTATTGGCACACATCACATGTCTTGACCTTGGAAATACAAACATGCTCCATATAAGGCCAATAGTATCCTAAGCATTTGATTTTTGATGTCATTACCATGGGCACTATGTGGCCTCCACATAGTCCCTTGTGGACTTGATCAACGATTGTTCACACTTTGCCATTGCTAGTGTAGGTTAGTAGTATGCCACTATAAGATCTATGACATAGTGTGCCATTACCCACAATGATGTATTTCCATGACTATTTTCACACTACATCCTTGTGGACAGTGGTTAGATGTTGTAGAGGCTCACCATGTTCAAGGTACGCTTTAATGTCATAAGACCATTCTTGTGCATGGGCTATGCTTATTGTGGCTATGGATGCAATGTTAGTTACTTGTGCAATAGGTTTAGTGCAATCTGTTATTGAGGTGGAAAAGATATGAAACATGTTAGGTGCAATGCTTATGCCTAATGTAGCTAATGTGTTAGCAATGGCATTTTCATTGCAGGGAATGTGTTGGATATCTGTAGTTGTAAACCATTGCAACAAGTGCTTCGCCAAGTCACAATAAGGTTGTAAGTGTTGTGCTTTACATGCATAAACCTATATAACTTGGTTGATGGCTAATTGCAAATCACCTTAGATCGCTAGGTTTTAGATTCCTAGGTCACGAGCTATTATAAGACCTCTAAGGAGACCTTTATACTTTGCTACATTGTTAGTGCAAGGGAATCCAAAATGATAAGTGAAGGGTTGGATCTCCCTAAAGGGAAATGTGATTACGATAGTGGCACTACCCCCTTGAGAGGTTGAAGCATCATTGACGTGTAAAATTGCCTCAAAGTTAGTAGGCACTTGGCTTATACTACTGACATGCTCATTTAGAAATTTTGTGTCCATGGTTGCTTAATCGTTTACTAGTGAAGCTATGTGTTATGCGGCTATTTCTTGACCTGTAGTTGATTCTTCTGCTATGTAGTGCAGGTCAAAATCTATAGTTATTACTTTCCACCATGGAATTTAACTACTTCTATAAATATTCATTGTGATTGTCCAAAGTACATTGCTTTTGTAGATGATGTTTACCTAGCTATAGAAAAGATAATGCCTTCACTTCTTAAGTGCAAAGACTAAGGTGAGGCAGTTCTTTTCCACATCATTATATTTTGCTTCATGGGCACTAACGCATGGCTTAGGTAGTGAAACACCACAAAATCCGGAGCTTAGTACTTATCCAGCATTGAGCAGGTCCGTGCAACCTGGAGGATCGCAACACTTGGTTTTCGCTAAGTACATTTTGCCAGCGTATACGCCCAAGTTCACATCGACAGCGTATACGCCTAACCTTCACAGCGTACACGTCCAGCGTATACGCCCGGCACTACAGCGTATACGCCCGAATCCGTAGCGTATACGCCCAGGCACTTTAGATGCACACACTCGACGACCAGATCTCCAATGACAGCGTGAAGGCAACACCAAAGAGCAAAGATTGAAGCAAGTGGACGTCCATCAGCGTACACACTCGGCGTGTACGCCCCGCATCATCAACGTATACGCCCGACGTATACGCCCAGCATCGTCAGCGTATACGCCCAGTGTATACGCCCAACATACAACATCTCCACCCAAATTCACGCCTGCCTCACACAGCGTATACGCTGGGCGTATACGCTTGACACTTGTAATATTGTACATTTGTGAATCCTGCACCCGGTCAACGTGCCACATGTCGCCCAACCCAAGTTTAGCGTAAAAACCTGTATAAAAACCCCCATCTCCCATTTTTACCGAGGTCGGTTGGCAAAATCTCGGAGCACACCAGAGAATATTTACACTTCGCACAAGAGCTGAAACTTCCTTATGCCCTATACGCTATAGATAGTCTCTACGCTCCGCCTGCCCTGCGAACCAGAGTCATCCCTGTATACGCCGGGGCTTTTCGTCTACCTTGTGTTCCCACACAACTACGTTAGACTGGTGCACTGTACTTTGACTCTGCAATACTATTGTTTACGCTTATTGCATCAGTTCTTTTACAGTTTTATGTCAATTTGGCCCACGCACCATTTACGCCTGTTTACGTTTACGCTCCATTTGCACCCGTCTACGCTTTACCCTGTTTTTGCTTCGTTTATGCCTGCACGCCGTTTACGCATAACCCAACGTATTAGCATTTGCGTACGCGCGGGGAAATCCTTGTCTGATCCGCGTGTGGACCACCCAAGGTACTCTGCCTTCGCTGCATTCCAGCATGCCCTCAGGCGTAGGCAGGGTCTTCTGTAAGCGTCCTGTGATCCCGCGGCCTCTATTTTTTCCTTCCAGCCGGAGACTGACGATTTCAGGCGGTACAGAAACTGGCAGTGAAGGAGGGCCTGAAAACCCTTATCCGCAACTCCCAGCGTATACGCTATTAAGCATCTACGCCCCTAATTGTACGTCGTCCTTTCCCAGCGTTTACGTTGTTCGGTTCTGAAACCTACCTCGTAACTACCCAGGGTCTACGCTGCACAGCGTTCACGCTCTCAAACACCACCGCTTTGTTTACGCTCATCTGTTTCATGCTCTACTGATTACGTTGTGACTTTTACAAGCCTGTCTTTTACGCTGAGCCTATTTTCACGCTTCGAACTGTACGCTTAGGACTGTTTACGCTCTAAACCGTTTACGCTTTGTACTATTTTACGCTTCCCCTGTTTCCGCCTCCCTCTTTCACCCTGCAACCCATCTCATGCGTACGCTCCCCAACGTCTACGCTGTATATGCTGTACACACTGCCCCTATACGCCGTCCACTAGGCGTATACGCTGCCCGTTCCTCAAGACATCAACTTCTTATTTCCAGACTTATCCATATCCGTAACGTAGCATCATGAACCCTTCAAATAACACCGCTCTCACCGCTCAGACCACCGCCATGGACACCATAGCTGTCCAACAGGCTGTTGCGTGACACCCAAGAATGCAATCCACAGCGAGGCCTCGTCGATCCCTGAGGCTGCAAGGGAGAGACTCAGCCTCTCACATCATAACCCAGGATCAGTACAACTTTATCTGTATTAAGATACAAGCTGACCTGGTTGTTGATCAAGCTGAACTAGAGGTGAAGAGGCAGTTTGAGCTGTATTACAGGGGGGGACAAGAGTTCATCCCAATCCCGTACGATGTAATTCCTATTCCTAAACAATCTCCAAAGGAACAATTCGTTGGATTAGCCCGCACTGGAGCTCCAACCAGAGGATGAGGATGAGTTTGCCGCTCAATCCGAGCAAGGGGAGTCGTTCCATACCTTGAGTCCTCAAACACAGGTCAACCCCTTTTTCCATCCCGGCACAGGGGAACTTATGCCCTTGCCACACCTTAGATTCATTCAGGCTCAACAGCTATCGCCAGAAACAGCAACATTAGTCCACGTCCCTCTTCCGAGCGACCCCCAACCCAACACCTTCCCACTCACACTCATCCCTACAGCGGCGACGGGCCCATCCTCACAAGTGCAGCCACTTATCGATAACATGGAAGCAACACTCCCACCAAGGGTGACAGGGATGCCACACGTGATTTTGGCATCCACATCCGCCCACTTCATACCACACGTCCAAGCACATACGGTTTCCCAAGCAGCCGTGACCCAATAGGGAGTCCCCGCCCACAACGTGGCAGGGCAATGGCCAGCAAGGGGAGCGCCGTCGCACCAAGTTCCCCATACCCATACACCACCCCATGCGGTTCCACCAATCAATGTTCCCCAAGCACAACCCCAGCTGCAGCAACAACAACCACAACATTTTCCCTACCACATGCCACCCGTAGCGCTGCCCGCTGTAACCCTCCCACAAACATAAGCACCCGCGCAGCTTTCAGCCCTTCAGCCTCATACGCACCAATCTAACTTGTACGGTATACTGCAACCCCAAGCCGCCGTATCATCGAGCGCCCAAGATTGGGCGGAAGCCAAGAAAATAATGCAAGAGCTTACTGAAGAGGTGAAACGCCTCAAAACGGCCGCTGAGGGAAAGCTAAAGGTAGTGGATTTCTACAACGATGACCCTATCAGCTCCTCTGTCCCTCCTCTGACCCTGCCCAAAGGTGTCCCCTTACCAACGCTAACTAAATACAATGGGGAAACAGATCCCAACGCCCATCTCATAACATTCAGATTAGAGTGCGCGCTGCTCCAGGCTTGGCCCCACGCCATCCTTTGAGTATTTCCCATGTCCCTCGCGGGAAGGGCACTCGACTGGTACCGAGCCTTGCCCAGGAACTCTATCCTTTCTTTAGATGATCTTTTACGCCAGTTTGTAACCCGGTTCAAGTAAAACTTGAAACCTGAGGCCATGTTGGATAGCCTCATGCAGATCAAGCAAGCACCGCTTGAACCGATGCAGAAGTTTATTCAGAGATGGAGTGCGGCTCTCAATGAGCTACATGAACCGATCTCTCCAACTTATCTCCTTACAATACTGAAAGCGGCGGTCAATGATTTTTTCAAGTCCAAACTGTATTACCTTAACGCGCGCGACCTTAATGAGGCATTTGAACAAATCAAGAACATAGAGGAGGCGGCTCAAAACAGCCACGACCCCGCATACTTGGCCTTCAGAAACCAACACACTAAAAAGGACAAAGAGAAGGCCAAGACAACTATAGCAGCAATAGCGGGAGTACAAAAAACAAACACCACACATCAACACAGGCCACCCGCGTCCCCCACTAACTACTATCAGCCCGCTCTTACAGCAGCCCCAGAGTCATCATCACAGAACCCAACGAACCATACACGTAACTTCGAGAGGAAAGAACCCTCTCAGTACACGCCTTTACCGATGAAGCCATCCCAGCTCTTTGATCAACTCTTAAAGGCTGGATTGATGCAACATAAGCAATTGTCCCCAATGGCTATTCAAAGACATGACCAGTTCTGTCAACTCGTACAAAACCCAAGCCTGGCAACACCGGATGAGCCACCCGTGCCCAAAGGATTCAGGATGGATCGCTTCTGCGACTACCATCAACGCAACGGGCATGGAACGGATTACTGCTTTACCCTGAAGTAGGACATCCAGAGGATGATTGATGATGGCAAGATCACTTTTGACGGGGCTAACCCCGTCCAACCGCAAAATCAGACTATGGGGGTGTATAAAGACCCCCTGAACGCTGAAGGGGCACCGTACGTAATTACTTCAATCTATTGTGATGATGACTCCAGCACACCCCGCATTAACACCATCTACCCCGAAAATAAATAGGAAACGCTTGACAAACCGTTCGTAGTTCAGATCCCTCCCGCTGAGTTGGCACCCACCTCTCAATCATCCCATGCCCCGCAGCGGCCATACGTAGTCCGAATGCCTCCCACCGTACCCACTCCCAACACTATGATGCGCCAAAAACCATATGTGGTGCGCATCCCTCCAGTCAATCCCGCGGATGCATCAACCCCTCATGCTCGGCCTACCCCCTTCGTAGTCCTGGTACCATCTGCCGTTGCAACAACAGAGGTCCAACCTCCATCCAGACCAACCCCGTACATCATCAGGATACCTGGACAGACTCCTACCCAATCATATCCGACCGTTCACTCGCAACCCCGACCAGCTCCATACGTCGTAAAGGTTCCAGGGCAATCCCAGGCCCCCAAACCAGCTCCACCTCCACGCCGAGAACGCTTAGCCGATAAGCTTACCCAGGAACGATTAGAGAAAGTGTGCCAACGGTTAGCTCTGGTGCCAGCCAAACCAACTCCACTGAACTCCATGCCTATGTCATCATCCAGCGATCCACCAAACACAGAAAGCAACGGTGAATCATCCAAAACACAAGAACCGCATAACACGGCGGGTCCTAACAATAACGACAAACCACCAAAACGCGAAATAAAACTGTTAGGTCCCATGGACCCAGTCACTGCTGATAAAAATGTCCCTGACAGTAGAGATTTTGCAACGGTCCTGACGCAAGTCACACAAGCCTTGAAACAAAACAACATGTCCCTAAGCTTGTATGACTTGGTACTAACGTCTCCGACTCATCGCAAAGCTCTAGTACGCATGCTAACATCGATCCCGATTAGTGAGGACTTGCCTCCAAGCAAACCGGCCATTCATGCAGTGATGTACCCCTCTCACGAGGTCAGTCCTAAGCCCTTGAGCTTCCATGATGAGAACATCAAAGTGGACAAAAAGACAGGTGAGACAACAGTAGTCCCTATGTTCATAACTATACATGTAAACCAATTCAAAATACATAGGGTACATGTAGATGACGGGGCAGCTACCAACGTCGTACCCTATCCCATCATCGAACAATTGGGACTTACCAACTCGATCAAACCCACCACAACGACATGTTTAAAGTCATTTAGCGGGTCACGTGTACTGGTCAAAGGCACGCTAACCTTAGACTTCGTAGCGGGAGACCAGTTCCCCACATCCGCTGATTTTCTCGTTGTCGATGAAATGCCAGGTTTCAACCTAATATTAGGAATACCCTGGTTAGCCCAACTGAGAGCTGTTTCCTCTCCTATACATCAGGAGATTCACCTACCCTATGAGGGTGGTGAAATCGTCATACATGGGGAAGCGGTTACTCCCATTATTTCATCTCACACGGACAGCGAACAAGGCTCCGAAGTTGAACTCGACAAACCTGGTCAAAAGGACTCAAACAAAAGGCAACTGGTGGGTAGTAAACCTTCAAACACGGGACAAGAGCCCGAAACCGAAAAACCTGCGTCTAACACTGTACACGCATCGCCTCACGACGAAACTAACACGGAAACAACGACCGATATCGAAGCGCCCGAAAATACCGAAACCAAAAACGTTCGAACAGATGTCTCCTGGACTGGATTGCCATTCAACGTGATCAGTGAGGGAGACGGGGAATACAAAATCGTGCCGGTCAATACACTCCCTGACATAAAAATCAGGAAAATCAAAAAACAACTAAAATGAACCCCTTCGTCCGCAACGACGTTAAACTATAACTAGTCTGAAATGACATTAAACTACGATAAAACCCAAAAATGCAAAGAAACAATAATAAACAGCAAAAACAAAAAATTACAACACTCCCTGTCCGAAAAGACGTTAAATTATCATGTCCGCAACGACATAAAACTAGCCACGATCAGAAATGGTCGGTCCACTACGAAACATCCGCTTTCCCTAAAAAATCACTTGTTTACAATGGGGCCCGAAATGGCCTTAAACTACGCATGGAGGCCCGAAATGGCCTCAAACTAGCGTGTACCTTGTTTTCCTTTTACACATCGTTTATCTTCAATGTGTCATCTTTAAAACAGAAAAGCAAACCCAAAAACATTTTAATGTCGTATCGTATGTGCAAACAACTTAAAATCAACAAAAAATATTTATTTACGCAATGTTGTACAAATAATGCCTGTTTTTCTTAGCATTTTTCAGTTACAATGCCCGTGTCAACTGAATCAGCAAAAATCACTACAAAAAAACTACAAAAGCATTAAGCGTCCGTGACAGGAGGATCATCTCCCTTAGAACCACCAGCGTCAGCAGCCCCCGTTCCACTAGGGCCAGCCTCATGTGTATCATCACCACCTTCATGCTGAAAACACCAAAAATCAACAACCAACATAAAAATGAGCAAATGTTAAAACTTTAAACCTTATACAATAAGTTAACTTCGTAAAGGCAAAAACGCTTACCATAGGGGATCCCCCTAAGCCAAACTCTAGCCGACGAAGGATTTCCTCCTCTGGGACGCTGGCCCAATCTGTCCCACCCAGGCCTAGGTCAATGTTTGCCAAAGCCTTGCCTTTGTCGACCGCTGACCAGGTAGGACGTTTCAGGGGAAATTCACCTACCGACACTTCCCCAGAAGCAGTTGTGATGACCCTCTTAGGTGATTCCATTTCTACAATGGTATTTTGGGCAAAGGTATCGAAGGCGGAACACAAACCCAAACCTTCCACAAACATCTCCAGCTGCCGCTTTTCAATGGACACTTCTTTTAGCGACTTCTTATACTGATGTTTATGGTTCTTCTCATCCTGACCCCACTTGTGAACCTTGGAAGCGAAAGCCTTCCAATCTTGACACTTGAGGTTCAGGAGATTAACTTGAGCTTTGCATTCTGCTATTCTCCGAGTCAGTGATGCATGACGGTTCAAAAGGTTCCAATACCTCGTGTATGTAATCTCTGATGTTCGCCAAGAACGATCCCCACTCAGTCTAGTAGCGGCAAACTCGTATCAAGCCTTTAAATCGTCACGCTCCTCTGATACCTCGGAGAATGCCTTTTCCTTTGCTTGTACTTGTAACCACAATTGTTCAACAGAACGCCTACAAGTCCACAACGACTTGGCATTGTGCGCAAGGCTGTCTGCAACGCCTTCATAAACAGGCCTTGGCACTTGTTCCACTTCTGGGGAGAGTGTAGTCAGGCTTTCCATGCTAATGCCCTCAGAGGGATCCCATCTTAGTTTAGAGCCTGCCCACGCAGAAAATACGAACGTTAGGATTGTATAAGTAAGACAGGAAGCTCCTAATCATTAAACAAGCCATACCTATATCAGGATGGACTTCTTGGAGATGCTCAATAACTTCTTCCGCAATTCCATCCACAAAATCAAACTTACTTGGCATCTCTGACCAAATAAGTGGTTGAAGCGTACGAGAAGAACTAACCTCAGTGGTCCTCTTAGGGGGAACCGTCTTCAGGGGGACGTCCAACCGTACCGTCCTGGTATCGCTGCCTTCATCTAATCCAAAAACATGAAAATAGATAAAAAAACATAGGAGCCACAATTAATTCAAAAAATGATAAAAAACAAGCACAGACATACCTTGATCCTTGTCACCTTCCGGGGGGTCACCCAAATCCAAGTCACCCTTGAGGAAGCTACAAAACATCTGATTCATAGCGTCTGGGTCATCTAAAGGTTCAGTGTCAGCAGTCCTCTCCGTTAATAGCTCCGTTTCCCCGCCTTGGCTCTTCTCCAGGCTTTCCCCCTCATTGTCCTTCTCTGTGTGTGTATCCTCCTCCTCTCTGATGGTCTCTAAGGCCTGCTTCCTCACTTCATCAAATCGAAAACAACAACGTAAGCAATTGAAGCAAGGGTTACATATAAACGAAAACGATAAAATGATAAGTAGATGGGCTTCGTTCACCTGGTATCTTGAAGCGTATTTTCTTTACGCGTGGCTGGTTTATCTCGGGGACTTGTTCTGTGGGGGCGTTCGGGTCTCTTCAATTTCGATTTGGCTTTGCCAACAGTTTCCTTGATTACTCGCTCTGCCCATCTGGCGGTTAAAGGTACATCCGCTGGCTCCACCCCCAGACTGTCCCGCGTATGGATGGAACCACCAGATGATCCCCCTGTAGTAACAGACACGGACTCATCGATACCTTCTGGGGCATCCTGTGACTTGGCAGTCGCATACAAGTGCTTGACCCACACGCGGGATAGTTGACCCCGATCTCGTAGGACAAACTTGTTGTCCGCACGCACCACAAGGAACTCGGAAAAATGGTTAAGATAGCCAGCAAAGAAGGTAAAAGTGAAGTGCGATTGTGCTTCGATATTCGTGTGCAACCGCATAATCTCCTTATGCATGCTCGCCAACAAAAATTAAGCCCAATTGTACCGCATCCCAGTTTCTAAAATCGTCTGCATGATGCGTACCGCCTCCACCCCAAAACTCTGCACCTAAGAAAGAGTTTTGGGAAACACCCGTGCTCGAAACAGGGGATGCAGTTCGTTCACCTCAACAACCTTTGCCTTCCCCTGCATTGCGAACCCCTTGGTGCTTTTCATCACACCAAGCCAAGACTCCAGTTCACGGATTGTTTGGAGCTCTTTGTGAGACCTGTCCAACACTACGGGTAGGCCATCTGCCGGCATGCCAAATAAGTTAGAAAAGAATACGAGCGATAGATGAAACACCACCTTGACACCCTTAATCCGGGTGCTGTACTGAGAGACAGACTCATTGAAAGAGTCCACGATCCCTATCATTTCCCCAATTGAGACATTAGGACTTGGCGTCATAAAAAGTTCTAGGAGTCCTGCATCATCTAAGCAACGGGTGAGGGAAGGTGGAGCACGCTTACACAGCCACTTCTGCACCTTCTCCACCCCCCGAACTTCATGGACAAAGTCGTCTCAATTCGTCCCGTTGTCACGGGATCCCCACTAGAAGGCACATCAACTGTTAAAGCAAGTTAAAACGATCACATCAACCTCCTGACCCCAAAATAGTTGAACAAATCCACTAACGCATGTAATAAATGCCACTGCTCACCGTTAGTGGTGGATTTCGAGGTACTGCCAAAACTATGAGGGAAGACCGGTCCCTCATCTGTCCAGTCCTCATGCAGCCATCCACGGGCTTTGCACATCGCAAAGGCTCTAGAAAACTGCGCATGGAAGTGGACCATCGAACCCTTTGTCTAAGCTAGTACAGCCCCACGAAGAGTGGGAGCTTTCATAAAGGCCTCTAGAGCTGTGCGAGTGAGGGCTATTCCTTCGTCTTCAATCAGGGTCCCGTCGGGGTTGGTACTTGGCCTGCACATAAATGCATGTCAAAACTAGAGAACAGCATCAAACGGAAATAGGCAAAGCAATGAATGTTTACCGCCCTACCTGGTTATTCTGTACATTGTGCTAGGAGGATTCTAAAACAGGGTGTGCGCACGGGCAGCTATAAACAAAGTGTTGTTAATATAATTCAACCCTGGTGGCAACAGCTCCCACACACGCGCTAACGGACGTGTTGACTTGGGCCCGTGAGTATTACCATCTTCATCAACAAACGGGCCCTCGTCAAAGTCTTCCATGAAGACCACAATGCCCTCTGCGGCTCCCGGCAATAATGCATCAACTACACTGCGCGCAGTCACCTCATCAAAAAATGACCACATAACCACCTCGAAGTTGGTTAACAGAAAGGCCAGAAATTCGCCAGCGCCTTCCCTGAACCAAACTCCCTTATTAGCCACAGTTAGAGCTGGGGGAAGATTGCCATCCTGAACGGGTCCAACCCACATTAAAACCTCGACGAGCTCAACCACTATGAGGAAACGTTTGCTATCCCTGCAACCAATTGCAGTGAAATGAAAGTTTACATCACAGAAAAAAAATAAAAAAATAAACTAACTATTCACGCCCAGCGTATACGCTGTACACAGCTTATACGCCCGCCAAACCACTTCGAAAAAAATAACTTACGCCCAGCGTATACGCTATACTCAGAGCGTATATGCCCGTGACACACGCTTCAGCGTATACACTGTACGAAGCGTGTACGTCGAACAAAACAGCACGATTCGAACGTAGCGTATATGCTGAACTCAGCGTATACGCCAGGCGGACTGAACTTAAACCCAGCGTATATGCTACAAAACTCAGCGTCTACACTGACGCCCGAACCCCCCACGCACAACGTATACGCTGGAGAAACCCTCAGCGTATACGCCTGAACCCGCCGTCAGTGTCAACAGACTACGCCAAAAAGTAATTAGCATGCCAGAGCCAGACGTGTACAGCGTATACGCTGAACAAACCCTCGGCACATACGCCCTCGCAAAACACGATTTACGCTAAGAAAATACGTCGAATAACAAACACAAATAAAACGAATGACAGTCTACGCCGCGCAGTGACGTTGGCGTGCACGCCCCAAAGAAACCCTCAAACCCTCTACGCTCAATCGTCTGCGCCAAGAAACGCAAACAATAACAGAGACAGAGATCAAGGCTTACCTGTGGGGCGTCACGGGCCACTCCGACATCTTCGGCCTAAGCAGGCCCTGCAGCATCGCCTCCGTCTCTTCGGCGAAGGTTAGGTCAGAACCCTTCCTCCCTTGGCCTTCCACTTTATTGCCCTTGCCCATCGCAAAGTTTTTACGCTGACTGTCTAAGTGCACGTTGAGCGACTGTCTTCGGGTTTGGCATCTACGCTGGGTTTAGTCTGGCGTCTACGCTCAGGTCTCTTGGCGTCTATGCTTAGGAAGTTCATGCTTACGCTCACACAGGTCGCACCTTACGCTGTCGCTGTTAAAAACAGAAAACAAATGGACCCCTCATCCTTTATATAACGCACGCTGACGCTGACGCCGCCATTGCTCTGTTTTTGCCGTTTTGCCTTTTTTCCTTTTTTTTTCCTGAAATCTAACCAAAAAAAATTAAAATTAATTAAAATTCAATTTGAGACGGAGTATTACGTCCTGGTTCCTCCATGGACCCCATTTTACACGTTCGCTTAAATTACAACCAGTGGCCCGGTATGGCCTTAAACTGCCATTCTCCCCATCCATTCATGGCCCAGTATGACCTTAAACTACCATCTCCTCACCCACTGACGGCCCGGTATGGCCTTAAACTGCCATGCGTCCAGGTATGACGATAATCCACCATGATACACGTATACACACTTTAAATTTCCGAAAGACACGGAACGATCCCTTCTTGCTCACGCAACTCTCGGTTTATTGGCAGGGATGAGCTCAATGGACTGCCAGCATTTAATCGCACCGTTAACCATCGACGGACCATATGGCGTCATTACACGGGACTTTGACATAAACTTCATCAACTCAAGTCCACTAATGGACGACGCGGTCATAGCCTCAACACAGCAAACAACAGAAAACTACCAAGGCATGACAAAGTTTCTTGACATAGAAGCTGAAAACATCGCTGAAGACCCGTTAGCTGAAACCCCCATTACTATGTCTGATGGGGAAGTTAAAATATTAAAATTAAGCACGCTATTACAACCACGCATGGCTCAAGACATTCAGAATGTGCTTAGGAAAAACATGAAAGCATTCGCTTGGTCTTATACGGACATGCCCGGGCTAGATCCTAGGATTATCCAACACAACATCATTCTTGACCCAAAACTAAGACCAGTAAAAAAAAAAGTGCGAAAAGTTAGACCCGAGGTGGCGTTGGCAGTTCGCAATGAGATCACTAAGATTTATCAAGCTGGTTTCATTCGGGCTGTTGATTATGCCGAGTGGGTGTCAAACATGGTCATCTTCCCAAAGAAAAACGGAAGCATTCGCTTATGCATCGACTTTCGTGACTTAAACGTAGCAACCATAAAAGATGACTTTCCCCTGCCCAGCATCGATCAACTCGTTGATTCGACTGCCGGACATGCCTTATTGTCGTTTATGGATGGCTTTTCGGGATATAACCAAATATGCATCAACCTTGAACACCAGCTTCGGACTACCTTCATGACACCATGGGGAACTTTTTGCTACACTATGATGCCATTCGGTCTCAAAAACGTTGCGGCCACGTATCAAAGAGCCATGACATTTATCTTTAGTGATTATATGTTACGGTCGCTCAATGATTACGTGGATGACATAGTATTTAAGTCAAAGATAACCGAACAGCATGTACAAGACCTCGACCTAGTCTTAAAATGTTGTTTAAAATATGAGCTAAGACTTAATCCAAAAAAATGTATTTTCGGCGTCAAAACAGGCAAGATGCTTGGATTCATAGCCTCTGAAGCAGGGATACGAGTAGACCTCGATAAGGTAAAAGCCATAACAAACCTGAAACCACCCGGCAATCTCACCGAACTTTGAGGTCTACAAGCTCGATTACAGTTCATCAGACGCTTTGTAGAAAATTTGACAGATAAATTAAAACCTATGAACCACCTGTTACGTAAAAACGTCCATTTCGAATGGACCCCGCAGTGCCAGGAAGCCTTCGAAAACATCAAAACAGCACTCGCACGATTTCCTACAGTTTATCCGCCTCAAAACAATAAACCATTCTACATCTACCTTGCCACTTCGAAATCATCGATCACGTCTATGCTTTGCCAAAAACAAGACGACAGAACTGAAGTCCCTATATACTATTTGAGCCATGCCTTAGTTGCCCATGAAAAGAAGTACGACGACGTGGAGAGGTCATGCTTAGCTCTAGTCTTTTCTCTAAGAAAATGGCGACATTACCTCTTCCGTAATCAAGTTTATGTAATCTGTAAGGACAATGTACTGAGAGGCATAACAGGAAACATCTACGAAACGAGTCGAATAGCCCGATGGAAAGCCATGATAGCCGAGTTTGACTTGTACTACGTAGTGCAATCATCAGTCAAAGGTCAAGCCATAGCGAATCAAATGGCCGCATCACCAACGCATGACCCAGCAATCATAGAGCCTGAATTCCCCGACGAAAGTATAAACACGATAGACACAGTGCCTAACGACTACAATGCTATTTTAAACTTTGATGGAGCATCCACCTCTCGAGGAGGAAGTGCGGCCGCTGAAATCACCTATCGCTCCGGGGAGATCCGACCCTTTGCTTATCGTTTCGACTTTCACTGTACTAACAACGTGGCAGAGTATGAGGGTCTCCTTAGAGGTCTCACAGCAACATTGGCTTTAGACATCACGCGTCTGGTAGTCAGAGGGGATTCACAATTGGTTGTAAACCAAGTCACGGATGTCTACACATGTAAAGCTCAACATTTGCAACCATACTGTGACTTGGCAAAACATTTAATGAAACGATTCAAAAACGTTGATGTGCAACATGTCTCCCGAAACGATAATACCATCGCAGACGCGTTAGCCACATTAGCGTTAAATATATCGCCCGACATGTTCCATGCCTTGCCAAGCTCCGTAATCAGGTGCGATGAACCAATAATCTCCGAAACATTGCCGATCTCATCTGTTAGTACAACACACGCTATAGAATGGTACGATGACATAAAAGAGTACGTTCTACGCGGCGAAGCCCTGCTACATCTAACAAATGCACAGAAGGACGTAGTACGAAAACGTTCTAAGCAATATACCCTAGTAGGGGACACACTATGTCGTAGATCTTACGAAGGCGTATTGCTAACGTGCATCACTAGCACTGACGCCCAAACAATTGTCGATCAAGTACATGAGGGACTATGTGGAGGACACATAGCACCAAAAGCCATGGCCACGAAAATAAGACGCTTAGGCTACTATTAGCCCTACATGGAATACGATTGCTCCTCCAAAGTCAAAACATGTAACATTTGTCAAAAACATAGTAACTTAATACATGTACCACCCACCAAGTTGCACACAACACAGATAACATGGCCTTTTCAGAAGTGGGGATTGGACCTCATCGGCCCGATAACACCCTCGTCTTTCGCAGGGCATAGTTTCATCATAACCGCGATAGAATACTTTACGAAGTGGGTAGAAGCAGCTCCCCTTCGAAAGACGACTTCTAAACACGTGTGCAACTTTATCCTAGAAAACATTGTAACCCGTTTTGGCATTCCCATGACAATCATCACTAACAACGGGCCACAATTTAGTAGCGCCGAAACAAAAATATTTTGCGACAGTCTGGGGATTAAGCATTCGTTTTCTTCCCCTTACTATCCTCAAAGCAATGGGCAAGCAGAAGCAACGAACAAGATAATCATAACAATACTTAAGAAAATGCTAATCTTAATCAAAAGGAAATGACACGAGCAACTAAAATACGCACTATGGGCATATTGCACTACACACCGGACGTCCACAAGTAAAACTCCGTACAGTCTCGTTTATGGTTCATAAGCTGTTTTACCTTTGGAATTACAGGTACCATTGCTAAGGATCACACTCTCCAGACTCCTCGATGACGAGCAAGACAACGAGCTAAGGCTCATTGACCTTGACTCGGTAGAAGAAGAACGTGCACGTGCACTCGATCAGATCGACTGGTACCAAAAGAAACAACGATAGCGGCATCGGCATGACATTAACAAGCGCCCAATCCACGAAGGCGACCTCGTACTCAAAGCTGTTCGGGAACTCTCGGACAAATTCTCAGCCAACTGGGAAGGGCCTTACATGGTCATCAAGGCATTTGATAATGGCGCATTCAAGCTGGCTAACATGGAAGGGAACGAACTCGCTAATCCGATAAATCACTTGTACCTAAAACCGTTCTACATCTAAACATAAGCTCAGGTACGTGTAAGTCCTGGGATCACGACTATAAACTGATACCACAGCAAGTCCTGGGATCACGACTATAAACTAATACCGCAGCTCGTCCTGGAATCATGACGATAAACTGATACCATAGAACAGTCCTGGATTATGACTTAAAACTAATATCACAGTGTCCACAATGACAATAAACTACCACCTATCTGGCATGATAGTAAACTGCCGCCGTCACAACCATCAGGGTCTGCTAAGACTTTAAACTAGCTTGCCTCTTCATAGTCCTCTAAGACTAAAAACTGGCAACATACCGTCCACCACGACGCTAAACAGGCAATGTCCAATGGGTTATGACATAAAACTAACCCATAATAGTCTGCCAAGACTATAAGCTGGCAAGTTCACATTTGGCACCTCACTCCGCCGCCATGCTCATTCATCGATCGCTTCATTACACCACTTACTATCAGCTGCCATCTTCAGTACTGCTTTCATCTGCATATAGTACCTGCCGCTCTCCAGCACCTCTGTGCCATCAGCCGCCATGTAAGTCTAAGCTCGTCTATTCACTCACAGTTTTCTTGTCTCCTTGGCGTTACGTTTGCAGGATGACACCCAGAAGTTTTGTACAAAGATGCACTTCGTCGTAGGCAGCAAGATAAGACAATCTTCGTAGCGCACCTGGCAGGACTAAATCAAACCATTCACTAGTACATCCCCATTCATTCCCCAGTTTCCATTCAACTACACCCTTGACACACCCAACACATTTAAAACACTGTTCCGCTTGAAAGCAGTTGTAACCCGCAGCACAGCGCCTGCGCATGAGTACAAAAGCAAAGCAAATTTACTGCTAAAAAAATGACGAGACCCCAGACACTTTCCATGTAACCCCCAGGCGGGAAGGCAGTCATCTCAAAATCAAGTACTCATGTCCAAATGGTCAAGAAGCATCCGGTTGCATGGCTTTGGCTCCCCGCCAGCAGGTTCCCCCTGAACACTAAACACGGGCCCTGTTCCCCCAAAGAATGTAACACATCCTCCTGTCGCTTTGGCCCTGCCAACAGGTTCTCTTGAAAAATCACCAAGAGTCCTGTTCCACCAAAGGACACACATTGCATGCCTGAACTCCGCGTCTGCTAACACATTGGCTATTGACGAGGACCAGCATGCCGCATACCCGAGCATTCCTATCCACACAATTCCTTAGGCAGTCACCCATCCCCACGATCTCTATACTCCTACTCGCTACAAGTTTCACTTTCCCGATCCCATGTACTACTGAACACGGTGTGATGACGTCTAGTCAGGTGGTCAAGGACAACGTCTGCATCAAGTTGCTTGTGGCGTTTTGTACTTCTTTGTCAACGCTTCTCGGGTTGATTCCTCCAAGCGTCAACAAAGAGGGGCCAATGAAACACCACAAAATCTGGAGCTTAGTACTTATCCGGCATTGAGCAGGTCCGTGCAACCTGGAGGATCGCAACACTTGGTTTTCGCTAAGTACATTTTGCCAGTGTATACGCCCAATGTATACGCCCAAGTCCACATCGACAGTGTATACGCCTAGCGTATACGCCTAGCCTTCACAGGGTACACATCCAGTGTATACACCCGGCACTACAGCGTATATGCTCGAATCCGCAGCGTATACGCCCAGGCACTTCAGATGCACACACTCAATGACCAGATCTCCAATGATAGCGTGAAGACAACACCAAAGAGCAAGGATTCAAGCAAGTGGACGTCCATCAGTGTACACGCCCGGCGTGTACGCCCCACATCATCAGCGTATACGCCCGGCGTATACGCCCATCATCGTCAGCGTATACGCCCAGCATACAGCATCTCCACCCAAATTCACGCCCGCCTCACACGGCGTATACGCCTGACACTTGTAATATTGTACATTTGTGATCCTGCACCCGGTCAACGCGCCACGTGTCGCCCAACTTGAGTTTAGCGTAAAAACCTGTATAAAAACCCCCATCTCCCATTTTTACCGAGGTCGGTTGGCAAAATCTCGGAGCACACTAGAGAATATTTATGCTGCGCACAAGAGCTGAAACTTCCTTACGCCCTGTACGCTGCAGATAGTCTCTACGCTCCTCTTGCCCTGCGAACCAAAGTCATCCCTGTATACGCCGGGGCTTTTCGTCCGCCTTGTGTTCCCACACGACTGCGTTAGACCAGTGCACTGTACTTTGACTCTACAATACTATTGTTTACGCTTACTGCATCAGTTCTTTTATAGTTTTACGTCAATTTGGCCCACGCACCATTTACGCCTATTTACGTTTACACTCTGTTTGCACCCGTCTACGCTTTACCCTGTTTTTGCTTCGTTTACGCCTGCACGCCGTTTACGCATAACCCAGCGTATTAGCATTTGCGTACGTGCGGGGAAATCTTTGTCTGATCCGCGTGCGAACCACCCAAGGTACTCTGCCTCCGCTGCATTCCAGCACGCCCTCACGCATAGGCAGGGTCTTCTGTACACGTCCTATGATCCTGCGGCCTCTGTTTTTCCTTCCAGCCGGAGACCGATGATTTCAAGCGGTACAGGTATTATATAGGGACCTCTGAGCCATCGTCTCACTTTTGGCAAAGCAGAGAAGTGATGAACGTGTCAAACGTTACAAGGTAGATGTAAAATTGTTTATCTCCTTATGGATTGTAGATTGTTGGAAGCTGAGCTAGCTCCTATTTGAGGTTGTCAAATGCCTCTTGGCATTGTGCTGTCCACTCGAAGTGGGCTCCCTTTTTGAGCAAATGTTGCATTGGCTATAACTTATTAGTCAACCATGTGATAAACTGATGTATGACTTACAATTTTCCTTGTAACCCACGTAGCTCCTTAAGGTTAGTTGGTAGTGCTAAGTTGATGATGGCCTTAACCTTATCGGAGTCTACCTATATGCCTATTTTTGATATCATGAAGCCTAGCATGCAACCCATCTCAACATTGAAGACATACTTCTTAGGATTCAACCTAAGGTCATGTCTAAGGTAGAGTTTGAGTGCATGGCCTAAGTCATGTGCAAGGTCATGCACCATTTTGGACTTTACTACTATGTCATCAATGTAGTGATTAAGCATGTTTAACAACTAGTCACAAAAGATGTACATCATGGGGCATTGGTAGGTTGTTCCTATCTTCTTTAGTATGAAAGGCATCATTGTGTAGAAAAATGTACCCCAAGGGGTCATGAAGGTTGTATTGAGTTAGTGCTCTAGGTTGATCTGAATCTGGTTGTAACCAGAGAACTTGTCCATGAAGGACAATAAGGCATGACTAGCCGTGGTATTGATTAATTGATTGATACTAGATAACAAAAAATCATTTTTAATGGTCACCTTCTTCAGGTCTCGGAAGTCTATGCAAATGTGTATGCATCTATTTTTCTTAGGTACAACCACGATGTTGGAGATCCAATTTGCATAGTCAATGGCTTGGATGAAACTAGCCTTGTAGAGTTTGGTGATTTTATCATAGATTTCCAACGCCACTTTAGGCCTAACCTATCAGGCTTTTTGTTTAACTAGTTTTATGTAAGGATCAAGGATGATGTTATGTTGCACTATGTGAGGACCTAGGCCTGGCATGTCCTCGTAGGACCATGTGAATGCCTTGATGTTATCATTGAGTGTTTTTGTGATGCTTTAAGCATGATGAGGCTCTAATAAAGAACTAAGTTTTAGTATTTTTGCCTTGTGATTGAGTGTTGCTACAGGAACTTTGACAAGGGGATCCTCAATGATGTCACCTCCTCTAGATTGAGAGCCCTAACTAGATGGTTAGGCTAAGTGGTGTTTCTACAGATGTTACGTAGTCATCATAGGCTATGGGCTCAAGGTGTAGGCATTGGGTATTGATACATTGGATGAGATCACCATGAGGCCCAGTGAGAACCATAGGTGAATAAAGATGCTTGTATGTGCTCATGTTGTAATCTTGTGACATATCCTGCAAAAAAAACAGAAAGAATGTCAAGACACATTTGTCTTAATAGAGTTGAAGTGCATAATGTGAGGAAAGCAATGCAATTAGTAATTTCCTAAACATGCAAAAGTGGAAGTTAGAAAAGCAAGCATGCAAGCTAATTTTAGGCCTTGGTAGGCCATAATTTGTCAGTTTAAGGTCTTAGCAGACCATGAGTTGCTAGTTTAAGGTCTTAGTAGACCATGAACTATACAAGCTATGTTGGTTCAAGCCATGCAAAGAGTGTTTGGAATGTGGAGTTGGGCTGGCTGTTCACTGAGCAACTAGAAAAATCTCAAAAATTTTCTAAGTTTTGGATCATTAGAAAAAAATTCAGAAATTTTTCTAACTTTGGCTGCTATGCTCACCTGCTCTTGTTATGCTCCATGAGAAACTTAGGAAAATTTAAAAATTTTCCTAAGTGTCAAAGCACCGGTGTGGTAGGTGGTGCATTTAATTACCCTGGGAGGGTATATATGTGTAATTCACCCAGGGTAAACTATCATTTGTCGAAGCATGAATAAGAAGTTACAGAGCGTAGCATAGTTTGAAGTGACATAGCATAGCAAGTGGAGTGTAGTGGCTAGAGCATAGCACTAGGAAGATGCACCATAGTAACTATCAACACCTTGGACTTGCCAATGTAAAAGAGGAAAGGCAAGCCTTGGAGTGCCTGCTAAGGGTGTAGGTTGAGGAGAGGAGAGTGCTGCTAATTGCTAGGTACGCTCGCTATGCTTGTTCCTTTTTGTACTATTTTTTCTTCACATTTTGGCTTTTCTTTCTTGCATTGGGATTTGGGTCTTGGGGTGGCCTACCTTAACAAGAACTGTTGTTACCTTGGTCGCATTGGCAACTATGGCCAAGGCAAGAAGACACATGTGTGGGTTGTGGGTTTATGTTAATGCATTGTTTTATTTTGATTGTCTACATTGATTATCTATGATGAATGGTACAAGGGACAATGCATGGGCTATGAGGGATTTTGTACATTTGTTTTCAAGGGACGTGGTGCATGGGGCGAGGGAGAGGGAAAGAACGTGGGTTTTCTCGTGGCAATGGACTAGGATTTTCCTCATTGGGGGCCATGCCACATCGAAGCCATAGAATGGGATAAAATGACCATGGCTAGAACATGTGTGGACAGGGTTCATTTGTTCTCCTCTCTTTTTTTTTGTTTGGATATGATGCATGGGTGAGGCCAATGACAGATTAGGGCAGAGGTTATGGCTAAAAGTGGCTATGACTAGGGGATAGGGTTCTACCATCATTTATTCTTATGATGTTGGGGAAATGCAAAGCGAGGGCAAAGGGAGGCTTAGGCATCATAGGGACACATGAGGAGAAGGCCATAGGGACAAGGAAAGGGATAGTGGTGTAGCCACAGGGGTAGCGATTGCGGTGAGGGGATGAATGGGGCTAGGAAGATTGCCTAGGCCATAGCCATGGCAAGTACTCCAACACATGTTATTAGAGCGCAACAACACTAGACGATGTAGTACACGAGACATGGTGATGGAGGCTCAAGTGTTGGTAGCTATGCTCCTTAGGGAGCATAGCAAACACTTTGTTTCTAAATGCAATGGGATGCTATGCTCTCGACGGTTAAAATTTTTTTTTCTTGTTAATTTTTTCACTCATTTTGGAGCCATAGGCCCCAAGGAGCATACCTGATAGTTAGGACAATTTAGTGATTTTTTGGCTATGCTCCCTAGAAAGAATTTTTTCAGATATCATGCTACACCACCTAGAGTTAGAAACATTTTTAAAAAATTTTAGAAAAGATTGCCAAGTCCAAAAATGTTGATGGTAAGAATGCCTTATGCAAAACAAAATGCTAAATGCACGAAAGCTATGCCAAAATGCTAATTTTGCAAGTTGAACGTATAGACACTAGAACATGCAAACCATGTTGGTGCAAATGGTACAAATGTAAAGTAACATGCTAATGCTACATTACTGCTATACCCCAATGAGCACTAGGCATGTCAAATGTGTATTGATGTCCTATGCTTGCAGGGCCCCATGGGGGACCATAAGGATATATTTCTAAGTTATGACATTTTGCGCTAAATTTACTAATTTTTGTTAAGTATAAGTTAATATTTTATGCCAAAATGCAATCTATTGTGTGCTAATGCTACATTAATTTATTATCTTGTGGTTGCAGTGTGCTACTAAAGCTTGTCTTAGTGGTCATGGAGCTCATCAACATCCTATCTTGCATTAGCCAGCCTGTACCCAACACACCTGCACTCAACATGAAGTTGGGCCATTAGGTGGCGTGGTTTTAGCTAGGGGTAAGTGAATTCCTAGCTTACTTGTTATGGAACTTTAGTGTGATCATGTGGTCACACTTGGCAGTGGAGGCTACAAGTACCATCATCGAGATGTTGTTGGCCATGGCAAACTAGGACATACTATGATTCATGTCTAATGAGCCCATGATTACTGGTGATCGAGCAGGTGGCCTGAGACTAGGCCCTAGGAGCATTCGTCCCTTAGCCAGAATTTAGAGCATGATAGAGTTCTCTTATTATAATAAGAGCAACACCCTCTTCATTGCCATGTGCATGCATACAGTCTTCCAAAACCCACCTAGGATTATATATTGTGCTAGAGGGTAAGTGCTCTTACTTTTTGTTACATCTTGACCATGCTAGATTTACTAACTACTAACTACGAATGTCTAATGCTAGGTTTAAGATTGATGATGAGGGGCTTCATGATGAGATAGGGGCCCTCACTTTGACTTGTATCAGGAAGCGGTTATAGAACAGGTGGGAGAGGACATAGAGAACTACCTCACCTAGTACCCAAAGGCATTCGAGTAGTGCTGAACCTGTGATTGGCTTAACAAGGGATGGAATAGTAATAAGCCTATCTTTAGAGAGTTTGTTGTGCCCCTACCTATGTCACACACATTATTTGTTCCACATGAGTATTTGTTATGTTAGCTTCACTTTTATTGCTTGTTCTCACGTACATGTTGATTGCATGGTGCTAACGTTGCATTTGCTTATGTTATAGCTACTATTGCTTCAGGAGAGGTAACAGTGGTCACCACTGGTCATAATGAGGCCACCCTCATTATGAAGTATGGTAATGTGGATGGGGTGTAGGAGTGGTTGTGCCATCAAGCCTTAGAGGCTTTGACTAGCTAGCTCACCTATGTTGGGTTGATGGACCTTTTCTTGTCCCTTAGCCCAAGCACACCAGTGGTAGAGATGGTGACCATTGTTGACTCCTTTAGCCATGATGCCTGCCATTTTGTTACTCGTATGCACAAAGTGAAGGTAGTCTTGGACCTCAATAATGCCTTCTTTGCTAACTTCTTTAGTATTTCCTTTGTGGGCCCATCAATCATTGACAAGCCTAACCAAGAGGTAGATTAGAGAGAGGAGATTGAGAAGTTGCTTGGGACAACTCGCTCTCGTAAAGGCATCATGGTTGGGAATGTGCATGTGCTTGAGGTCCAGAGACTTTATCCTTTTTTCCATGCCTGTGCATTTCTTAAGCTACTCTTACAGGGAAAGGTCCTTAGAGTGGAACAGGCATGGGTGACGTGGGAGGTTATAGAGAAGGACACCAAGTTCAACTAGGCCTCTTCTATCATTGTCAGGTTATAGGCAGAGATTATCAGGCTTCGTTACAACATCCATGCGAGGTCTCATTTTCACTTCGCATTCTTTGTAGCCTATCTACAAAGGCTTATGAAGTTCCTGGTGATTAAGGATAGTGGACATTGGGTTGCGCAAGATTGGAGACAACTATCCAAGCCATGGGTTAAGCACTTGTTTACCACCACTCGTGCACAGGACCCTCTAGAGGGGATTGAGAAGTCATATTTAGTTATAACAAAGGCACATTTGCGAAGGTCACAGTCACCCTATTCTAGTGATAGCGTGGGTGAGTGTCCACCAACTATTGTTGGGAATGCTAAGAGGGTGGAGTGGTATATTGCAGAGATAGTGGGGTCCTCCAAGGCAAAAATTAAGAGGCTATGCCCAACAGAGGAGACTCCCTTTGTAGTTGGACAAGCATGCATCAAGAAATTCCACCTCAAGATACCCACACTCCATTCGATTGTTGCAGGTTAGTGTACATCATAGATGCATTTAGCTTATGTTTTTTTTGTTTTTGTTTTTACTATGCTATGGTAATACTGCTACACTATTATTATGCTATACTAATACTGCTATGCTAATGTGAGTCAGGTAAGAGGGCTACTGAGGAATAAATAGCAGTGATAGTATAGGTAGTAGATGCATCCCCTCCTCAGGTTGAAGAGGTGGGAGCTCATAGGGTGGAGCCACTAGAGGCCCCAAAGATCTTCCACTAGTTTGATGCAGAGGGGCTGTTCCACCCTGAGGGTGACTTTGCCAACCTCTTCAACACTATACAACTGGGAGATCCACTTGCACTAACATTTGAGGCCTTGCTTGATAAGCACTTTATGTTACCATATACTTTTGACCTTTACTCTTAAGCCTTTAATTGCTCAGTTATTAGTACGTGTTGGGTTGCATTACATTATAGTCTCAAACCTCCCTCTTAGCGATCCACTGCTAATGCCTACACACTGCATGAAGCCATGGGCAGAGACATCAAATGAATTTTCCTTCATGAAAGGGATCATGGAGGACATGATGGACCACATATAACATATGGATCTCGAACTTGGTATGTGTGTCATTTTGTTTAAACTATTTTACAGTTTCTATGCTTAGTTTGTTGTTAATATTGATTTGTTCATTATATGATAATAGGCTTTAAGTTTCATTGGGATCCAAACCAGGTAGCTCATGTGGATGTCATCCCTAAGTATCCTGTTGAGGTGGAGTAGGTGCCTCGTCATGTGTATGAGGTAGTGAGCAAGTGCATGCTTTTTAGTGCAAAGGCATTGTGGACCTATAGGCACTTAAATAAGCATCTATGGAAACATGTGCATGAGCTCTAGGAGGTAGTGGCAAGCTTGACCACAAAGAATGAGGAGCTTCAGTCCTGTTATGATTTCTTATTAACTTAGGCATAGAAGGATGGTACCTGGAGGACATCAAAGATAGATTATGCCAAGTATTGGTTAGCAATATAAGGTAAAAATGAGGCTACTTGAGAGATCATTGAGCAGTGGTTGCAGATGGATTTACTCTCTCAAAAGAATAAGGAATAGAAGAGCTTTAGCACTAGGATGTGCAAATGGGGGCACACATAGAAGGATCACAAGTGCCAGTACAAGTAGGGATAGGATGCTTACTTGCAGTAGCTCAAGGACAAATCCATGAAGGCTCGTTTCCTTGAGATGTTTGTTGAGGCAATTGGTGGGAGTCAGGCCTTCAAGCTGTTTGCCTAGCATACTATGGTTAGGGGCTTCCTAGAGTGAGAGATTACCCTACCTTCAGGGGAGACTTTCATGACCACCTTTTCTATGCAACCTCCTACATGGACTACTGTGGACAAGGACAAGATCCTTGCAGATGTTGACTTTGGCCATGAGGACCAGATGTAGTTATTAGAGGTTGAGATCCTTCGATTCTTGGAGGAAGGCCTTGATATATTGCCTCCAAAGTCTGATGGAAGACCCTCTTGAGTTAATTTCGCTTTTTCCTTTTATGCCTTTTATGTATCAGTTTTGTACATTGATTTTGTATTGTAGTTTTGCACTTGCTGATTAATTTGTTGATTCGCATTGCTTTGGAATAGGCACCATGCAATAGCATAGGCCCTAGTGGAATAGCAGAGGAGGAGGAGGAGGAGCCCCAAGCCCCACCTAAAAAAATTGGCTAAGCTATCCTGATGTTGCCCTACTATTGGGCAGTTTTGCACTTTGGCCATTTTCGTCCCATGGTTATGCTATGTACTATTGCTGATAGAGATATAATAGAACTTATGCTTCATGTGATGAGAATTGTGTGTGAAACTTCATATTTGTTTTACTGTTTGTACTAACCTAAATCGTCGATGCAAGGCTAGAAGGGAAAAAAACACTAAAAGATTATCAGGTAGACACAACTGACCTTGCCTTTGCCCGAGGGCAAGCTGGAAAAGAAAATGAAGGCAGAGTGCCTTGAATGGTCTACACACAAATCAACCAAGGACTTCCCCGAACGTAAGCTATGGCCAGTGCTGGGTTATCGTAAACTGATGTTCAGAATGTAAATGGTGATGCACGAAATTTAAACAGAGTGTAAACAGAGAACTATATTGTAAACAAAGCATAAATTGAATTTAAAGTAGAGTAAACAATATAATGGCTAGAAAAAATGAACTGTATTGTATTATTTAACAAGAATATGCATCGGTCAAAGCGTAGCTGTGCATGTGGATGGCAGGTCAAGCACTAAGCCCTAGGTGATGTGTTTACAGATACTTGGATGCTAGGAGTTACATGTGCCTAAGCATCCAAAGTTGCTGGTTGGTGTCCTAAGTCGTCCACTTTCAAGATTGCCAATGTTCAAAATTGCAAACCTTCCAAATTTCCAACCTTGTTTATGTGTATTGACAGGGTATTTATAGGGCTGGGCCGGGCTTAGGTGCAGAATTCAAGAATGGAATTAATAGCTGGGAGATGAGAGGAAAGTGGTTCAGGTGACACGTGTCCAATGGATAGCTGTATGTGAGTTGGACATGTGTGGGTAAGCTACATTTTGGACAAGGTACATTGTATCTTACAATGTGTGACAACTTACTTAAGCCAACTCATGCTCATGGCACATACAATTCAAAGCGTAAGAGCTCGACAAATGACAAATGATGGAAATTTACAATGAAATAACAAGAAAAATTGACTCTGGCTCTGTTGAAACTTCTGGATTTCTGACTTGCTTGCTGCAGAATGTCGACTCGAGTGGGTCCATGGCTGTTTGAGACATCCCCACCTGATTAGGACTTCTAGTGTGAGTTGATTTTATCACAGCATGTCCTCAGCATGTGTTTGGAATGCTTTTTCTCGAGCATGACCAGCACTCATGTTGCACTCATGTTGCCAGTGTGAGTGAGGTGTACTCACGGTGCACTCATGTTGGGTGTGTCCTCAGCGTGACCTCAGCGTGAGTGAGGTAAAATGAGACATTTGACATCAAATTTTGATTTCTGAAGCCTGTTCCTTGAATGCAACTGTTGCCTGAATGTGTCTAACCTTGAGAGTGATATGAAATTTGGAATTTGAGCTTGAATGTGTCTAGTTTGGAGCTATTTTGGATAGGTCACGCTGCACTCACGCTTCCAGCATGTCCACAGCATGATCTGCAGTGTGAGTGACTTGAACATGCAATTTTGGGTCTGAAACCTGGGATTTTGGAGGTTACCTTAGAAGTCATATTATTTTGACTTAGTTTGGAGGCTCCTTAAGTTGGTCATGTTGGACTCATGCTGTCAACATGAGTGAAGCATGAGTTGTAGCGTGTGTGAGAAAATGTATACTTTTTGACTTGAAATTTGAATTCTGAATGCTGAAACCTGGAGTGGACATTAGTGGCCATTGAAGATGGCTTGCACTCTCAGATTTTGATAATTTTTGACTTAATTTTAAAGCTATCAGAGTTACTCATGCTAAGGGAAAGCTAGCTTGATAGCATGAGCAAGCTGGGTGTGAGTTCCATGCCTTGGTCAAATTTTGTCTTCTGAAACATCGAAAGGGCTTGAGTCGTTTCAAAGTGTTAAGCCAAAATTAGTGGTGTTTCATTGGCCCCTCTTTGTTGACGTCTAGAGGAATCCACCTGAGAGGCATCGACAAAGAAGTGGAAAACATCATGAACAACCAAGTACTAAGCATTGTCCATCAGCCCTTGGCTAGATGTCATTGCACCGTTTTCAGAAGTACATGGGATTGAGAGGATGTGGTTCAAGATGTAAGGGAATTGGTTATAACCATGGGGAAGCCGGGAGTTGATCAAGGGTTATGATTGCTATTGGGATTGTGGGAGAGGAATGCTCTCACGTGAACAAGTTATGTTTTTGGTCCTTGTTGATAGTCGATTTTTAGCATGAAACACCCCAAAATTTGAAGGCATGCTTGCTTCACCAGGTCTTTACAATTCGCATAGCATTGTGGCAATTCTTCAGGAGATGGATGCTCTAATGTTCAGACTGTCTAGTTCCGCAAGTTTTCTACCCCAGGTGTCAATAGGCTAAACGGATTCTCCAGCCTGCCCACCTGAGTAGTTCATCCAACTGACAGTGCACTTAGGAGCAGTGTGTGGAATTGTTGGCGGTGCTCAAAACATGCAAAACACTTTAGCAAGTTTTCTAAGTTAAGGAGTTTTACTACGCTACGCTAGCCTATGTAGCGTAGCAAACTTTAGAAGATGTTTGCAGGAGTGCAGTGCCACACTATGCTATGCCACGCAACATAGCGCAGCATAGCAAAAACTAGATGGTCAGTCCCCTCGCCTGACTTTAAGTCCTTTAGCAATGTCTCCTTCTGTCAGAAAGCAGCGAACTTGGCAAGAAAGAGGCCATGTTGGCTGCTACACTACACTAAGCTACATGGTGCAGTGCAGTGTAGCAATTCTACAAAAGTGACAGAAGGCATCGGAAAGGATGGGATCAGCTAGTTTGCAAGCCTCGTAGTGCAAAAGGAAAAGTTTGCAGATTAGCGATGTTTTTTACGACTAAGGCCAACTGCTATGCTATGATACGCTACGTAGCGTAGCATAGTGTAGCAAATACACAATAAATAGTCAGTGGACTTCAAAGGTTTCCAATGCATGTAGCAGGACACAACGCAAATTTTTACTTCAAACTGGCAGCTATGCTACGCTACTACGTAGCGTAGCACAATGTGAAAAGATGCTACGCTACGCTAAACATGCTAAGCTACAAAACATAGCAAAGCGTGGCAAACAATTGCACTACATTAGTGCACTCCACCTAATCGCACCATTGCTTTGACAGTGCAATTACAGCATGGCAGGCTTGTAATTATGGCATGGCAGACTCACCCAACGGTCATGCAGGCATGTGTAGCATAAACAGGTTAGCATAAGCCAAGGGCACATGGTGTCCAAATCACATCTTTCGTGCACCCTCAGTCCTATAAATACCCCAATGAGCAATGCTCGAGGGGTCCCAGAGTTTGGTTTTTTGGAAATTTTGGTCAGCTAACAATTTTGTTGTCTAACAAGCAAAAATAAAAAAGTTAACACTGTAACCTTGAGCATTATAAGCTTTCTGTTGGACATTGTAAACAATTAGCACTCTAAGTTGGCATTCTGTTCTACTCTTTTCTACCACCTTGGTAGTACTTTGCATTGTTAACACTTGAGTCCACATTCAAGCACACAGCCATCTTGCTCTACACGTCTTGGTTACTCTCGGGATCTCTGCACTTCTCAACGTTGTGCAACTGATTGTATCCACCTTGATAGAGTGAATTCGTAGCTTTGAAGTAGTGCATTTTCTAACTGCATTTTACTTTGTCTCTTGCTTATCATTTCATTTTATACTATTTTCTGCCTCTTTTTCATTTACGCATTATTTCGCACTATCAGTCTCATTTTCAAATTATCTGGTTGCAAAAGGTTATATTAACACTGACTAAGTCCCTGTCTGATTGACCAAACTGTTCAGGGCACCCTGTTTCCATTCCATCTAGCACGGCCCTTTTGTGAAAATGGGGTTAAGACTATCAAAAATCGACGACCTCTCAGTGTTTTCTAGCCATCGACGTTTTCCGTAGCTACAGTTTTTCTAGCGCTAAAAGGAGGGCTTTTTGGTGCCCTTTCCACGTGTCATGGTAGTCTTGTAAGCCTTTTGCACCCTGATACATATTAGCATAAACTTGACACTTGTATGTGGTTGTTTATGCATCATGCGATGTAGATCAGTCATCTCGACGATTCCTCGGGAACCCTATAGGATATAAAGCCTCTGGTCGCTAGCTGACTTGCCTATCTTATGGTAGTCTTGCACGTGCTCTGTACCCTATCATGCACTAGCTTAAACGTGATACCCTTTTGTGGTTGTTTACGCATCGTGTGGTACAGATTGGTCACTTTGACGGTTCCTCGAGAGCCCAGAAAGACATAAAGCCTTTTTGATTGCTTTCCAATTCCTTTGTTTTTCTCATCCGCAAAACTGCTTAGCTTTCTGATTTCCTTTCTTCTCGCGTTTGCAAAACTATCTAGCTTAATAACAATAACTTTCGCAACTACTGCTGCTAACACCTTCAACTTCAAAGTTCCCATCATAGTTCAAGGCATCACAAGTGTTGAACAACCACTCAACCCAACGTTGGAAACACGTCGATCCCTCAGAATCCAAAACTAGGGATTTGAGGGCTTGGCCCAGCAACATGAGTGCTATAACTTCCTCTGTGCAAAGGTTCAGGCACACCTGCCTTTAGATGTGCTTGAATTCGAAGGTAAATGTAGCTTTGAGTTTGCTTACTACGATGGGAAGGAGTTTGTTCCCACTCCCAATGCTTCCATACCTTTAACACAGACAAATCAAAGGCTTCTAGACCAGCTGATCCAGTTGGCCATACTTAGGGAGCAACAGGACACAACGTCTAACCAGGATGATGCCTTCCAGGATGGACAGGAGGAACTCAATTCCCAATCCAATGAGGGAGGTCAAACCAACCTTGTTCCTATCCCTCCTACTGAGTCCTTCTGGGCCAATCCGTTGTTTATCACCTCTCTTTTTGTGATCACGCCTACGCTCCTGCAACCTACAATCACAACTGCAATGGGTGGCCATGTCACCTTCCCGATGTATCAACATCCTTATTCCCCTATTTCATTTGCAGAAACTATGCCTCCGCAAACTATTCATCAGTCCATTCTTGTAGCACATCACACACCAATCATGGCTACCCTGCTGCATGTTCATATTATACCTACTTCACAATCGTACGCAACTTCCGTTTCGATTCCTACATTCACGTCTATTCCACCCACCGCAGCGGGCCCGAGCTTGTCCACATGGTGGACCCCATTCACTTCTTCCCCTATTCCAAAATCGTCGTAGATGTCTCATTATGTTTCCCCTCAGACCTACCAAACCCTGCAAACGATACAACCCAACACGGGGCTATGGTCTATTCCACCGGTGGCACAAGTAGTCTATCCGACAGCCCAACCCGCGGTTGCTGCTCCAACAACACCACCTGCCAGGTGGTGGACAATGCAAGCAGCATCATTCGCAGGGGCTATCCTACTGGTACCGCCAATGGGTCACGTTGCCACCCCCACCATTCCATAGATGGGAGCTGCCTCGTTAGTTCCCCAACTGTCCACAATGTTGTAGGGTCTGGATCAAGCATTCCAACTTATCAAAACCCTCTCCAAGAAAATAAAACACCTCAAAGCTGTTAGGTCTGACATGGTACAAGTCATGGACTTTTACCAAGATGATCCCATCAACCTTGCAATCCCTGCTCTGACATTACCCCTAGGGATGTCCCTCCCCCACTTCACGAAGTACAATGGGGAAGGAGATCCCAATGCACATCTTGTTACCTTTAGGTTTGAATCCCTTCTATTGCAACAATGGTCGCACATGATTATTTGTGTCTTTGCTATGTCCCTAGCTGAGAAAGCCTTTGATTAGTACTACACGCTGCCACGCTCATCCATTTCAACTCTAGAGGAGCTTCTGACCCAGTTCATGACATGCTTCAAGTATAACTTGAAGGCGAAAACCACACTGGACCAGTTAATGAGTGTGAAGCAGGATCCTCTGGAACTAGTCCAGAAGTTCATCCAGCGTTGGAGCACAACCGTTAACGAAATCTATGAGCCCATCGTGGAGGCCCACTTGCTGGCCATCTTTAAGGATCCAGTGAATGACTTTATCACGTATAAACTATACTACCTCGCCCCTCGCACTCTTAGTCAAGCCTTCGATCAGACTAAGAGTATATAGGACACGGCCAAGGCAAGCAAAGACCCAGCCTACATTGCCTACAAAAACACCTTCACAAAGAAGGACAAGGGTAAGGCCCCAACAACCACAGTGGCCATTGTAGCGATCGAGGCCAAGCCAAAACCTAGTAACAATAGTAACAAGAATAACAAGAAATTGGCCACACCCATAACAAACATAGTGCCCAAGCAGGGCAATGCGCCATAACCTTTAGTACCCACACCTGAGACATCTGCACAACCAAAATCGAACTTTGAGCATAAAGATCGCTTAAAGTACACCCCACTGCCTCTCAAGCCTTCGGAACTTCTAAAGCAGCTATTGGTAGTGGGGCATATCCAACATAAGAAGATGTCGGGAGAAGAAATCAGGAGACATCAAAGCTACTGCGAGCTCCTTAGGAATCCCTCTTTGGCCCTACCCAATAAGCCCCCCATTCCTAAGGGTTTCAGGTTGGACATGTTTTGTGATTATCACCAACAGTGTGGTCACAACACGGATTACTGTCTGGCGTTACAGGATGACATCCAAAGATTAATTGATCAAGAAAAACTGGTATTGGACAAAAGCAACCCAATACGCCTTGAGAACCAATTTATGCATGTCTACACAGACCCCCTCAATGCCAACAATGCCAATTACATCATCAACACTGTTAGTATTGACAATGATTCTAGGCCACCCAAATAGTAATTTATGGTCCGTGTGCCTTAGCATAGTGCACCAGCACCACCAGCTACTGGCCGAAGTTTGCAATAGCCATTTTTCTTGAGAGTCCCTCCATGGGCATCCATCTTCGTGCCACTTGTTAGAAAAACCGCACTACCTTGCCTGTTAACACTGTTAGCTCCTTTCATCATTAGGGGGCCGACTCCTTCGACAGCCCCTGTCCCACGCAAGACAGCTGAACTACCTTCTCATCCTAAAAAATGAGAAGTGCGTTTCACAGGTGAAACATCGAGAGAAAGTACTAGCCCTGGTATTTCCAAGCCTACATCTTCATCCCCTGCGTCTAAGCCCTCATCACCAAAGAGGAACGTTGCTAAAACAAGAAGTGCGTTTTGCAGGTGAGACATCGAGAGAAAGTACCGCCCCTAATATTTCCAAGCCTACATCTTCACCCCCTGCATCTACACCCTCATTACCAAAGAGGGATGTTGCTATAGCCGCACAGTCTGCGCCGCCCTGCCAAAAAGGGTTTGAACACAGACTCGAAATCGCCCCTCCTTGGGAAATTCATCTTCTGGGACGAATAGAAGAGGAGGAAAGCGTTAAACAAGGGGTAGCCAAGACCTCTTGGATGCCCTCACTTAGGTCAAGCAAGCTCTAAAATAGAAAAACACTACATTGAGCTTGTACGAGTTAATCATGATGTCTGTCCCACACTGTGAAGCTCTGATCCACATGTTGATAGTGATTCCAATCAAAAAAGACATGCTAGCAGAAGAGGAAGTGATCTACTCGGTCATGCGCCCCTCCGCACCTACAGAGCTAGAACCATTTCAACTAACTTTTTGTGATGACGCCATTAGGGAAGATCTCGAAAGGGGCCAGGCAATTACAGCACCCATTTTTATCATAATTCGGGTTGGCCGACACCAAATCCGAAGGGTACACATTGATGATGGGGCTACCACAAATGTCATCCCCTTCCCTATTGTGGACAAGTTGGGCTTGGTCGACCAGATCAAACCCACAACAACATCATGCCTGAAGTCGTTCAATAGGGTACGCGTCCTGGTGAAGGGCATAGTCTACATAGACTTCATGGCAAGGGACCAGTTCTCCACAAATGCGACGTTCATCATGGTCGAGGAAATGCTTGAGTTTAACCTGATCTTGGGGAGATCATTGTTAGCACAACTTAGGTCTGTCTCTTCACCCATTCACTAGGAAATCCACCTACCATACACAGGAAGGGAGGTGGTGATCCATGGTGACGAAGTAGCAGTGTAAGCAATCAAGAACATAGACATGGAGCAGGGCTCAAAGGTCGTAACCTCTGAGAATGAAGACCCTGATTATGCACACATTAACCATCCAACGGGAGAATCGACTCAGCAGATCGATCTCCAAAATGAAAGCGCATGGGTTGAGTTGCCCTTCCAAGTGGGGGACCATGATGCAAACGAAGGCCTTGGCACAGCGCCTTGGCCTTACGCTCCGCTCAATCCAAGATGGGTCAAGAAGCAGCTACGCATAGCAAAGCAACCCCGTTGCTTCCTGTCCATTCACCATTCTTTGCACATTACCATCTTTCGTTGTTTACAATCCATCTATCTACATAAGTTACCAGTTAACCGTTGTTCAAGTTGTTAACATATCATCTCTTTGGCATGTTACGCTATGGCCCGAAACGTCCTAAAACTAGCAATGGCTCGAAATGGCCTAAAACTTGCAGAGGCCTGAAGTGGCCTAGAATTAGCTGAGGCCCAAAATGGCCTAAAACTAGCAATGGCCTAAAATGGCCTGAAAATATGCTTCCCCATAGCCTGAAATGGTCTAAAACTAGCTATGGCCTGAAACGACCTAAAACTAGTAAAGGCCTAAAATGACCTAAAACTAGCAGTGGCCCGAAATGGCCTAAAATTAGCACATGAAAGCATGAAAATTTTACACAAAACATAGCACGTAGACAATGCACAAGTTAACGCAGAATCAATTTCTTTTCCAAAATTCTATTCTTTATTCAAAACTTTTGCCTTTTGGACAATGTTTGCAAAAATTTTACAAAATTTCAAAAAAAAAATCTCATGCTGTCATGGGTTGTCCCTGTTCACATCATCTTTGCTATTTGTTTCTGCATCATTCCCTTTTGCATCGCCTTCCCATGCATTGTCCTCTGCCGATTCTTCATTCCTTCCCTCTATGGGCCCTACACTCTCATCTAGAGCCTGCATCATAGGAATGAATTGGTTAGCTAAAGTAACGCACGTAAGCTACAATAGAGCACAAGTATTAATACAGTAGAAAGCAACTAACCTAATAAGTACCTGCATCCGTCTCGAAGGGTATCTGGTCTAAATGAGCCTGAGGCAGCACCAAACCTCCTCTACCATAATGTCCATCCAACGCCTATTTCTTTGTCCAGTGTTCGCAGTAGCCATCTCCCTTTCGATGGTTATCCACCTTGGTGGTCTCAGAGAAAAGGAGGTGGTTGCGGTCTCTCTTGTGGGAAGGTCCATTTTCCAGTTAGAAGATTCTGTAACATTTACTTGCTCTTTGAACTTGGCAGAGGCCTCAAAAGCGTCAATGGCATTTACGAATGCTTTATACATAAATGCCTTCACAGTAGTGTTCTTGTACAGTTTATGAGTGGTGACATGTTCTATTTTATACATATGTTTATGGTTTTTCTAGGACTACCCCCATTCGAAAACCTTGGCATTGAAATCTTTCAAATCTTGACATTTCTGGGCTAACAAGTCCATTTGCATCTGTTGTTCTATTATTTTGTGGATGGCTTCGACGTTCTAATGTGCAACTATTCAAAATCTAGCGTAATCTATCACAGTCGTGCGCCAGTCCTCATTATTAGTGTCATGAGCTATGAGGAATTCATTCATCAACTTGAGGTCTACCACCTCGGCCCTCAGGTTGACCTTCCCTTGCTCAGCTTTTTGGACTCGTTTCCACATGACCTCGTTGATGCACTTATACTCCCATAAGGAGCATGCTGAGTGCAAAGCACATTTGCAAGCCTTGTCGTATGCACGACAAGACACCTTGGTCACTTCAGGCAGGAATGTAAGCACGACACTGACTTTCAAAGGCTGTGTCGGGTCCCATTTGAGCTGAGAGGCTACCATGACACAAAGAGCGTAGCAATCTCGTTAGTGTAGCAAGATTAGCAAACTCGAGAAATTCTAGCATAGCAACATAAGAGCACCTAACACTACTACTTACCCATGTCAGGGTCCACCTGCTGAAGGCGATTGATCATGTCATTGACGATTCCTTGCATGAATGTAAACTTATCAAAGATCTCGGCCCATGATTCCGTACAAGATAAAGGGGATCTTGCAACATCAACAGTGATGCCGGTTACATAACTAAACATATCAGCAATGGCTGAAATGGGCTATGACAAGGCAGACACATTGCTGAACTCACCAGTGTCCAATTGCGGTCTCCCTTCTTGCTGATGCAAAACAATGGTGGTAGCCTTGGCAAAAGTCCCTGCCAAGTCTGTACGGACCTCTTCTTCATGTGATGGTGCCTTTCCTTTTGAGAGACCAGCGCCTTTTTTATTCAAGGGAGACTCTTCTTCATTTCCAAAAATGCCCTCCTCGTTAGTAGGAGGATTCTACCTAATAACAAGAGCCCCTACCTTAGCAACAGGAGTTCTCTCCCTCTTGACCGAGGCCCTTCTCTCTAAGACTGGGGCCCTCGAGTCTTTATTTGTCATCCCCGTCTTAGGGGCCGACACCTCTTCTTTGCCTTCTTCTTCTTCTTCTTCTTTCTTAGCCAGTCAAGAAACATGTTTGCATTAGCCCAAAACAAGTTATCCTAAAGCAGGTGCTATGCTACGCTACGTTGTCTAGCATAGCATAGTGTAGTAGACAATAACAAAGTAGGCATTAAACAAAAGTGTTTACAAATGGGGGGTTGCGTCCTCTGTAGTTTAAGCTGCAGTCTCCGCCCCTTCTCTTCCTATATGCAAAGGATTTTCTTAGCTGGAGAAGGCCTCTTCCACTACAACTTATTGGCCACAGTCTCGACTATGAGATGTTTCCCAAACGACACGCTACCGGCTACAGCAGGGGGAGTCTCTCCTATGTTGTCTTGGCCACAAAATTTGCGGGCCACCCGATCCTTAGTCGTTACGGAGAACGACTCCCCAATTATTTTTGGGGGATCTTGGGCTTGGGTGCTCTAGAGGATCTGGCGGATCCACGGTTTGGAAATTTGGTTATGATTTCGCATGACCTAGGCTCCATTCTCATGAACCACTAGAAACTCCACGAAACGCTTTAGATAGGCTATGTAAAAGGCAGAATGTATATTGGAATGGGACTCCAGTCTCTTATGGAGCCCCAAGATTTCAGTCTGCAAGCCTTTACATAGAAACCTCGCCCAGTTGTAACGGGCCCCCTCTTCCATGACCTCACGCATTACCTAAGCCTACTCAATCCCCAAGACCTTCCTTTGGGAAAGCAATTGGGGCAATGCGTGAGCATGAAAAACTGGGTAAACCTCCCTGGTAGGTCTTGCTTTGAGCTTCTCCATGGGGAGCCCCTTCTGCTCCTTGGTAATCCCTAATCACTCCTAAATGTCTTTCTTCTGAAGGGTAAGCTCCCTCTTGGACTTCAACCCTATGAGGATGCCATTGGCAGGGACACCGAAGAGGTCCACGAATAGTTGGTCGTTAATTTCAATGACCACCCATACACCCTATATGCGCATGCGGAAGCAGCCCGCCTTGTCGGAAAAGGAGTTGATTAGGGAGAGAATCTTGGCAGTAGGAACACTCGGATTCAGGGCCAAGAATAGGTCCATAAGCCCAACCTTTTAGATATTCTGGACCAAGGACGTATCTACTTCTCTGTACTTGTTTGCCTCCTGTGTCTCGGCGGTTACCACCATCACCTCCTGGGACTTCATTGCCCCTATAACAGTTATCACAAGAAATGTTTAGCATAAAAACGTAGAAAATCCAAAGATTGCAAAGATACTTAAGCATGTAACACTTACTGTTTAGCCTACCAGGTTTGTACGGTAATGGGAACAGTGGAAAACTAACTAGAACTTGTTCAACGGTGATCGGTTTGAAGGGTTGTGTCCACCCCTCAACCAGCCAACTAGACTCCTTGCATTGATCATAGGGAATGGGGTATAGGTATGGGTAGGTATGGTATTCACCCCCACATTAATCAATCACACCCACCTACAAGCTCTTAGTAGAAGAGAACTCTTGCAAGGTTATTCGTGTTATAGTCAGCAAACCTGTTCGGTCATGAAGCCCTTTGAAACACCACAAAATTCTAAGCTTAGCACTTTTCCAATAAGAATCAAGCTAAGTCATGATGCTCCCCAGCATGACTGAAGCTTGAGGACCTCACAGACAGCTTCAAACGGAGTCGAACTGAGCAAGAAATAGTTCCCTGGGACCCACAGATGTACACTTGTAGAATTCTATTCTTTCACACTGGTCAATGCCCCACCTGTCGCCAGATCCATAAATTTTTCCTCCCATAGCCAATCATCCCACTCCAGATCCGAATTCCATGCTCTAAGATCATATAAAAATTCCAAATTTTGACTAAATCAGGGTCGGTGGGGGAGAGAGAGGAAAAAAGTTGGTCATTTTCACACATAGAGCACAGGAGCACAGATCTCACATGCTGGGCATACATCCTGCACACTAAGCATACAACATTCACGCTATGCCTGCAGAAATTCCGAGTAGTTGTCATCACCCATCCTCATCAACTGGGGCTATATGTCCACCTTGTGTAGATCCACAACTGCGTACAGATCGGTGCTGTGTACACACTCTTTTTCAATATATTTGATACATTTGGTTAACTTTCATTATAGTTTACATCGTTTTCTATGTTTACGCATGTTTACATTTTCTGTACATTTCGTACTAGTTTACATTTAGTTGCAGTTTACGTATAACCCAATGTGTTGTAGCGGCAAACGTTGGGGAAGTCCTTGTTTGATCTATGTGTAGACCATCCAAGGCACTTTGCCTTCATCTATTTCTAGCTTGCCCTCAAGAGGAGGCAAGGTCTACTGTGCTTGTCTGTGAATCTTTCAGTGGTAGTAACGTTCTGACCCAGCACCAACAATTTCAGACGGTATAGTTTCTGGCGTTAGAAGGAGGGCCCTTCGTCATCATTTCTCAGATCTACTTCAATCCAGGCCCGATCTCTTCAGATCTGCTGCACCACCTTGTAGATCTGCTCCTCACGGTCCTAAATCTACTCTCGGTTCCATCAGATCTACCTTCATCAGCTCTAGATCTGAGTTTTCCTCATCCAGATCTGCACCCTCTTCAACCAGATCTGCACGTTGTACCAGGTACACGCTATGAATTAGCCTTTACCTTTGTAAAATTTTCATTTTTATGGGATATATGCTGCGTTATTCTTTCATTTTCCTCTTAAAACACTTAGTTTTTCTTACCTATAAGGTTACACGCTGCCACCATTTTTAGTACGCTGACCACTTACTCTGCACGTTGTAGACCCTGTCTACATGCTGCCATCATTTTCAGTATGCTGACCACTTTCCTGCATGTTGTAGACCTTGTCTACATGCTGCCTTGTTTTCCTGCATGTTGTAGACCCTATCTACATGCTACCCTGTATTCCTGCATGATGTAGACCCTATCTACACACTGCCTTGTTTTCAGCACGCTGACCACTCTGTCTGTATGTTGACTATTGTAGTTTGTATGCTGTAAACCTAGTTCACACGTTGTGACAAGTTCCTGTACGCTGACAATAGTGCTTGTACGCTGTGAGAGTGGTCCGTACGTTGTGACTAGTGTTCACACACTATTTATAACCCTCACACACTAAGCATATAGGGTTATACGCTGACTACGTTGTTCATAATTAGCCAAATTTTTGCTTGTTTACGCTGTATATATTGACAACACTTAGAAAAAGTTTCAGTGTTCACACGTTGGACACTTAGAAAAATTTTTAGTGTTCACACGCTGCACACACTGTACACTTAGCCCAAAACACACTCGGCACTTGTTAGCTAGCTCGTACGTTTCCCCATCACACATTATCATGGAGTCATCTCAAAACTCTGACGCACACACCTTCGTAATCCTTAAACAGGAACAATACAACTTTATCTATGTGAAGATTTAGGCCAACCTTCCCCTTGACACCACAGAACAGAAGGCAAAATGAAACTTCGAGCACATATACATGGGAGGTCATGAATTTGTCCCCTCTGTATATGACATCATCCCCCTTTCTAAGCCTCACCATCAACTCATCTCTCAGCTCCTTCTGGCAAGGAGCCAAAACATACGGTGACCCACTAAGGAGCCCCAAAACCGACATGATGTAGATGACTTCGAGGCACAATTTGAACTTGAGGATTCATACCACACCCTTAGTCCCCATGCCCATGTTAACCCATCGTTCCACTCACTTGTGGGACAGATGATTCATCTTCATGCGTCAACGAGCACGCAAGTACCGATGTCCTGACATGGACTACCCACATCCACATCCACCCAGTACATGCCTCCAGTGCAAACACATGGGGCCACTTTTGTTACATCGGCCCCACACATTTAGGGTGTCACTTCACAGTTTGTGGCTAGGCAAGGAACCACACCCCTTGTTCAACAACCCACTCACTTTAACGTGCCACACCTCGCAACCACAACTCTGAACGTTGCTCCACAGCAAGAAATGACAACCCAAAAATCTCTCCAACCAACTAATCTGCCTACTTCTCAAGAGTGGGTAGAAGCAAAACAATGGATGCAAGCCTTAGCTGATGAGGTAAATCACCTCAAAACGATAAACACTGAACAAGTTAAAGTACTAGACTTCTACCATGATGATCCAATTAGCTCTTCAATGCCATCGTTAGCTTTACCCAAGGGAATCACACTTCCACAGCTGACCAAATACAATGGGAAGGGAGATCCGAATGCTCACTTAGTCACGTTTCGATTAGAAACTCTATTGCTTCAAGCTTGGCCCCACGCAATCTTGTGCGTGTTTGCTATGTCCTTAATGGGTGTAGCCTTAAATTGGTACCGAGCCATGCCACGTAACTACATATCCTCTTTGGAGGATTTGTTACACCAGTTCGTTACTAGTTTTAAGTACAACCTGAAGCCTAAAGCAACACTAGACACTCTGATATAGGTAAAATAAGCACCACTTGAACCTGTACAAAAATTTATTCAACGATGGAGTGCAACCCTTAACGAACTTCATGAGCCCATCCATGAAACGTATTTGCTTACGATTCTGAAGGGAGCCGTGAATGACTTCGTTAAGTTAAAACTGTACTGCCTAAGCACTCAAATGTTGAGCCAAGCTTTCATGTAGATCGAGAACATTGAACAAGCTGCACAAGCCAGCAATGATCCGACCTATGTGGCTTACAAGAACCAACACGTTGCCAAACAATAGACAACAACGAAAACTATAGCCACAAACATAAAAAAACAAACACTAATACCAACCCACTTGCAACAATAGGGGCCACCCCAAGGTCCAACTTTCAGCGCAAAGATCACTCTAAGTACACACCGCTACCTGCGCAACCTTCTAAACTACTAGAGCAACTCCTTAAAGCTGGGAAAATCTAATACAAACACATAGCGGAGAATGCCCATCGTCGACATGACAGGTACTGCAAGCTACTGAGGAACCCCACCTTAGCAGCATCAAACAAGCCCCAGGTTCCATGACATTTTAAGTTAGACTAATTCTGTCACTACCACCAGATGTCCGGTCACAACATTGACACCTGCCGTGTGTTACAAGATGATCTACAAGCAATGATAGAGTGGGGCCAACTCAACGCCAACACCCTAAATCAACCCAGCACAGACCATACCTCCTATGTCATAAACTCCATTGGCATAGATAGTAATCCTACACCTATGCGCTAACCTTTTGTGATCCATGTGCCTCCTAGCAAGGAAACAATCCCCTCCACCTCCATGAGCAAGAGGCCTCCCCTTGTCATCAAGGTTCCACCTAGAGCACCAATGACACCTTTTGTGGTCAAAGTACCACCATAATTGTCCGCTAAGACATTAAACTAGCATGATGCACCGATGACAACTGCAAAGAAACCTTTCATCATCAAGGTGCCACAACAAGCTAGTCAAACACCAACGACTCCTCCCAAACTACCATTTGTCATAAAGGTGCCACCACGCGATGGCCCTTCACCTATCCAAAGCCTAAACATAGGCAACACGAGTAAGCAAACCAACTGGAAACAGAAGAAAATGAATGAACAATGAACAACACATGTAGTCAAAGCAAAGACCACACCTAGTACACAGCAATCGAATGCTGGGGGCCCTGCCCCTAATCCCAAACAAACTAAGCCTAAGCCCTCAACCCATATAGAAACAACCAACACAACGACCAAAAACACGGACTTCATAGCTACACTGGCCCAAGTGAAACAAACCCTCAAACAAAAGAACACAACCATGAGCTTATACGACCTGGTCATGACATCATCGGCTCATCGTGAAGCCTTAGCATGAACGTTAGCATCCATTCCTATTACAGAGGACATCCCTGCTAACATGGAATCCATCTGTGCAACGATTTCAAAAAACACACCACAAGCATTGGGTTCAAACACCTTAGCCTTCTACGATGATGTAGTTAAGGTCAATCACAAATGAGGGGAGGTCACAATAGCTCCATTGTCGATTAGCATACGTGTTGGGCAATGTACCATTCGCAGAGTACACGTTGACGATGGTGCAACAACAAACGTAGTTCTATACTTCGTCATCGATAAACTAGGCATGGAAGACGAGATCATGCCAACAAAAACCATGTGTTTAAAATCCTTCAACGGATCACGTGTCATAGTCAAAGGCACAATCAACTTAGCCTTTGTGGTAGGGGAACAATTCCCCACTAGCACGGAGTTCACTGTCATAGAAGAGATGCCTAGTTTCAACATGATTCTTAGTAGACATTGGCTAGCACAACAATGAGCCATTTCCTCACCAATACATCAAGAAATTTGCCTTCCATACGAAGGTGGACAAGTCAACATACATGGTGACAACACTCCCTTTCAAGCTAACCACAACATAGACATGTCACAGGTCTTAAAAGAGGAGCCTCTTGATGCAACACACATGGTAACAAACACAACACATAGAGCCAAAACGCCCAAACAAGTGGCAACCGACACAGTACCTAGAGCTAAAAGGCCCAAACGAGTGGTAAAAATCGAAAGCCTCCCAGAGCAACCTAGCACGTCTCCTAGACCACGTCCGGCTAGGAAACAACTGCATGATCAAGGCTCCCTTGCGGCCAAAAATACATCTTATCCCCGCCCACTCTTCACCTTTGTTCGTTGTGCATACATCACCTTCGTTTGCATTGTACTAGCTTACGCGTTCTCTCATGGCCCGGAAAGGCCTTAAACTAAATTGTGGTCCAAAAGGCCTTAAATTAGCTCATGGCCTGAAAAGGTCTTAAACTACCACCTTTTCACATTGTTTTCTATTTACTTGTGCATTTCAGTTTATGTTTTCCATAGTTTCTATTTAACATTGTTTTCTCTAGTAGCTTTTGTTTACAGGATCATATAGATGCACACGCATGCATCCACACCGACGGTCTTGGCATCACGACCTAAAACTGATACCACAGAATTGTCCTGGTGTTATGATGATAAACTGGCACCACAACTAACACATCTAATCTATCGTCCTGACGTTATGATGATAAACTAGCACCACAACTAACACATCTAATCAATCGTCCTGCCGTTATGACGATAAACTGGCACCACAGTTCGTTTGCAATGACAATAAACTAGCACCCATCCGGTACGACATTAAATTGCCACAATTTTTTTCGCCAGAGTCTGCTAAGACTATAAACTAGTTTGCCTCTCCACAATCCGCCAAGACTATAAACTAGCAATGTAACGTCCGCTACGATGCTAAAGTAGCAACGTCCAATGGGTTATGACATAAAACTAACCCACAACAATCCACTATGACTATAAACTGGCAGCTTCATCTCTAGCCTCCTGATCTGTAGCTGCATTCAAACTTCATCAGAGCCACTACCTCACTCATCATCAGTTGATCTAACAACATTGCTGCCATTCATATTCAGTGCCTGAAATCTCATCTGGTGCCTTTGTTTCATCAGTTACTATTCAAATCTAAGCTTACTCACTCACTCGTGGTTTTCTTGTCTTCTTGGAGTTTTGTTTGCAGGATGACACTCATAGGTGTTCGTACAAGAATGCACTTTGTCACAGCAGCAAGGTACCACATTGTTCCTAATACACATAACAAGGTTAATCAAGCCATTCACTAGTACATTCCCATTTTTCGTTACATTTCCCATCTATTCCTCAACATACTCTACTCAGTTACATCCCTGACACACCCAGTGCACCCCGAAACATTGAGCACACTGTTGCACACTGCAACACTTTTAAGCAGTTGCAACACACAACATGGCACTTGAGCATGAGTACAAGATCAAAACAAAGCTCTTTATATATATATATATATATATATATATATATATATATATAAAGATACAAGAAGAAACAAAAAAAGAGCAAAGAGCAAAGAGCAAAAAAGCCAAAAAGAAACACAAGACCCTTGGCACTTCCCATACAAGTCCCAGGCGGAAAGGCAGTTGTCTTGGAAACAAGTACTCATGTCTCAAATGCTCAAGTAACATCTCATTATGTGGCTTTGGCTCTCCACCAATAGGTTCCCTTTAACACTAAACAAAGTCCCCGTTCCTCCAAAGAAGGCAACACATCATCACATGGCTTTGGTTGTGCCAACAAGTCCTCTTAAACACTAAACAAGAGTCTTGTTCTGCCAAAGGACGTACACCTCATGTCTTGGTTCCAAGTCTGCTAGACAATGGCTATTGACAAGGATCAACATGACTCATATACACACCAGAGCATTCCCTTCACCATGCACAAGCCCTGATGAGTTCCCAATCCCCACAATTTCCATTTCCCTATCCAGCTACAAACTTCATTTCCCTAATCCCATGTACTACTGAACACAGTGCGATGACATCTGGCCCAGTGGCAAAGGACAATATTTCTATCAAGTTGCTTGTGGTGTTTTGTACTTCTTTGTCGACACTTCTCGGGTTGATTCCTCCAAGCATCAACAAAGAGGGGCCAATGAAACACCACAAAATTCTGAGCTTAGCACTTCTCCAACAAGAATCGAGCTAAGTCATGATGCTCCCCAGCATGACTGAAGCTTGAGGACCTCATAGACAGCTTCAAACGGAGTCAAACTGAGCAAGAAATGGTTCCCTGGGACCCATAGATATACACTTGTAAAATTTTATTCTTTCACACCGGCCAATGCCCCACCTGTTGCTAGATCCATAAATTTCACCTCCCATAGCCAATCATCCCACTCTAGATTTGAATTCCACGCTCTAAGATCATATAAAAACCCTAATTTTTGACTAAATTAGGGTTGGTGGGGGAGAGAGAGGGAAAAATTTGGTCATTTTCACACATAGAGCACATGAGCATAGATCTCACACGTTGGGCATACATCCTGCACGCTGAGCATACAACATTCATGTTGTGCCTGTAGAAATTCCCAGTAGTTGTCATCACCCATCCTCATCAACCGGGGCTATACGTCCGCCTTGTGTAGATCCACAACTGTGTACAGACCGATGCTTTGTACATACTCTGTTTCAATATATTTGATACATTTGGCCAACTTTCATTATAGTTTACATCATTTTCGATGTTTACGCATGTTTACATTTTTTGTACGTTTCGTACTAGTTTACATTCAGTTGCAGTTTATGTATAACCCAACGTGTTGTAGCGGCAAACATTGGGGAAGTCCTTATTTGATCCGCGTGCAGACAATCCAAGGCACTCTGCCTTCATCTGTTTCCAGCTTACCCTCAAGCAGAGGCAGGGTTTACTGTGCTTATCTATGAATCTTTCGGTGCCAGTAACGTTCCATCCCGGCACCAACGATTTCAGACGGTACACCCTTCCTTGTTGATGTAGAACCTGGTAACAAAAACATACTATTAGCATTTGGCCAATATGGCCAACGTTGCACAACACAGCGGAACAGGGCTACAAAACTCACCCGCTAGCACAGTAGACAGTTCTTGGTGGGTTTTGGAAGCATGTTGCCATATAACATGCGATGAATAGTGTGTTGTAAGGATGGTAGTAGCTGTACTCAGGCATCTCCCAGATCCAGGTTAAATGCCTTAACCCTATGGGGCATTGACTAGATCCTTCTCCCTGCCTGCTAATGATTGCCCCATCTTTCAGAAACCTCAGGATGCCCTGGCTTGCCCCAGGAAATATGGCTTCTATTATGATGATCACCTCTTCCTCCTCTAGGTATGACCAAACAATAACACTGAAATATTGGAGGAGGTATTGTAGGAACTCCTGTGCTTATTTCCTGAACCAGACCCCCCACTCTCCCACACGTATATGGGGAGGAGAAGCATTGGCCACAGGTTTACTTACATGACACAGGACCCCTGCAGTTTCTAAGATAATTAGAATTTGCCTTAGCCCCATCCTGTACAACATAACTAGCAAGCGTTAGCATCATGTCTAAGTGCAATGCGTGCACAACATAGCAATACCTAGCAGTTTATGCATATAGCGTTGCATAACCCTCTTCCCGCACATAACGTAGCGAGAACATGAAAGCGATAGCGCAGCGAAAATAGCCTAGTGTAGTAATAGAGCAATTAACCTTAACAGGGCGATCAACAATACCCCCTAATGGAACACGTGTTGCATTGTTACATCATGCATGGCCCAACCCTCTTGAGGATCCTACGCTATGTCATTTGAAAGCCAAGTAACTTAAACTGTCCAAACCCCTATGGTTATGACAACTGCAGCAGTGGCATTTTAAGTGACCTTACATGCAATGATAGCATAGCGTTTATGCATTCGCCGTGGCCGAAATGGCAACGGCAGTGATGCAAAGGCCAAAACAACACAATGACAGAAAACACATATGACTAAGACTAGGCTACAAATTAAAAGCAGAAAAAAAAACGATAACAGAATCGCAAAAAAGCAGAGGAAGCATAGTAGCCTACCGGGTCAATGGTGTGTCCTCCTGCCTCGCGACGTGCACTTGTCTCACATGCCCTAGGATTTTCTTCGCCTCCTTGACCTTTGCGAGCACCAAGTGAGTGGGTTCCTTCTTTGGAGCCATCATCCTGCTTGTAGACTTTTTCTCATCGTGATGCAAAAAACTGCCTTACTCTCTATTAGCACAATCGCTCTACGCTCCGAAATTGCTTTATGCTCTGAATATGGGCTCTGCGCTCTTACGGTGAGAATGACAAGCTTACTAGGGTTTAATCCTTATTTATGGCCATAATGGTGAAAAGGGAAAACTTTTTATTCTCTCTCTCCGTTTAATGAGTGCGCTATACAGCATAGCATGCTTGCCATGACATCGTAGCACTGCTAACATTAAAACCTTGACACGCTCCAAGCTAATTGCTTACTTTCCAAAAAAATGAAAATATATATATAGCTTTCATCACTGGTCCAAAAAGACCTTAAACTAGAAACCCCAGTGTAGTTGTAATTTTCATGATCTGAAAAGACCTTAAACTAGCATTTTTAGCATAGCATTCCACTTCGTTATCAGTCCGAAAAGACCTTAAACTAGCAATCCTAGCATAGCAGCAACTTTAATGGTTCGAAAAGACCTTAAACTAGCAGTTTCGATCTGTTATACGTTCGCAATCCGCAATGATGCTAAACTGGCAGTTTCACGTTCTCACATCGATAGTTTTACATTTCCTATTTTAGTAGCTCTGCATCTCCATGCCATAGCGGTCTTCCATGACTTTAAATTGGCGAAATTTTAATCTTTACATCATACTTTGCTAGTTGCATTTCGTCATTGCTTTGCAAGATTTCATTATACAAAATTACTACCAACAAGTGCCTCTTAACCAGGCTTTCATCTCATCTTGACAAGTTGAGCAAAAAATGGAAATCCATCACGATCTCTCCACGTCTTTAGCCTTAATAGGTCCACATGGCAAGCTCGCAAGACAATTGAACCTCGACCTGATCGACTGGGGGTCAGCTATAGCTAGCACCATAGCATCTTTAGAAACATCCTCGGATTGGCCCAAGCATCTAGTCCGAACTCTAGATTTGGAGGCCGGGGATGTAACTGAAGACTCTCTTGTTGAGATGCCTATGATCACATCCAAGGGGGAAGTAGAAACGTTAAAACTTAGCTCCCTCCTAGATGTGTAGACGCATGAAAACGTAGCCAAGATTTTGCAAGACAACATCAAATTCTTTGCATGGTCATACAGTGACATGTTGGATTTAGATCTAAGGCTGATATAGCACAACATCGTCCTAGACCCATGCATGAAGGCAGTTAAGAAAAAAGCTCGTAAGATCAAACCAGAAATTACACTAGCTGTAAGAGACGAAATCACAAAGCTATACCAAGCTGGTTTCATCTGGGCAGTTGATTATTTGGAATGGGTGTCCAACATCGTCGTGGTTTCTAAGAAAATGAGAGGAATACAAATTTGTATAGACTTCTAGGATCTGAACAAAGCAACGATCAAAGATGATTTTCCACTTCCAAGCATCGATCAACTCATCGACACTACGGCTGGCCATGCCCTCCTATCCTTCATGGATGGCTTCTCCGACTACAATCAAATTCGCATAAACCTAGAGCATCAACTAACAACAACCTTCATGACCCCATGGGGGACCTTTTGTTACACCATGATGCCTTTTGGGCTCAAGAACACTGGGGCAACCTACCAACAAGCCATGACTTACATCTTCAACGACTACATCCTAGAAATGTTAAACAACTATGTGGATAATATAGCAGTCAAGTCCAAGGAGGCAGCTGACCACCCATGTGATCTAGGGGTAGTCCTTAACTATTGTCAAATGTATGATCTGCACCTTAATCTTAAGAAGTGCATCTTTAGGGTAAAAATCGAACATATGTTAGGGTTCATGGTATCGAAGGCCAGAATACGGGTGGACCCTGACAAAGTCAAGGCCATTATCAACTTGGCACCTCCTACAAACCTTAAAGAGCTATGTGGGTTGCAAGGTAGGGTACAGTTCATTTGAAGGTTTATAGCAAAGTTGACTGACAAGTTACACCCCATGCAACATCTTCTAAAGAAAGGAGTTAACTTTGAATGGGCAACCCAATGTCAACAAGCCTTTGATAACTTGAAGAAAGAGCTTTTGCACCTCCCAACTATGCATCTGCCACAGAGGGATAAGCCTTTCTTCATCTATCTTGCCACCTCCGACATGTCTATTGTAGCACTGCTATGTCAAAAAAGAGATGACGGATCTGAGATACCAGTGTATTATCTGAGTCATGCATTAATAGCGCATGAGGCAAAATACAACAAAGTGGAGAGGAATTGCCTTGCCTTAGTATTTGCATTAAAGAAGTGGAGGCACTACTTGTTTTGCAGTACAATTAACATCATTTTCAAAAGCAACATACTCTGGGATATCACTAACAACTTGTATGAAAGTAGCTGGATAGCCCGATGGAAAGCAATAACTGCAAAGTTCAACCTACACTATGTAAGCCAGTTGTCGACTAAGGGTCAAGCCATAGTAATGCAACTTATGGCTTCACCCATTGATGACCATGCAACCATAGATCCCGAATTCCCAGACAAGCATGTTGGCACTATCAACATTGTCCCATCGCACCTGGAAGCTACTTTACACTTCGATGGTGCTTCAATCGCACGATGAGGTAGTGCAGCTGCTGTCATTACGTTCCCCTCTAGGGAAATGCACCCGTTTGCTTACCATTTTACGTTTCCCTATACCAACAATGTGGTAGAGTATGAGGGACTACTCAGAGGCCTCTCAGTTGCCCAAGCACTATGCATACAACACTTGGAAATCCACGGTGATTTACAACTAGTTGTGAATCAAATCACTGAGGTCTATGCTTGTAAAGCTATGCACCTACAACCCTACTGTGATCTAGCAACAAGTCTGCTTAAGCAATTTGCAACTATAGATGTGCAACACATGCCACGCAACGAGAACATCGTAGCAGACGCCTTAGCCACCATAGCACTAAATATTCCACCACACTCGTTTGCAAGTCTGCTGACTTTGATTGTCGAATGTATTGAGCCTATCACTCAAGCAGGACACGTGGCCTGTATTAGTGCTACAGATACCTAGGAGTGGTATGCTAACATTAAATCCTACCTACAACATGGTGAACACCTAAGCAGATTGACATCTACCCGGAGAGATGCAATCCGTAAGCACGCTAGGCAATATACGCTCATGGGAAATGACACCTTGTGCAAACGCTCCTATGATGGGATATTGCTGGCATGCGTGGGTGAGGATCAGGTGCAAAGGGTAGTTAATGAAGTGCATGAGGGACTATGTGGTGGACACATAGCACCTAGGGCTATGGCTATGAAAATCAGACGCCTAGGGTACTACTGACTCGATATGGAGCATGACTGCTTATCAAGAGTTAAGTCATGTGACACGTGCCAGAGATACGCAATTCTCATACACGTCTCACCTACGGACCTGCACCTAAGTGGGTGGAAGCTATCCCCCTGAGGAAGAGGATGTCTCAGTAGATTTTCCACTTCATCCTAGACAACATCATGATAAGGTTTGGGCTTCCGATGACTATTGTAACCGATAATGGGCCACAATTCAGTAGTATGGAAACCCGAACCTTCTGCAGCAATCTAGGAATTAGGTAATCATTCCCCTCCCTATATTACCCGTAGGCGAACGGACGGTAGGAGACTACAAATAAGTCCATCATCAACTTTTTGAAGCGGATGCTTAGCAATAGCAAGAGGCGGTGGCACGAGCAAATCCTCTACATTCTATGGGCCTACAGAATGATATGCAGGATTGTGACGAGTAAGATCCCTTACAGTCTCGTTTATGGATCTGAAGCTGTGTTGCCTCTTGAGTTGTAGGTACCATCACTCCAGATGATCCTCTTGGATGTCGTGAGCGAAGCCCAGAACAACGAATCGCAGATTATCAATCTCGACTCAATAGAGGAGGAACGCGCGTAGACGTTGAGCCGCATAGAGCGCTACCATAGTAAGAAATAGAAAAAGCACCATGCAGACCTGCATGAACGGCTAGTACAGAAGGGAGGCCTCATCCTCAAAGCTGTTTATGAGAAAATTTTCAGCCAACTGGGAAGGCCCATACATGGTCACTAAAGCCTTTGGGAATGGAGCCTTCAAGCTGGCGGACATGGAAGACAACGAGTTTGCCAACCTGGTGAATCATTCATACCTCAAGTCGTACTCTTTCTGAAGCATGAACGCAACAAGCAGCGTCCGCTATGACATTAAACTGGTGGTAACAAGCAGCGTCCGCTACGACATTAAACTGGCGATGACCATCTGCTACGACGTAAAACTAGCACAGCTAGTCTGCTATGACTATAAACTGGCACAAAACTTCTGCTACGACGTTAAATCGGCATGTACAGGCTGTTGGGACCTTAAACCAGCACAACGGTCCGCTAGGACCCTAACCCAACACGCAGTCTAGCAAGACCTTGAATTGGGTTTGCATCACATCCCTAGCATGCATCTGCACCAAGTACACATCGAACGAGTGTGCACAGTGCCGATGTGGGGGTGGGACATTGCAGCATTAGAACATTGTTCACGATGCAATGGGAACATGATCTGGAACGTATGCCATGACACCACCCTTGGCATCGTGCTGACCCTCTAGAGATGTCGTATGACATTGCACTGGCCCTCCGGACCTACCATCACCATGACCCATCGCCCTGATGGTAGTTCCTTGGCTAGTGACCACTGCTAGTGTTCCAACAGTATTGTGGCCCAGCTACAATATTATTACTCTCCAGCACCCTACCAATGCCTGGGCTCGCACAACGTTTAGCTATGTGGTAGCTGATCCCATAGCTAAATTGAGAATGCATGCCTTTGGTAGGGGTTCCAGAGCATCCACACTCATAGCAACTCCCTGTTCCTTCGATGCCAGCTCCTCCATGCTAATGCTGTCGAGGTCGTTGTTGGCCTTCCTAGCTTGGATACAATACACCAGCAAAGGTGTCCAAGAGCTTCAACAACATTTGCAGTAAATAAGACCTTCGCCCTCGCTTTGCATCGTGGTTGTTTTGCTTTCCTTCATGCTTACAGGGTGCGGTTGAAAGTACGTCTTACCATAGCAGCAAATGCTATGGCGTTGCGAAGTGAGTGCCTCGACTAGCTTGGCTAGTAACATAGCTCACCACATTAGAAGCATTTGTAGATAGGTCAAAACCCCACACGAATGTAACACAACTCATCCTGGGAAAGAAGCACCTGTCCTACAAGAGGTCGAAGGTCAGCGAAAGTAAATATGGAAATGCGAATAACTCCCTCATGAGCACTCCGACAAGGGACTCTGCTAAGCCTCATCTTTACCCTTTTTCCTGAACCTCCTTCCTTCCTGCTTTACCCTTTTCCCCTACAAAAACCAATGCAACACTCTCAAGCATAGCCAAGCGATGTCTTGATGATCACTGAGTAGCAACGTTAGTGTCATGTTTTCCGTGGTGTTTGGTATTCTTTGTCAACGTCTCTCGACCCCATCCTCTAGATGTCGACAAAGAGGGGTAAATGAAACACCCCAAAATTCAAAGGCATTCTTACTTCACCAGGTCTTTGCAATTCGTGCAGCGTTACAACAGTTCTTCAGGAGATGGATGCTCTAATGTTCAAACTATCCAGTTCAACAAGTTTTCTACCCCAGGTGTCAACAGGCTAAATAGATTCTCTAGCCTGCCCACCTAAGTAGTTCACCCAGCCGACAATGCACTTAGGAGTGGTGCGTAGAATTGTTGGCAATGCTCAGAAAGCACAAAATGCTTCAGCAAGTTTTCTAAGTCAAGGAGTTTTGCTACGCTACACTACCTTATGTAGCGTAGCAAACTTTAGAAGACATTTGTAGGAGCGTAGTGTAGCGTAGAAAAACTAGCAAAAACTAGACGATCAATCCCCTCGTTTGACTTCAAGTCCTTTAGCAATGTATCCTTCCATCAAAAAGTGGAAAACTTGGTAAGAAATAGGCCATGTTGGCCACTACGCTATGCTAAGCTACATGGCACAGTGCGGCGTAGCAATTCTGCGAAAGTGATAGAAGGCATCTCAAAAGGCGGGATCAACCAGTTTGCAAGCCTCGTAATGTAAAAGGAAAAGTTTGTAGATTAGCGACGTTTTTTTCGACTAAGGTCAGCTGCTATGCTATGATATGCTACATAGCGTAGAAAATATGGAATAAGTAGTTAGCGTGCTTCAAAGGTTTCCAATGCATGCAGTAGGACACAATGCAAATTTTTGCTTCGAACCGGTGGCTACACTACGCTACGCTACACTACGCTACGCTACACTACGTAACGTAGCACAATGTGACAAGATGGTACGCTACACCAAACATGCTACGCTGCCAAGCATAGCAAAGCGTGGCAAGCAGTTGCGCTACATCAATGCACTCCACTTAATCACACCATTGCTTTGACAACGTAATTATAGCATGGTAGCCTTGTAATTACGGCATGACAGACTCGCCCAACGGTCATGCAGGCACGTGTAGCATAAACAGGTCAGCATAAGCTTAGGGCATGTGGCATCCAAACCGCATCTTTCGTGCACCCTCGGTCCTATAAATACCCTAATGAGCAATGCTCAAGGGGTCCCAAGGTTCAATTTTTTGGCAATTTTGGTTAGCTAACAATTTTGTTGGTTGACAAGCAAAAAAAAAAGAAGTTAACACTGTAACCTTGAGCATTGTAAGCTTTTTGTTGGAAATTGTAAACAATTAGCACTCTTAGTTGGCATTCTGTTATACTCTTTTCTACCACATTGGTAGTACTTCGCATTGTTAACGCCTGAGTCTGCATTCAAGCACACAATCGTCTTGCTCTAAACATCTTGGTTACTCTTGGAATCTTTGCACTTCTCAACACTGTGCAACCAATTGTATCCACCTTGACAAAGTGAAGTCATAGCTTCGAAGCAGTGCATTTTTCTAACTACATTTTACTTTGTCTCTTGCTTATCATTGCATTTTAGACTATTTTCTACCTCTTTTAAATTTAAGCATTATTTCGTGCTATCAGTCTCATTTTCAAATTATCTGGTTGCAGAAGGTTATATTAACACTGACTAAGTCCCTGTCTGATCGACCAAACCATTCAGGGCACCCCATTTCCATTCCATCTAGCACGGCCCTCCCGCGGAAATGGGTTTAAGACTGTCAACGACCGATGACCTGTTGGTGTTTTCCAGCCACCAACATTTTCGGTCACTACACAACAAACTCGGAGCCAAGACATAGGAGGTGCGTTCTTTGGAGAAAAGGGACTCTTATAGAGTGTTTACGGGACCTGTTGTAAATAGTCAAAGCCACATGATGATGTGCAACATGGTCTCTTTAAGAGATGAGCATAACTATTTTTTCAAGACAATTGCCTTCTCGCCTGGGGCTTGTATGAGAATAGCCAATAGTCTTTGGTATATGATGTCGACGGGGTCATGAAGATCTTTTTCATGCATTTTTCTCTTTGACCTTTTTGTTCTTTTTTCCTTTCTTGTTTTCTTGTTTGTTTCTTTTCTTTTGTTTTTGTATTCTTTTCTATTTTTCTTTTTTTCTTTTGGGTCTTTTTGAAAGAGCTTACGTTTAATTCTATGCTTTTGTTCGAGTGCTTGCATTTTATGTCATGTACTGTATACTGTATTTTGTGTTGCAACTGCTTAGAGAGCCATAGTGTGCAACAGTGTATCAAGAGAAGCTTTGAGGTGAGTAGGAAATGTATTTTGAACAGGACAAGGGGGCATGATGGGGAAATAGGGAATGTATCAGGATTTTGGGAATGTACTTATGAACGGATTGATTAACCTAGTTACAGGCGTTAGGAAGAATGTGATACCTTGTCGTCACGATGAAGTGCATCTGTGTGCAAATGCCTTAGGCATGTCATCCTACAAACACAAGTCCAAGAAGACAAGAAAACCACAAATAAAATGGTTAACTAAGCACTTTAAACAAGGAGATAGAGCCACCATGTGCAATTTCAAAGCAAATAGAATCATGAACAACATCAGCTTCATCAAGGTCCATGAGACAAATTATGCAACAAGTTTTTGTAAGACAATTACCTTTCTACCCAGGGCTTGTATGGGAAGAGCCAATTGCAGCAATAGATCTTTTCAAGTATTTCTTGGTCATCGATGATGTCGCTAGTTTATAGTCTTAGCAGACTGTTGCGGGTGAGTTTCACATCATAACCCCTTGGACGATGCCAGTTTAGCATTGTAGCGGACAGTGTAGTGCTAGTTTATAGTTGTAGTAGATTGTGAAGAGGCAAACCAGTTTATAGTCTTAGTGGACTCTACATGCTAGTTTTATGTCATGGCAGACAAACGTGGTAGTTTTAGTGTCATACTGGACGGAGCTCTGTGGTGTAAGTTTATTTTCATGACTCCAGGACATTCTGTGGTATTAGTTTTAAGTCATGATCCTAGGACTGTTCTGTGGTATCAGTTTTAAGTCGTAATGCCAGGACTGTCTATGCCAGTTTATAGTCATAGCGGATTGTTTGTGCTTACCTTGCTTATGTAAGGTGTGATGCTACATGCATGGTCATGCTATGTGTCTACAAAATCCTGCAAAGATTAACTAGGAAGAAAACAACATCAAGCGACACCTGTTGTACATAGAGTTGAAATGTATGAATGAAAGAAAAGCAATGCCAAAAGTGATAGTTTTAGTTTATTCCGGGCCGTATGCTAGTTTAAGGCCTTTTTGGGCCATGTGTTTTTATAGTTTTATGTTTTTATGTTTGATGTTTTTCAAATGCAATGTGTAAACTAAGTTGACGAATGTGTAAACAAAGCAAAATGCATAATCTAAGTGAGTGGGAAAAATGTAAACGCATAGGCTAATGCAATGTAAACAAAAGTAAAAAATGCATGTCAGAGGAGTAGGCAAAAGGTAGGCAAGCATCTAGCACATTTTTGGCCAAGGGAGAGTCTTGGTCATGTAGTTTCTTCCTAACTAGGCATGGATTAGGGAGCATGCAAGGTTTAGGGTACTCTAGGGGGCTATTGGCTTCAACCACTCATTCGAGTGTGTTACCGTAGGTGTACCACCAAGAAACGCTTCTTCCAAAACTTGCACCATGTCTATGTTGTGGATAGTGGAAGAGGAAACGTTATCACCATGGATGATAACTTGACCACCTTTGTATGGAAGGTGGATTTCTTGGTGGATGGGAGAGGAGATGGCCCTTAGTTGGGGTAGCCAAGGCCTGCCTAGAATCATGTTGAAACTTGGCATCTCTTCTATGATAGTGAAATCTACACTAGTGGGGAATTTTTCTCCTGCCACAAAGGCTAAGTTGATTGTACCCCTGATTGTGACATGTGATCCATTGAAGGATTTTAAAAATGTGGTTTTGGTTGGCCTGATTTCATCTACCAGGCCTAGCTTGTCGATGACGAAGTACAAGACTACGTTTGTTGCTACATCATCATCAACATGCACTCTGTGGATGGTACACTGTCCAACACGAATGCTAATGGATAGTGGAGCTGTAGTAACTTCCCCTCATCTGAGGTTGACTTTAACTGCATCATCTCGAAAGGTTAAGGTTGTTGAACCCAATTCTTGTGGTGTAGGGGGTAGCATTGTTGCACAAATGGATGCCTCATTTGCAAGGATGTCCTCTGTAATAGGAATGGAGGCCAAGACCTGGGCCAATGCTTGGCAGTGAGTAGGTGAGGTTGTGACCAGGTTGTACAAGCTAAACATTGTGTTCTTTTGTTTGAGCATTTCTTTCGCCTGGGTTAGTGCAGCTACAAAGTCCTTGTTGTTAGCCTTTGTGTTGGCCTTGACTTCCTTCATGAAGCTTGAGAGATAGAGCTCTTGTGGAGGGGACTTGGACTTGGTTTGTTTGGGGGTAGGGGCCCCAGTGTTCAATTGTTGTTTGCTAGTTGTGACCCTTGCTTTGGTCGTGGGGGTTGCGAGGTGCTTGTTTGTCCTCTTGTGTTGTCATTTGGTGGGCCTACCCTAGTTGCTAGTGGGATCAACCCTTGAAGGAGGAGGGATTGAGATGTTGCCCATTATTAGGCTTCAAGTAGGTGAGGGGCCATCATGTTGTGGCACCTTGATGACAAAATGTTGCTTAGCAATTTTTGTTGCTGCATCATGCCAGTTTAATGTCTTAGAGGACGATTCATGCTAGTTTAATGTCTTAGTGGATGAGCCATGCCATTTTAACATCTTAGCAGATGAACGTTGTGGAGCCTTGACTACAAAGGGTGTTGTGGATGCCTGAGGTGGCACTTTGCTAATAAAGGGAGGCCTCTTGCTTGTGGAGGTGGAGGGGACCTTTACCTTGCTAGGAGGCACATGGATCACAAAAGGTTGTTGCATAGGTTTGGGCTTGCCACCTATGCTAATTGACTTTATGACATAGGAGGCATCGTCTGTGTTGGATTGACTCGCCATGTCGATCACTAGTTGTCATTGCTCTATCATTCCCTATAGGTCATCTTGTAAAGCATGATAGTTGTCTGTACTGTGACCAACCATTTGATGGTAATGGCAGTATTGGTCTAGTTTAAAGTGTTGTGGGACCAGGGGCTCATTTGGTACTCCTAGTGTGGGGTTCCTTAGTAGTTCATAGTACCTATCATGTTTTTGGTGGGTAATCTTCGACACGTGTTTGTGTTGGATTTTCCCAGCTTACAAGAGTTTCTCCAATAGTTGAGAGGGTTGCATCAGTAGTGGTGTGTACTTTGAGCAATCCTTGCACTGAAAGTTAGGCTTTGGAGTGGCCCTTGTCAATGTAGGTGAGTTGGTGCCAAAGTTGGTAGTTTTGTTAGCTAGGGATTTCAGTTGCTTAGCTGTTGGGCCCGAGTTGGTTGCTTTTGTGCTTGCATCCATTGTCACTACTATTGTGTTTTGCTTGTGAGCATGTTGGTTTCTGTAGGCCACATAAGCTGGGCCATTGCTTGATTGCGCTGCCTCCTCTATGCTTTTGATTTGTGCAAATGCTTGACTTAAAGTATGAGCACTCAAATAATATATTTTTAACTTAATGAAGTCATTCACAGTGGTTTTAAAAATGGTGAGCAAGTATGTCTCAGGTATGGGATCATGGAGTTCATTCAGGGCTACACTCCACCTTTGGATGAATTTTTGCACTGGCTCTAATGGTGCTTGTTTGATTTGAATCAAGATATCGAGTGTGGCTTTAGTTTTTAAATTATATTTAAAATGCATAACGAATTGATGTAACAAATTCTCCAAAGAGAATATGGAGTTACGAGGTAAGGCTCGATACTAGTCTAAGGCTTTTCTTGTTAGGGACATAGCAAATACACGTAAAATTGCATGAGGCTAGGCTTGAAGCAATAGAAATTCTAGTTGAAATGTTACTAGGTGGTGTTTGGATCTCCCTCTCCATTGTACTTGGTTAGTTGAGGTAATGAGATTTCCTTTGGTAGGGTTAATGGTGGAACGGAAGGGTGGATTGGGTCATCTTGGTAGAAGTCCAACATCTTGATTTCCTCAGTGTTTGCGATTTTAATGCACTTTACCTCCTCATTTAACATGTGCATCATTTTCTTTGTGTCTGCCCACTCTTGGGCGGTAGGTAGACCAGTGGGATGAGTGGATTGCGATTGATGGTAGTTTGGTTGTGTCGTTTGTGGAAAGGGAGTCTACTGGATTGTTGGATGTTGTTGTGGTGGAGCAACATTCAGAGATGGGATTGCAGGGTGTGGTATGCTCTAGTAAGTTGGTTGGTGTTGTTGAATAGCTGGTGAAACCCATTGCCCAGCTACAGGTTGTGAGGTGATCCCCTGAACGTGTTATGCTGAAATAGTCAGAGGTGCCCCATGGGTTTGTATTTGTGGTATGTAATGAGTGAATGTGGAAGCTGGTACTTCTTGCTGAGAAGCTAGTCCTCGAGTGTATGCGGATGGAGGAGGAAGCATAGTTTCTCCCAGGAAAGGTTAAAATAATGGATTTATATGGGTGTGAGGACTGATGGTATGATACGAATCCCCATGCTCAAATTGGGTGGCAAAGTCATCTTCCTCATCTCCACCCTGAGGCTCTATTGGAGGTGGCTATAAGGCTTGAATCCTTACCATGAGAAGGTGAGATATGAGTTGATGATGGGGCTCAGAAAGGGGGATTATGTCAAATTTTGAAGGAGTGAACTCATGACCTCCCTTGTAAATGAGTTCAAAGTTTCGTTTCACTTCTCTCTCTACACGATCGATAGGCAAGTTGGCTTGGATCTTGACACAAATGAAGTTATACTATTCAGGTGTGAGGATTGCATAAGTAGAGTTGATCTATGAAGATTCCATGATAGCATGTACAAGCTAACGGCGTGTGCAGCGTGAGTAACTCACGGTGTGTGCAGCGTATGCAGCGTGATCTAACTCACAGTATGTGCAGCATGTGCAACTAGCTTCAACGTGAGCAAGCTCAATGTGCGTGATAGGGTCAACATGAGCAAGCTCAGTGTGCATGACAAGGTCAGCGTGAGCAAGCTTAGTGTGTGTGACAAGGTCAGCGTGAGCAAGTTGAGCGTGAGCAAGTTGATTCGAGTTTCAGCATTTGGCAACGTTAGTTGGATACGTTTCGACAAGATGATAAACAAGGTAGGCCCTCCTTCTAGCGCCAATTTACTGTACTAACCTAAATCATCAATGCAAGGTTGGAAGGGAAAAAACACCAAAATATCGTCGGGTAGACACAACTGACCCTACCTTCGCCCGAGGGCAAGCTAGAAAAGAAAATGAAGGTAGAGTGCCTTGGATGGTCTGCACGCAAATCAACCAAGGACTTCCCTGAACGTAAGCTATGGCCTGCGCTGGGTTATCATAAACTGATGTTCAGAATGTAAACAACGACGCATGAAATTTAAACGCAGCGTAAACATAGATTTGTATTGTAAAAAAAGCATAAATTGAATTTAAAGTAGAGTAAACAATATAATGGTTGGCAAAAATGAACTGTATTGTATTATTTAACAAGAATGTGCATCGGTCAAAGCATAGCTATGCGTTTGGATGGCAGGTCAAGTGCAGGTGATGTGTTTACAGATACTTGGATGCTAGGAGTCATGTGTGCCTGAGTATCTGAAGTTGCTGGTCGGTGTCCTAAGTCGTCCCCCTTCAAGATTGTCAATGTTCAAAATTCACAACCTTCCAAATTGCCAACCTTGTTTATGTGAATTGATAGGGTATTTATAGGGCTGGGCCAGGCTCAGGTGCGGAATTCAAGAATGGAATCAATGATTGGGAGATGAGAGGAAAGCGGATCAAGTGACACGTGTCCAATGGACAGCTGTATGTGAGTTGGATGTGTGTGGGCAAGCTACGTTCTGGACTAGGTACATTGTATCTTACAACGTGTGAAAACTCACTCAAGCTAGCTCATGCTCATGGCACATACAATTCAGAGCGTAAGAGCTCAACGAATGACAAATGATGGAAATTTATAATGAAATAACAAGAGAAATTAATTTTGGCTCGCTTGAAACTTCTGGAATTTTGACTTGCCTGCTGCAGGATGTTGACTCAAGTGGTTCCATGGCTGTTTGAGACGTCCCCACCTGATTAGGACTTCCAGCATGAGTTGATTTTCTCGCAGCATGTCCTTAGTGTGCGTTTGGAATGCTTTTGCTCAAGCATGACCAACACTCATGCTGCTAGCGTGAGTGAGGTGTACTCACACTGCACTCACGCTAGGCACTCATGCTGGGCATCTCCTCAGTGTGACCTCAGTGTGAGTGAGGTAAAATGAGACATTTGACACCAAATTTTAATTTCTGAAGCCTATTCCTTGAATGCAACTGTTACCTGAATGTGTCTAACCTTGAGAGTGATTTGAAATCTAGAATTTGAGCTTGAATGTGTCTAGTTTAGAGCTATTTTGGATAGGTCACGCTGCACTCATGCTACCATCATGTCCACAGCGTGAGCTGCAACATGAGTGACTTGAACATGTAATTTTGGGTCTGAAACCTGGGATTCTGGAGGCTAGGACTAGAGGTTGTCAATCATGAACCCTAAGGATGATTTGCACCTTGGAAGTCGGATCATTTTGAATTGGTTTGGAGGCTCCTGGAGTTGGTCATGCTGGATTCACACTGTAATGTGAGTGTAATGTGAGCGTGAGTGTAATGTGAGCTGTAGCATGTGTGAGAAAATGTACACTTTTTTACCTGAAATTTGAATTCTGAATGCTGAAACCTGGAGTGGACATTAGTGGCCATTGAGGATGGCTTGCACTCTTAGATTTTGACCATTTTTGACTTGATTTTGAAGCTGTCAGAGTTGCTCACACTGAGGGCAAGCTAGCTTGATAGCGTGAGTAAGCTAGCTTAAGCAAGTTGGGCATGAGTTCCATGCCTTGGTCATATTTTGTCTCCCGAAACTTTGAAAGGGCTTGAGTCGTTTCAAAGTGTTAGGCCAAAATTAGTGGTGTTTCACTATCTATTTAATGCAAATAATGAAATTAGTTGATGTGATTAGGCCCATTTTGGACCCCATGGTAGTTTAAGGCCATGGTAGAAGGGCCATTACTAGTTTAACGTCATTTCGGGCCATGGTAGTTACTAGTTTAAGGCCATTTTGGGCCACAAATAAAAGGAAAAAATCATTAGTTTTGGGCATGGTAGGCCACGAGGTACCAATTTTAGGCCATGGGGGCCATGAGGTGCTAGTTTTAGACCATGGCAAGTTGTGTGCTAGTTTAAGGCCTTTTCAAGTGGTAACGATGCGAGAAAGGTTGCCAGTTTAAGGCCATGGAAAGCCATGTGCTAGTTAAGGCCTTTTTGGATCCTAGTGATGTGAGAAAGGTTGCTAATTTAAGACCATGGTGGGCCGTGTAGTGGAGGAAAGATGCTGCTAATTTTAGGCTATGGTAGGACATGCACTAGTTTAAGGCCTTTGTGGGCCATGGGCTAGTTTAAGGACTTTTCAAGCCACAGGTAGTTTAAGGCCTTTTTGAGCCATGTGCTTTTTTTTTTTTTGCAATTTTAGTTTTATAATTTTTATGTATTTTTGATGTTTTTTCTAATGCGTAAAAAGACCAAGTGAAAATGCATAAGCAAGAAAAGTGAATGCGTAATAAAGTGAATAATGCAAAATGCAAGCAACCATGTAGAACATAACTATGCAAGCAAAGGCTAACGGGACATGCAAAAAATTGAGGGCAAGTAGGCACCCAACACATATTACACTAAGAGAGTACCTTAGTCATGTAATTTCTTCCTAACCTGATGTGGGTTAGGGGGTGTATAATGCCTAGGTTGCATAAGGTGGCGTTCACCTATACCTTCATCGTTGATGCTAAAGGATAATTCTACCTATAAAGCTTCCTTGGGGAGGGTATTAGCCTCTTTTAGTTCTTCAGATGGGTCTACTAGACAAGGTTGGCTCTCCTCCTCCATGGGCATCATGTCATCAAGGAACTCTACCTCTGACCCTTGATCTATGTCAACATTGTTAATGGTTGGAGGGATCGAGTTTTCATTATGTATGATCACTTCTCCACCTTCATACAAAAGGTGGATCTCTTGAAGAATGGGTGAGGAGATGGCCCGTAATTGGGCTAGCCAAGGCCTTCCCAAATTAGGTTGAACCCAGGAATCTCCTTGATGACAATGAATTTGGTCATAGGGGGGAATTGCTCCCTTGCCACGAAGGCTATTGTGACCATTCCTCTCATGACAATGCATGCCTCATTAAAAGACTTGAGGCATGTCATCTCTGTAGCCTAGATTTGGTTAGCCAAACCAAGTTTTTCAACAATTGGGAATGGGATGACATTAGTCACTACCCTGTCATTGATGTGCACCTTATGAATCTTGAATTGCCCTATGTAGATAGTTATAAACATCAGTGCAATTGTGACCTAACCCATTTCAAGGTCAACTTTGATTACCTCATCATGAAATGCTAGAGGCATTGGGCTAGATTCTTGAGGTAAACGAGGAAGCATCAAAGCGTGGATGGCTTGTTCATTAGTTGGGATGTCGTCTTTGATAGGAATGGAAGTCAACATGTGAACTAGGGCTTCACTATGTGCAGAGGAGGTCATCACCAAGTTGTACAGGTTCAAGGTTATATTCTTTTGTTTAAGAGCTTGCTTAACTTGTGCCAGTGCATCTAGAAAGTCTTATTGTCATTAGTTGCCTTGTGAGCCTTCATCTCCTCCATGCTACCTACGAGGAAAATATCTTGGGGAGGAGTGGGCTTGTTTTGTTTTACCTACCTGTGAGCCTCATCTCTTAGTTGTTGATCACTTGCAGTAGTAGCTTTGGTTGATGTGGCCATGGGAATGGCAGACAAGGGAACAGACTTACGTGGATCTAATTGCATGCATTCCCTCATTATTTGGTTGGTGAGGCACTCATTTGGCCTCCTGGGTTGCCACCTCAACTACCTAGTGTTGTATGTGGGATGAGGCCTTGGACGAGAAGCGCCTGTTGCAGTTCCCCCCATCAAATTGGATGAAGGATCCATACGTTGTGACACCCTAATGACAGAGGGTGTCTAGGTTGTAGTCGTCACAATGTATTGTAGGGCCCTAGCCACAAAGGATGTCATCATCATCTGAGATGATGCTCTAATAACAAAAGAGATCCTTTGACTAGTTGATGTTGGCCCCAATGCTTTTAGAGGACACATGAACCACAAATGGCTCTTGCATTGGTCCTATGTCATCATCAATGTTGATGGAACTAATGATATAGCCTAAGCCACTTGCATTGAGAGGATCTTTGTAGACCTTCATTGATTGATTTTCTGGGCAAATTAGATTGGTTGAATCAAGAACTAGTTGACCTTTCTCAATCATGCATTGTATGTCATCCCTTAAGGCCATGCAGAAATCTGTGTCATGGATAGGCAATTGATGATAATGGTAGAACAGATCCAACCTTAAGTGTTTTGGGACTAGAGGCTCATTTGGTGTAGTTGTTGATGGGTTTTTGAGGAGCTCATAGTAGTGATCATGATGCTTGTAAACATCTTTAGACATTTTATTATACTAAATGTGTTCATCACTAAGTAGCTAACCCAAAAGTTCTAATAGCTTAATGGGAAATTATGTATACTTTGTGAGTAGTCTTTGTGCTCAAAGTTTGGCCTTAGGATAGCTTGACTTGTGGCTGCTAATGATGTAGGTTGGTTGGTCATCGTAGTGCTAGAGTTGGTAGCCTTGTTGTTGGCTAGGGCCTTGGTTGCCTTGGTTGTTGGTTTGGTGTTGTTTAGCTTGGCCTCATTTTCTATAATGGTTGTTTTTGCCTTTCCCTTCTCCTTGTCTTTCTTTGCATGTGCATTCTTGCAAGCCACTTAGGCTAGATTCTTACTAGCTTCTGCCGTATCCTAAATGCTCTTCATTTGAGGGAATTCTTGGCTTAGGAAGTGTGGGGAAAGATAGTACAACTTTGACTTAATGAAGTCATTCACTGCACCTTTGAAAATGGCTAGTAGGTGAGTTTTCATGATAGGCCCATAGATTTCATTAAGCGTAGTGCTCCATCATTGGATGAACTTTTGATGGGCTCTAAGTGAACCTACTTGATCTGCATGAGTTGATTTAGGATTGCCTCAGGCTTCAAGTTGCACTTGAAGTGAGTGACAAATTAACTAAGAAAATCCTCCAATGAAGATATTGAGGCCTTGGGGAGCATGTGGTACTAGTTTAGCATCTTGTTAGGTAGGGACATGGACAACACATGAATGATCACATGCAACCATGCCTACAAAAAAAGGCACTTAGATTGGAAGGTCACTAGATGGGCATGGGGGTCCCCTTCACCATTATATTTGGTGAACTCGGGAAGTTGAATGCTAGGAGGCAAGGTTAACGATGGGACAACAGGACTAATGGAGCTATCTCGGTAGAAGCCCATCACTTGGATTGTGTCAGAACAGGTGGTCTTAAGCTATTTAACCTTTTCAATGAGTGTCAAAATGAGTTGGAATGCTTTATCTAAGCTTGGTGTGGGTGTGGCCAGCTATGTTGGTTGTGCAGCCTGTTGTGATGTTAGCATGATCTACGATCCTGTTCTGGGCTATGCGATCATGTAGCATGACTGTTGAGTGTGTTGTTATAAAGGCTGTGGTGTATGCTACTATTGCGTGTGTTGTGCCCAAGGCATGGAGGTAGGGCCCCACCACATGGTTGTGACTTGGGCTATCATAGGGAGAACCACAAAGATAATTGGGACATTTGATGGTTGACTTATATGTGGCTAGGACATTAGCATCGTCTGCACATAGGGCTAGAGTGGCATCATGGATGTCAGCATATAGGATTGAACACACTGGGCCAAGACCATGAAGGGCATGGTAATAGATGGTTTTGTACCCTAATGCATATGCACTCAATGGCTTACTATGATAGGCGTTAGCCTAGATGGTGACAAGAGAGATGTTGTTGCCTCGAAGAAGGTAAACAACTAAGACTACGAGGGAGCGACATTAGAGATGGGTGGGAGGAAAGAGGCATAGAATGGATTCTCATTCTTTGAATGAGCCTTGAACTCCTCCTACCTATCCTGTTGGGGCTCCTCAGAGTTGGTTGCTACATCGTGCTTGTTCGACCCAATCACTCAGATGTGTTGGTCGAGCATCTACTAAAAGGTCCCAGTGAGGGGGATGAGATCATTAGGGATAGGGAGGTACTCCCTCTGATTTCAATGTATGAGCTTATAACCTTGCTTTACATCCAACTCTTGGTAGTCTAAGGGAATGCCTACCTGGAACTTTGCACAAAGAAAGTTGTATTTCTCTTTGTCAAGCACCATGTTCTTAGGAGATTGGTTACAGAGCCTTAAGGATTGCCTTCCCATGAAGATGGGCCCCTCGGCTCTAAGAATGTTAATTGTGAATTCCTACTAAATAGGTCAAATAATGATTGCACTTGAGGAAAAGATTGAAGGCTCTTCAGGATTCATGATGCTATGAGAAAATGCAAAAGGTAAAACACTAGAAAAGAAGTGATTAAGTATAAAAATTGCTAAAAATAGCTAAGTATAGAAATTTTGAAATGATAGCTAAGTATAAGAGTGCTACTAGAAAAGTGTCTAACTCTAGTGCTACGCTTGCTACACTATAGATACACTTTGGCTTCTATCCTATGAGGTTCCAAGGGAATCGACAACTGGAACTAATGTACACCAACTGGGTCACAAACAACCATAAGGGTTGCACATCTACACTAGTTTGAAGCTAGTAATGGAGGTGTAGAGAGCATGTAGGACTACCACTGAATGTAGAAGGAAATGGGATGCTCTCCTTCTAGCACTAGAAAACTGTAGCGACCAAAAACATTGGTGGATGGAACATCGAGGGTTTGTGGGTGCACAACCTTGACCCTACCTCCACGTGAGGGCCTTTGCTAAGGGAATGGAGGTGGAGTGCCTTACACGATCTTGTCGATCAAATAGGAACTTTACTAGTTGCAACCAAGGTGTTGGGCATAATCGTGGGGTGGCATGGTTAGCCAAAAATGCGAGTGCTGATGGTGTTCTTGGCGATATCGAGGTCGATTAAACTTGAGTGTAGAAGGGCTTCCTAGCACAAGAATGGTAGTGCAAGTGTGCAAAAAACATGTAGAATAGTGAGAAATGCGAGTGTGGTACTGAATGTCAAATGAAATGACTAATATGTAGCAAAGGAAATGCTTAAAATGCAATGGATTTTGAGAGAAAGAAAGAATGGTACCACCCAAAATGACGAGCATAGCAATTACAAATGAGCTTTGCGGAGGTACGCAATAGCAGCATAGCTAGAGTCTCTAGGGTGTCCTAGGATGATGATTGACATCTATTGTAAGGTCCGTGCCTGCAAGGTTGGTCGTCGCGATGTCCTGTGGGATTGCAGTGCACTATGATGTTGAGTGGGATGCAATGGTATTGCCAAGATGTTGATACACTTCGGTGTATAGGGTGCTCAAGGTGCTTCGGGTGCCAAACGATGCTTTGAGATGCTAACTACTACTTGGATTTTATTAGCCAAATGCTTCAAATGCCCACTACTAGAATGAATTTCCAACACCCCTAGAGTGTGGAATGCGGGGGTATTTATAGGGTTAGGGTTTAGTGTGAAGTACAAATTGAGCACCATGTGGCAAAGAGATAGGTGGGGCTATGTTGACCATTGCTATGCTCCCATTGAAACAACTAGTGCTATGCTCTGGTATGTTCCACTAAACCTTGAGAGACTACTAGACTATGGCTACACTACCAAGACTGCATGTGCTAAGACCGCAATGTACCTACAAATAGTGCAAAATAGTGCAATTTGGAGGCTATGCTCTAGGACTATGTTCTTCCCTCTTTTAAGTGGGATCGAGAATAGGTACACTTTTGGGACATGGAAGGGGCTATAGAAAGAGTGCAAGTTAATGATCCTACTTGTTGGAGGAGTGCTAGAGCTAAGAGGAAGGCCAATGCTGAGCTCTGGAGGTTTTTGGAGCTGTTTTCTTATTGCTATGTTAGCTACAGTTTGGAGTGTAGCATAGTAGTTGGGAAAATTTTTCAAAAAATTGAAGTCCAGTGCTACTACACTTGCTACGTTAGAGAGCATATCAGGATAGGACAGAGCATAGCATGGACACTTAGAAAAAATTTGCCAAAAATTATAGTCCTTGTTCTTACTACGCTAGCTATGCTCTAAAGCATAGTAGGTAGTGTAGCTTTAGGAGTTAGAAAATCTATCAAATGCCTCTTCCATGCTGAGTTAGCTTGATAACTTCTAGCTTGACACTTAGGAAAACTAGCCATCAAAGTGTTGCTATGCTTGCTATGTTGGAGAGCATAGTAAGAGGGATGTGAGTGTAGCAGGACCTTTAAAATTTTTTTTGCAACTGTTGTTTAACACTTAGAATATTTTTCAGATCTAATTCTATGTTGCATGCTACGCTAGCTACACTCTAAAGTGTAGGCCTAGTAGTGGGATCAGGGGCTAAACACTTAGAAAAAATTTACCTTGTGTTAACACTTAGACAAATTTTCCATCAAAGTGCTATTCCTTGAATTTGATGGTGCTTCTTTCAACTACCTTATGAAGTAAACATTCCCATTTTTTATATCCATACTCTCCACACTTGAAGCATTAAATCTTGGATGAGCTGCTTCCTTGACCCTTGCCTTTCTTGCCTTGGTTCTTCTTGGTTTTGTTGTTTTTATCATCCTTTTCTCTTTTCTTGTCATGGTTGCCATCTTTGTCTATAGATTTGGAATTGAATCCCTCCTTTAATTTGGATCCCTTGTCCTTCCCATTGAAATTTGTTTTGATTTTGTTTCCAAATCCACTTAGTTTATTTTTTGCCTTGAGTGCTAAATCATAAGTCTCATCAATAGTTTATGGCTCATAAAGAGATAACTTTTACTAATACACCATTTTGAGACCTTCTAAAGAGATTGAAGCCTATTCATAATCCTCCTAGTTTACCTTAGCTTGATGGATTATATTACGAAATTTGATGTAGAATTCTTTAGCATCCTTATTATCTTACCTTAGGACTTTCAAATTTATAATGGTCTCTTTACTCTGACAATGTTATTCAAAATTTCTTCTCAACTTGTATTTCATCATATCCCAATCTCCAATGGGTTGACCAATTTATCTTTCATAACCCTAGGACTCCTTTTCCCATCAAGTAGAAGTCATACCTTCTAATATGGATTTAGCAATGAGTAACATTAAGTAATTTGGTACCTCTACCAACTAAAAGTGCTTGTTAATTACTTCAACTAACTTGAAAAATTATTGGTGCCATCAACACCATTAAAAGTCTTCTAATCAATGTATACAACTCTGGCAGCATTTATGAGTGCTCTAGTAAGCCTTGCCTCATCTTCCTCATCTAGCTTCTTAGGAGAAGTAGTTGCTACTATTGGAGCCTTCAAATTTCTCATCTAAGGAATAAGATTTCCTCTCATTGGAATCCTTGGCTGATGGGTTCATACACTCCCATAGCTAGATTATCCTTCCTTATCATCTCCTTTGTCTCCACTAGGCTGTGAAACTTCTTCATCTAAATGTAAATTCTCATCACCTTTGCATGTCTAGATATGATTAGGATTGACATTTTTATCTATCTTTGTGTTGATTTCATCTAACTGAGCACATAGAAATTGAAAGATAGACTTCATGCTCTCCATGTCTTTGTTCAAGATTTGTACCTATTTCTTCTTAGGTGCTATCCGAATTTGATTCTTAAAGCGAGTCAACAAAATAATCAACACTAAGTTCCAATACAATTTAAGTTGTAGTAAGTTTACTCTAATATTAAAATGACCTTTTAAATACTATATTAATATATTATGAAAAGATAAACAATATGCTAGAAAAAAATAAAACTAGCTATCTTCAATTATCAAAAGAGAGGATTAAAATAGGGTTCCACAACCCACAGAACATCCAAACAATATCAAACACTCAAAAGGTGTTGCAAAGCAAGAATCTCTACAACCACACAAGGATTATTATTAATGCAAGATACAATTGATAGAGATCCTCTCCCACAACTTGGGACTAAGATCTTAACTTAGAAGACATAAGAGACATTAGGCCAACACTCACTCAATTGACCAAAAGCTGCAACACACTCATGGACTCTTCACACGTAGTCTCTTAACATCTTATGACATCTCATTCATAACTCTCTATGACATCTGATGACCTCTCATGGTGGTACAACCATGAAACATAATCTATATTTATTAACTAAGCAAGAAGAAAACTATAGGAAACCTTCCTTAAGCACAACTTGATGATCTTCCTCTATTTTCATTTTTTTCTACCTTCTCTTAGTTGTTTTCAAAGTTGGAATTGAAATTTTGAAAGTCCCTCTACCCATTCAAGTCATCTCTAGTCTTTTTAGGACATCTTACTATTAAATTGGACATTCTAAAAAGACATATTATCCTGGCTGGAGACATCTCCAAAATTGCTAAGAGGTCTCAACCACATTGTAGATGTCTCAACTGAGAGATCTCATCTTTTTATGAGATTTATTAAACACATGTGATACTTCTTAATCACTTCTTATATGCCTAGTTTGAGACTTCTACAAAAACTCTAAGACATCTTTCATGAACCTAGGACATCTTCTACAAGCTCTTGAACCTTGGCTAAGACCTCTCTTCTCCTCAAAGACATCTTTCCTGAGAGTTTAGATCTTAGATAAGATGACTTCATTGCCTCCAAGATGTCCTCATGGAGCCTCAAACTTGCAAAAACACACATGTAGGACAAAGAACAAGGGAATTGGAAGAGGTGTTCCTTTACTAGGTACTCATAGAATTATCCACCATCACATAATTTATGAGCATCATGAACTCAACAAATGGTGTGAGTCTTGACTTCTCCAATTTAGCACATAGGTTAACTTTCATCAATGCTATGATTAATGTTAGATCATAATAATGATACTAAAAACTAGTCCTTGACACTAAATATTTAATGTGTTCTTCTTTTAATAGAAGTAGTTTCAAGTCTCTAGTCTTGTTTGACACTGTTTCATATTGTGTAACCATTGTGAAGTGTAGTTTGATTTTCTTAGTATTGGCTTTCAATCTTGAAGCTCCATTATGAGGATTACAACTATGGCTGTGTGGTGCTAGTAGTGGTGATGATGACAATGATTCTATCTGAGTATGTTTAGATGAAGTTGGAGATGGATGCACTTCCTGTTTGAAGATCCCCATGCGTGTTCTCAATTTCTAGCACCACATGTCATTTTGTCGAACAGTTATACTACCATAAAAGAAAACTAGGGTTTTTTGAATTTTGAATTTTAATTGCAAAAACCATTATGCTCATATCATTGTGCATAGTTTTGTAATCCTAAATTCAATTTAGAGCTTAAAGGAACAACCAATTTAACTATTAAAACAACAAAATTGTGACACATCAAGTTCTTTTCATAGTTTATTGGAAATTGTAAGGTTTTCATTGTAAATTCAAGAATTATATTTATAGGCTAAGATAAAGAAAAAATTCAAGATAGAATGCAATATTGTGAATGACAAGGATTGCTACTACGTTGTGCTCCCTCTTTGTAGTTTTCCAATGAACTTGAAATGTGAAAAATGAAATTTTATGATTAATTTTTATACTTACTATTGTATTATATGCATCATGTACATAGACTAAGTCCATGATGCCACACATGCCAAATACATGAACATAGACTAATAAGTGATAGAGAAGAATAAAATAACCATCTCTATTATAATATGAATATTGTGTTTTACATTATATTATATTATTCTTTACATAGTTATTGAACAAGGATCATCACTTATATAGTTATAATGGAACAATCATGTCCAAAGAATGAATAAACATAATGATCAACTATTATTACTTAAACACAACTAACTTAATAAATATTACAAAACATCATAGATGGTTTTGTACACCATGATGATGTGTACTAAAGATCACTGTGTAAGTACATATAAAAATAAACTAGAATGTTAAGTTTGCTAAAACACATCAAATCTTCAACAGAAGTAATAAAATTTTAGGAATATAGGACATTTTCGCAAAATAATCTCCAACTAAATATATTGTTTATGCTTATAAATATTTTCCATCTTAATCAACTTTTGAAGCCTTTGTATTTTAAAATACAAAATAATTCTTGTTATGACATTCCTCATTTATGATATCTAACACTTACTACCTTTATTCTACAGAAACTACACAAATGAAAATTTTCAAAATCTTCTTTTTCGCAAGTTTTAGTTACATCAAAAATACCAAACTTTTTTAAAAACCTAATATTATATAGTGCAATCATTTTAGTGGTAATGCTAACAATTATATTTAGAAATTTGCATTGCGAAGCGTTTAGGAATTTTTTTGAAAATTTCATATCTTTAATTACTGTAATATAATCAACATTTAGAAAAGCTATCTTACCTTTTTCTCATGTTTTTTTTTATTTTTTCCATTCTATTATCTTTTTTGCAAGCTCTTTTTTTTTATGAGATCTTCATTTATTAAAAAAATTTCTCCTTCTAAGTTGCTACAATTATACCAACTTTTTTCTGAGTAGTTGAATCACTAAATATCATAACAATATAATGTAGTTTATTACCTTTGAATCCTATGCGATAAGTGATGAGAGATTGGGTATTCCAACACTCAATCATACAAGTCATAAGTGTTCACACACGACCATATCATACTCCATGGATGAGCAATGTAAGTATACTAGTAGTTATTGTTAAGTTCATTATCATTATCTTCTCACTTAGAGTTAGCAAAGTGAAAATTGTATGGTGTAACTCTTAGTAAGATATATGATAAATTGATGTTGTTTGGCTTTGAATGTGCTAAGTGCCAACATGGTAAAGATGATTATAAATTTTTAAGCCTAAGTGTAATGATAATATAAAGCTATTCTATCCTATTGGCAATAAGTAACCATTCCTAGTTTGCTATCCACACCTTGGGTTGATGCAACTGTTACTGGGATTACCAAGTAACTTTACTATTGAGCAAATCAAGGAAAGTTACTATTGGGTTACCAACCAGTTACACTTTATGCTTGAAACTAATCATACTTATTCAACCTTACTAAGAGACATTGGAATGTAAAATGACTTAGAAAATGTACATGACTTAATAAAAGTAAACATGATGAGAAGTAAAATTATGTTAAGTGAAATGTTGTAATGATGAAAAACAATATCGATCTTTATTGTCATGCATGAATTATGTCTAGAAATAATTCACTCAAATAAAGATTTTGTACAATTTTAGTTCACCACACTATGGGCATTCACTCTAACTCTAACTCTAATGCTAATTCATGAAAACAAACTACAAGAATTTTGTTAAGTGTTGGTCAAAAGTTATTATTTCAATGTGATGGTAAATTGGTATTTATAAGCATGACCATGGCCCACTACATCACACCTACAATGACATATGCAGAGCTATGATATTGTAGCTTACATATTATATGGTTTTATCATATCCTAATAACTCATTGAAAGCTCGTCCTCGAGTTAAAATAAAAGGATGATAGAGTTTCTTACAAACTTATGGGGTTATATATAGAATTTGATACTATGAATTATATATATTATTGAATTTATTATGGATGCTGCATTATGGTTTGAGGGATTTTTACAAATTTATCATGCATCACATAATTGACACAAATGACAAAAACAAGTCAAACCAAAATCAAACAAAACAAAAAATTTCAAGATCAATGTAGTCTTGATGTCTCAAGTAGTGGTGGTTCCTCCATCGACTTCTTTCCTATATCATCTGGCTTCTAAAATTGATATCTATTTAGTAGTGCCCAAAGCCTCTCTTCTTTTGGTCTTGGATCATGTACTATTTAGGAAAATTTAGTAATGTTTGTTGGAGTTGCTACTTCCTAGGCACACAAAAACTATGGAAACATCTTTTTGGCCTTCACATACTAAGTTGTAAACTATCTTCTTCTCTTTTCAAAAGCTCTTATTATCTTTCTTAATTCTTGGTAATCAGTCATTTTCTTAGCAAGGTTTGCTACTACATCCTTTTGATCATGGTAACTAGCTTTAATCACTTGTAGTTCATATTTGTTATGTGGAGTTTTTATTATGTAATCTTCCTGTCAACAAACGCTTTTTCATATATTGCATAAACTATGACCACTTGCTGCTCTAGTTCTATTCTAGGTCTATGTGCTGTTAAGATGGCTAAGTTAGCATATCAAAGACTCACTAATCCCATCTACTCTATCAAATCTTCTATGTGCAGGTCTTTGTTTTTTATTATAGGTTGGTGTACATTAGCAATACTATTCAAGGTAGGCAACTAATCAGGTGTTTGTACTATGATGAAATTGATTATGGGTTTGTACATTACCTCTTAATCTCTGAAGTGTTCCTTTAGCCATTCATGCTTTTTGACCTCATTTTGTCACTTGTTGATTTTGAGGGCTAAATTTTGACATATGATGGAGACTTCTTCCATGGATATGGTTCTATTTGCTTTGGCTAAGATGTCAAGATTGACTTGAGGAAATTGTTCTATTAGCTGATGAATGCTCTCTTCTAGTACATTCTTTTGCTTTTTAGTGTTAGTTAACCTTATATTTTCTACAGCAACTTGTTTTTTTTCTTCCTGTGAAGTTAGGACCTTAGCATGGACATATGTTTGGACATCTGCCACTGAAGCATTCCATACTACCTTCTCTTTTTCCATCTCCATCTAAATGTACTTGGCCATTAGTGAGCTGATGTGTTCACTCTTGAATTATTCCAAATAGTAAGGTATAACATATCTTATAGGGTCTTGCCTTTCTTCTCTTAGTGTAATTTTGCTTGTAAAATATGCACCTCATTTTCAACATGTTGTATTTTTATTTAGCCATGACCAACTTACCCTTGATTGAACTCAATTCCAACTACACTACAATTATATCACCAGAGATATTAAAGAGATTTTTCATTAATTATCCTATTTACAAGAGTTGGTCCAATATATCTTTATGCTCTTTTAGGTCCATGGACGTTCTAACTATGGTTTCTACTTCTCTTGCTTTAGTAAGATTAGCTAGTGGTATAAGAGAAACATTAAAGAATTCTTTGATATGATTTGTGATAACTTCAGCTACTCTTGCTACATTATGATGTTTCATGACCACAACTATGACTCCTTCTCTTGTTTCTAACATCCCTTGGAAGGATGCAGCATTCCCAAATATTTTTTTTGTTAAGTCCTCATCCTCTCCTACATGTAATGAGATTTGACCATTAGTAGGTCTTATGGATATGGTGGGATTATTTGGATTATTCCATACCCTATACATACTTAAGACCTCTCAGCTTCCCCAACTTATTATTTTAGCAATATGATGCAAATGGCTCATCAATGGTCTATTATCTTATTATCTTGCTATAGCACTTGGTTATGGTCTATTAGTAATTGGTCCTAACCCACTAGATCTTGCTTTCTCTATTCTTGTGGCTGGAATGTTTCCTATTAGTGTAGATTCTACTACTCCTTCAATATCTACTGGTTTCTCCACCTAATCTTTCTTTGGTGGCACTAATTTGGAGATTTTAGCATAAGAGGTATTTTGGGCTTTTGGAGTACATCATTAATGTAGTCCAAAATTCCTACTTGTTGGTACAACCTTCTAATGAGACAAGGGAATGGCATAGTGAGTTTTCCTATCTTATTCTCCTCAAAGATTCTTTGGATTTCTGAAAATAGTAGATGAACTAAGGTGGCCTAGAATTTCCCCATCAAGATAGTCCTTCGTCTAGTGGCATACGTGGAAATTTTGTTTAGTCTTTTCATTAGGAATAGATGATATGTTCCAATTTTGAAGTAGATTTTCCTGGCTATGGACAATCCATTATACTCTTTTTCACTCGTTTCATAGGCTCTTTGTAGCCATAGCTTCCTTGCCTCTATGTCAAACTTGGTAGATATTTGGAAAATGTTGGCTTTGACATTTGGAATATTTAGTTCCTTGGTTATTACTTCAACTCAATATGGAACTATGATCCCCTCTACTTTCACCATGGCACCATCCTACTTGTTCTTCCAAAATTGGTATACTTCTCCCAAGTACTTGGCCCATAGAGGAGAGGCTTGTAGTTGTTCACAAATCTCAGTAGGAAAAAACTCCATGAATGGTTCAAAGTTCAATTCCATGATGATAGTGGACATGATGGACTTCTCCTAGATGGCTTACAGACACTCATTAGAGAGTGTGAGACATTGTCCTTGCTTAGGAGTAGGTGGTACATTAGTTTCTGCCTATGCAAATTCCCTTATTGCAGGTGTTGGTTAATAGATGCTAGAGGATTGGACTTGGTGCTTTGCAAGTGGAGTTTATTCTCTCATTCATCCTTTTACTCTTTCCAAAGGTATTTTCTCCTTTGGTTATAAAGGTCATGCCACTTCGGGTCTCTTGGGAGTCAATTGCAATCATGAATAATTTTAAGATTACCTAATTATTTTAGAAAAAATCTCTAATAGTTCATAATCCTTTCTCAAATTCTTGAGTTTGATCAAAATCATTCCTTAGTGTCAATTTTTAGTTCTCATTAGGATTGTAGAGTGAGAAAGATTTATAACTTGGATAAATCCTTCTATAAGAAAAACCCTTAATTGAAGAATTTTTTGCATTTTACAAATAAATTCAACCTTTATGAACTATCACAATAATTAATTTCTTATTTAAAGTGTGTTTGAATTGTTATTTAGGAAGAATCATTAGGTTTATTAGCCTCTCAGTTTAAAATATAGCCTTTTCTTATTACTTTTACCCTTACTTTATTCTTTCAAGTGTTAGAAAAATTGGATGCAATTCATACAATCTATGCATAGTGTTCTTCTCCATGACTAAGTTGATCACTCCGTGGGTAAAAAAAAATGAAAATGAATTAATTGGAGTTATGGTAAGGACGATATGGCTCTTAGAAGTTATGAGGTCAAAAAAAAAAACATGAACTTCCTACATGTGAAATGAGAGAATGAAATAATTTTCTAACACCTCATGCGTATATATAGATTTTTGTTGGGAATACATCGTAGATATGTTAGCATGGATGCAATATTGTAGGGGCTAATACATCGCATCTAAAATATCATTATGAATAATTTAAATATTTTGTGCAATGTTTTATGGAAAAATTAGATAAATTGAAGAGTATTGAAGATATAGAGATGGTCCAAATGGTTCTTAATCAGGGGTGATGCTCAAAATGTTGAAATTTATCATTAGAAGTGTGTGAAAGAAGGTGTTTAAGAAAGGTAAGTCGATTAAGCTTGTAGGAGTTGGTTGATCAAAATTATCAATTATATAAATGAAGATGAGTATTGTAGAAAAATAACAATAATCACATAAGTATTCTGGAGGCTATGATGATGTGAAATTAATCATCAAGTATGCAGCACAAGAGTTATACAAGTGGATCCTCCCTAAAGCAGGCTCTAGCCCTTAGTGTCCTTGTATGATCAAACCTACAAGTGTGCATAAGCACTTAAGGAGTTGAATATAAGACATACTTGTCTTGCAAAAACACATATGTTAGTATTGCCCCAATAAGAAAAATAACACTATTGATGAATCATTTAACTAGCTACATTAAAGAGCATGCATCGACGTAGCCCCATCAACATAGCCTCATTGAAGTAGCCCCATTGATGCATGATCTAATGTGTTATTGCAATGTCATGTCACACCTATATAAATGCTTGTACTCATCACATTTATGGCATGTGATGTCATTAGTGTAGCCAACTTCTTGCAATTTTCTTTTGTCAAAGCTAGAATATTTTCTGACTACCCATGGTAGGACTCTAAGAAATTGTACAAATCCTTTTTTGAACATCATTATACCTAGATACATTGATATGATGGCAATAAAGATGAGTTTCTTGGAACTCTTTGTAGCACTTAGAATAGATTAATGTTTGCTTTCATACACTTTATTATTCATACAATTTACATTCATGTCCTTAGTTAATTAATGCATTTAATAATCAACACATAAGTACAACCACTTTGAACATACTGTATAACTCTTGGTAATCCTAGCGATGGCTATTTGGTACACCTACAATAGATACTTGGTAGCCTAATAGCATTAGAACAAGTTTAGGATGCATATGGAGAGTGGGCCTGGATGCTTATGTTAGGTTGGTTAGCTTAAAAAATCATTAGATAGTTAAGTAGTTAATTTCTAATTAATTTTCCTTCATATAATAGCTATATTAGATAAATAAAAATATAAAATATAAATAAATTTCATGTACCTTAGCTTGCACTTAACCATATGATGAGTGGCGAGGTACCCCTACACTCAACCATATGAATACGACCATTTACACGTGATCCGGTCGAACTCCACAGACGGACTAGTTGTGGCACATAGACAGTTAACCTTAGGTTGCAGTTTATTGTCTTCCCACCTAGACTAGTATTATATTTGTCACATATGGTTTAGTCTAGAGTGAGGTGTATGATGTGTTCCTAATCTAATGCTACTCCTGAAGGCAATGGAAAGTAATATTATCTAAGCTAGGAGGAAAAGGGTAAGAGAATCTAATCTAGCCTAAGTGAGATAAGCATCCGTTCCTTAATTATCCATACATATCTTGGACTTTGTGCATGACTACCACTGGGATTACAAAGCGTAGATCCTAGGTACGCCACTGGGTTACCAAGTAGTCACACTTAAATGCTCGTAATCAAGTCATACTCATTCCGCGTCTAACGTGAGTTTAAGGGTGAGAGAGAGTATTAACTAGGAAAGTAGTAAATAATAATTAAAGAAATAAATAACAAAGTGAATACTGCAATGATGAAGTAATCTCGATCTTTATTTCTGGTCATGTGCATGTCCAAGTACGTCACACTTGAATAAAGGATGTTGTACAATTACATTCACCACACTGCGGGCAGACACTAGAAAATAATCTATCTCTGGAAGGATCAAATTGCCAGAGCTTCGCTACAATCTAATCTATTGTTATGAAACAAGGGAGAGCCGCTTCTTATTTATAGACATTGTGGTAGACTACGATATCGCAGACGTGATATTTTGGGGGATGCGATATCGCGGTGGACGCGATATCGCGGCCCATGCAATATCGCGTCCCATCGTACTCCCCGACTAAATAAAAACTCTTCTTCAAGTTACAGTGATTACACAGTGGATAGGTATGGGATTATTGGATGGGAAAAGAAATGGGATGATGCCACAGTGTGGGAAGAAAACACAACACACAAAATATGCTACAACTACAAAAATTTGGAACTCATGTAGTTCCTGGTGGCGGTGGCTCCTCCATAGGTGTCTTTCCCTTTTCTTCCACTCCAAGTCTTGGGATTTGATGGCATTGAAGTATCCCCTAGAGTTTCTCCTCTTGTAAGGCCTTGAGTGCCTTGGCATGCACGTAAGTTTGCGCTTATGCCATAGAGGCATCCCAGTCAGCCTTCTCTTTTTCTTCCGCCACCATTTTATTCTCTATCAATAGTTTATTAAGTTGCTTGGTTCTAAAAGTGTCCAGCTGATTCTGAGAAACCTTTGGCCCTATATTCGGAAGGTTTAATACCTCCAAAATGACTTGAACAGAGAAGTCAACAGTCATACCACAATTGTTAACCATGGGGCCTTCTTCTTTATTGTGCCAAAATTGGTACATTTTCCCTAAGTACCAGGCACTTCTTTCAGAGAGGGTAGGCCTTGATTGTAAAACAATAGGATCTTCTTGGTGGATACTAAATGATTATTCCTCCTGCTTTGCATGTTGTTTAGTAGGAACTTGTCCTTCACCTCTCCTAGGTTGTTTGATCACACCTTGAGTAGGAGCTTCCTATTGTTCATATTTTGGGGCCATCTGCAATCACATGGAATCAATTATTAGTAAGGTTGTTACCAAAGTTAGGTTATACCTTACTGCTTGCCTTAATAGATTTACTTTATTTCCATGTGATGTTAATTATTGGAAAAACATGTCCCCGAAAGATTATAATGTTGAGTCCTCTTTGCTTAGGTGGTTTCCAAATTTAATTTTCTGGTATAGCTAAGGGGATGAAATTGTTTTTGACACATTTTATTCTTAATTTTATAACTAATTACCCTTAAATATGTCCTTTGGGCAATGATGAATTTCAAAAAATTTAGGCACTTTTCAGCAAGTGTCCCTCCCCCATGACTAAGCTGAACACTCCAGGTTCAAGCAGGTTCAAATGGAATTAAAATCGGAGTAGCAGCGAACGAGATATGAGGATAAAAAAGCAAGGGTCATTCAATTGCAAGTCGTAGAGAAAAATTGCAAAAACTTCCCCTGTGTGAATGAAAAAATGATGCTAAGTGTTGTAGGTAGTGACCTATTTATAGGTGGTGGGGATGCAATATCGCGTACGCTATATCCCATGGGACGCAATATCACGTACACGATATCTCGTCCCTAGTGATGTGAGACACCATGAAAATACCAACTTTTTAAATGATTTTCTTGAAATTAACGATGGAAATTAAGGACATTGACTATGATCAAGATGTTCTAGGGTAATGTCATTAATTCAAAAGGCACAATTAATGATAATGGTGTGGATTTTATCAATAAAACCTTAAGTGGTAAGAAAAAGGGTATGTAATGGTACATTGGAACGTTAAAATTCAGAGTGATAATAGTAGGGAAAGAAAATCATTAAGAACTTATGCTAAGGGTAAGAAATGGTGTGTGTGAACGATGTCATAAGTGAAGATTACAAAAGATTATGCAAGTGGATCCTCCCCAAAGCAAGTTCCAACCTATAATGCCCTTGTGTAACCACACTTAAAGTATCCATGGGCACTAGAAGGGTTAAATGTAATCTGCATGCACTCCAAAAAACACATACATGTAAATGTCACTGGAATGAGATGAGAATTCTATGCTACACGGGACACGAGCAATAATTACACAAACAGTGAGATGAGACGAAGTACAGAAGGGATCATAGAGATCAGGACATGAGGTAACTAATTTAGGACACAGTGAATCCTGCGTGTAAAGCATGATTAAGGTGTCATTAACCCATCATTCCAAGATCAGGACCAAGTCCATTCCTCTAATCAGTGACATTGCATTGTTTCATTCCATGATGAACAACTATGAGAGTACCATGACAACAAGGTGTACGATCACTTGGTGTTTTATTCAAGGGAGGAGTGATTTTTGCTTTGTGGCACTTTTCTTTTCATTTTCTCTTCTTCTTTTTTCTTTCTAAATACTGAATCCAGAGAAATCACCAACTTTCAGGCATGGGTTCATGTCTTTCCAGTGGGACCCCCTAGAACAACGTTTGATTTTTGAGTGCCCTTTTGATTACTCTTACTCCCATTTTTTGTTAGATCTACAAGGATCTTAGTACAACCATGTTGCATGATAACTCCCATAGAGGTCACTAAAGAGAATCTGCAAGTCGCCTTGATGTCACACCCTAATCATTCCCTCTTGGTCCATCCTTCTTCATTCTAGGTACGATGAACACAAAATTAATTTTAAGTTTTAGAAATTTCAAGAATACCACTGTACCCTCGAATAGAACCTCTTATTTATAGAATGGATGAGTGGATGTAATGGGCTCACTGTTCCAAATAATCGATCACTCATGACTTAATAACATAGAACACACCTCAACCAACAATCCACATGAGTGTTTTATTCATAGACGAGATTACTTACAAAAAAATAAAAAGACAGAAACACAACAAATAAAAAGATAAAACAAAAATTTGAAAAATGAAAAACTCTAAAACAAAAAGTTGTAAAATCAAAGAAAGTGAAAAATATTTATTAACCCTGCTTGTTATTTAGAATGGGGGATATCCCCCATAACTAATCAATTGAGGATGGCAAGGATTAATAAATGGAAGATGAGGATCCTTGCATGTTGGAAGTATTGGAACTGGTCCATACTTACCCCATTAGGGTTCACACACTTGATTGTAGTAAGCATAGTGGGGCACTTTATATGATGTAGTTCCTGGATACTGAGTTGACCCACTATGATGTTTGTGATCATTAGATGGTATGTAAGGATTGGGATGTTGCCTTCCCTGATTGTGTTCATTGGGCTGTATGGTTGTTGGAGTGTTAGTTGGTGGCCCTAATGAAGTTACATGAGGCATTGGGTTTGAAGGTAAGGATGCACCACAGTGTAGGACTTGTGCTGGGTTGAAGGATGCAATGCCCTCAGAATTGTGTTATCCCTTCTTACGGTCGTGTTTAAAGAAAGGACGCTTTTGATGTTGAGGAGGTTTTTCACTGCTGTTAGTAGTAGTAGCACAGGTGTCATTCATGGGTTGTTGTTGTGGTGCAAGCACCTTAGGAACAGTTGGTGGTGATGTAGAAGGAGGAAAAGAATGAGAATGTTGAAAGTTAGGAGGTGTATAAGGTGTGCAAGGTTGTGGTTGTGTTGGAGGCATGGCTTGATAGTATTGAGGAGAATGGGAATGTGGTGAGATAAAGTGTGTTGGCCTAGTTGGAGAAACAGGACGTTGAACAAGATAAGCATTTGGGTTCAGATGATAGGAAGGGTGTCTCCAGTCTAAGGGTGGATTCCCCCACGACTGGGATTGTTGCCATTGTGATCGAACATAGTATCTCTATACGAACTTTGGATGTAACGTGTTTCCCCAATGCTCCTGTAAATGTAACAATATTGGACATTGGCCCTTGGGGTGATCGTACAGGCATATATTGCATTCATGCGTATGATTGGCAGTTGAGCCCTTATTTTCCTTATCCCTTCTTTCCGATTGTCTACTATTTTTTCCTATTTCTTGGGTTGTCAAAACTCTATCTCCAATGATGTTGATATATTCTTCACACTTTTGATTCATCCATTCCAACATCTTATTGATCTTTGCCTTGGCTTCTTCTAATGTTTGTTGTATTGGAAAAGATGATGTTTCCACCTTGAGATTGGTTGATTTCTCCTTTGTATGATCATGGACCTTTATTAAGTTGAGATTTTGGTCCCATTGATGTTTTTCAACCCCCTCCCATCTAGCCATATCTCCTTCTTCTTTTTCTACTCACTTAATAAGNACATGGCATAATATCTTTCTAATGCCATGTCCAAGGGTTCATGTTGTGCTTGTTTCCATCCTTGGATTTGTTTCCTCAAGGCTGACACTCTTGCGTAGGTTTGATATTTTTCGTTAAATACTTCTACCATTGTTGACCAACGTCGTATCAAATTTGGTTTTAACGATATATACCATGCTTTTGCTTGGTCAACGAGTGTCATAGGAAAGTGCTTAAGTTTTTGCCACCCGTTATCAATGTTATTCCATGTGTAGGCATCATAGAAGGCTTGTAAATGTTGATACGGATCTAAGTCATAGCCTCCTAAAAATTTGGGAAAGTTGTTTAAATCGAGCCTAGGTAGACAGCTCTATTTACAATGCCTACGTGAGATTCAAACAGCCTCTTGTATTTGCATTAAGCTTGTAGTGGCCAGTGGGGGTTCATCGTCATCGGGTAAGTTATACTTTCATGCATTATGATGACGTTGTGTTTGTTCATGTTTATAAGAAGCTCCCACTTTAGGTTGTATACTCCAATCTTCATCTTCATAGAGTTCATTGGTTCTCCAATGAACTTCCTCACTAAGTGTGGCATTATTATAATCTTGTAGGAGAGGAATTGTTTAAAGTTGTGTGTGAATTTGGATGTGACTTTTTATAATTACTTCTTTCTAAGAGATATATTGTTAAGTTCTATAAAGTGACCTTGTATGATATAACTAATCTAGATAACTCACATTGTCCCTGGCAACGACACCAATGATGAGTGGCGAGGTACCCCTACACTCAACCATACGAATACGAGCGTTTTCACGCATGATCTAGTCGAACTCCACAGACGGACTAGTTGTGGCACCTAGATAGTTATCCTTAGGTCGCAATTCGCTGTCTTCCCACCTGGACTAGTATTATATTTTTCACGTATGGTTTAGTCCAAAGTGAGGTGTATGATGTGTTCCTAATCTAATGCTACTCCTGAAGGCAATGGAAAGTAATATTATCTAAGCTAGGAGGAAAAGGGTAAGAGAATCTAATCTAGCCTAAGTGCAATGAGCATTCGTTCCTTGATTATTCGTACACATCTTGAACTTCATGCATGACTACCACTGGGATTACTAAGCGCAGATCCTAGGTACACCACTGGGTTACCAAGTAGTCACATTTAAATGCTTGTAATCAAGTTGTACTCATTTCACATCTAACATGACTTTAAAGGTGAGAGAGAGTATTAACTAGGAAAGCAGTAAATAACAATTAAATAAATCAAGTTATACTCATTCCGCAATGATGAAGTAATCTCGATCTTTATTGCTGGTCATGTGTGTGTCCAAGTACGTCACACTCAAATAAAGGATGTCGTACAATTACATTCACCACACTGCGGGTAGACACTGGAAAATAATCTATCTCTGGAGGGATCAAACTACCAGAGCTTCACTACAATCTAACCCATTGTTATGAAACAAGGGAGAGCCACTTCTTATTTATAGACATTGCGGAGGACTACGATATTGCGTACGTGATATCGCAGGGTAAGATGCAATATCGCGTACATGATATCGCAGGGGATGCGATATCGTGACATATGCGATATCACAGCCTATGCGATATTGCATCCCATCACCATACAAATGCACTTACACAAGTGAGAGCCAAGAAAACAATGATCACATTCTCCCATGTCACTATCTTTATCTATCAGTACACATAGGGGCTAAGTCTATAGAATTTGACTACATTACTAGTGAACACTTGTGGTTCGTATGTTTGTGCAGAGGGACTAGTTGCTCATCAACTATATTATACAAAATCATCAAATTATGATTGTATATAATAGCGATGTAGAATGGAAGTAGCAATAGTTATAGAAAATGGAACATGAGGTGTCTTAACATAGGAATAATGAATTCTATGTATGATGCATGATTAAAATGATCATTAACCTTTCTATCCAAGATCTAAACCAAGTTCATATCACTTACCAATGACATCACATTGTATCAACTCAAAAGTAATAACCACAAAACTACCACAACTATAGGAAATATTAATACTTGGCAACAAAGTTCAAGGAAGTAATTTATTAACAACACATTGTATTTTTAAAGGAAACTTGACCATTGGATAGAGGAGTGTCTTTAGGCATGGGTAACATGTCTTTCTAGTGAAACCTCTAGAACTTTTTATTATGTGTATTTATTAGGTCATTACTATGTCAACCTTCCTAAAGGACTACCTTCAAGCATACGTAACATGTCTTTCTAGTGACTTGGTAAGGTAGTACTTATTTGAGAATACACTTTCATTTTTAGCTACAAATCAAGTAAATAATACAACTTAACAACATGATAAGACTTATAGTAGTAGCTTTCAAGAATCCAAAAATCCTCTTAATGTCACACCCTTTTTATTCCCAATTAGTTCTTTACTTTTATATCTAGTCATAATGATCACAAATTTATTTTAGTTTTATTGTGAAAATAATATCATTATGTCCATAGTAAGAACCTCTTAATATTGTAAATGAGTAGATGGATGATGTGGTCTCACTATATATGCAATAAATCCTTTAATAATTTGATAACATAGGGTGAAATTCTCATTATTTTAACTATATCTTATTTTATTCCTTTATACTTTATTAGAAATATCAACAAAAATATGTTCATGAAAAATAGTACAAATTATTGAAGAATGAGAAATCTATAAGAAAGGAAAAAAATATAAAGAATTTGAAATATATTAAAAATGAAAAATGATTAAGAAATGTGAAAAGTATAAAAGAGTGGAAAAGATATCAAAGAATGTAAATATTAGCAAGAAATGTAAAAAGTATAAAAAGAAGATTTGATGCCTATGTATCAAACTTCACACCCCCATGACTACCATCAAGAGTGGTGACTTGAAAGATTAAATGGACGATGAAAGGTCTAATGTGCAAGTTAGAGTCTTTGAAGAAGTAGAGAAAGTCAGGAAATGATTTCACTTATTCAATAGTAATAAGAAAAATTTTTTGTGGGTTCTTTGGATGATAAATTTTCATAGCATCAGATTGTTATGTAGCATGAATGATATAAGGTCCCTCCCATAAGGTTTGAAACTTAGTATTTTATGGAACATGATTAGGGTTATTCTAAAGGATTTTATTGCCAAGTTTGATAGACACTTATCTAATTTTATCATGATGTTTACATTTGGAATACATCTTATAGAATTTTTTACTCATTTGAGTTATTAACCAATTTTCATCTAAAATATTGAGATTCATTAATCGTTCTTTTTTAGCTAAGTTTAGATCTAGGTTAAGGGTGCTAGTAGTTGCAAGGGTATTTAGTTCTACTTGAATTGGTAGAAATTTTCATTGGACATTGGTGTGATGGACCCCAAAAAATCAATTTACCAAATATCAGAGGGTTCAAATGGTTGTATCTACTATTGTGATTCTTCATTTCTAGTAGTCAATCCTTCATCGCTTTGGCATCTTTCACAAGATTGTGCAAATTGATGTGCATTCTTGAATATGATGAGCCAAAAGTAGCCTGCCATCATTAATTTCATTGTTGTCCACCATCCTACATAGTAACCATCACATGGTCCTTATGTGCATCTTGTAAGACTCTTTGTTAATTTTCTTTCGAGACACACCACTTATCAACCAATTAGCATATATCTTATAAATATTTCTTTTAATTTCTATATATGTTTTTTCCCTATGGATAAATTGTTCTATGTGCTTCTTATCCCATTCAACAAGAAGTTCATGTGTGGTAAGATATGTTATGTAATCAGTGATCCATGACTTCACTGTTGAATCTAATATCATTGGTATCTTTGTGAATAAACTTTTATTGAGAAATTGATGTAATAATGGTTCTTCATTTTCTTGAGGTTTCCATCTTATTCTTGACAAGTGATTAGTTGCAACATTTTTAGTTCCTTTTCTATCAATCATTGTGATGTTGAATTCTTGTAAGATAACAAGCCATCTTATCACTCTAGGGCTTACCATTACTTTATTCATTAGAAACTTGATAGCATTATGATTAGTATGGATATAGGTGGGATACTCGAGCACATAATGTCAAACTTTTATGATGGTATAATAAAGTTGTGCCCCAATGATGCTTCGATTGGAATAATGTATGTAATAATGTTGTTTTTGATCACCAAGTTGAGTTAATACTATTGCTAATGTGTAGTTTAAAGCATTTGTCATAATGTGGAAAGGGTTGGTTCAATCTAGATCTTAGAGGATTGGTATCTTGATTAGTTTCTCTTTAGGATCTTGAATGCTTTCTCACATTGTTCTAACTATTGAAATGATGTATCTTTCTTTGTTAGTTCAATTAGTGGTTTTATAATCTTTATGAAGCTTTCAATAGATCTTCTATAATATTCTATATGACTAAGAAATAATCTAATATCTTTGACTGTGTGTGGCCTTTGAGTGATGTTCTAAATGACTTTGATATTTTTTGGATCTACCTTGATCACTTTATGAGATATCTTATGTCCTATAATTATACCATATTGGACGATTAAGTGGCCCTTTTTCCAATTGAGCTTCAAATTAGTTTCAACACATCTTTTCAAAACTTGATCTAAGCAATATAAGGCTTATTTGAAGTCAAGTCCATATGTTGAAAATCATCCATAAATACTTTAACTCCATTGCCAATCTACTTTTGGATGTTTCTCATAGGTGTATTGTTTTTGTTATAATATAATGAAGAAAAAATTTTAAATTATCTTGCTTCACTTATCCGAACATCCTCTTGTGTGGTAACTACCCTAGTAGCACGATTTTATTGTAACTATGTTTGTAGTTCTCCTTGCATAACTAGTGGTGGTACTGGTGGTAATGTATTGGGAGCTTGGAATGAGGAACCAATTGCTACTTAGGGTTTAGGGTTGTAAGAGTTCAAATTCACATGCAAGGTAGTGGGTCTATGGTGCTTTAGTGGATAGTAGGGAGAGGAAGTATGGATAGAAGTATTCTCCAAAAATATTGGGAGTTGTACATAGTTTCTATAGGGGTCAAGTTACTTGTATGGATACTGTTGCCTTGGTGGTGGCATTCCCCACACTTGTGGTTGTTGCCACTATTTCTAGTATTACTCTTGTAGTTGAGGATAAGCCCCACTTGGATAGTGCAATTGTTACTATGGCTATTAGAAATTACCTTATAGATAAGGTAATCATATAGGCATTTATTTTTTAAAAAATTTTGGATTGCGTACATATGTCATAGACTCTTGTAAGTGGGCCATAATAGGGAAACATCCCTCAGGATGTTCATATTAACACACTTTACACCTTTTGTTATTTTCTAAATTGGGGTCCATTACTTCCTCCATTGCAGTAAATTTTCCTTTATTTTTGTGGTTCTCACTTTCATTGTCTCTTTTCTTCTTGTTGTCCTTACTTCTGTTTAAGGCTTGTTCAGTTCTTTCCTCTACTATCTTTAGTGCCATAACAAATTTCTCACCCTATTAAATCTCACATTTTCTCTACCTTTGTTGTAATGTCATTAACTAATTTCTAGATTGATAAAATCTTTTGATGGATTTTATTTTCTTAGCTTTCTTCTTCTTGTATCACATATTCTTACATCCCATTTTTTTATTATTGGATCTTTGCTATATTCTTCTATTGATTCTCTTTTCTTTCACTCTTCTTCCTCTTTTGCTACTTCGTTTATGAGTCTTTGGATTTGATGAGTTTCCATTTTGGATAATTAGCCTTAGGCATATACCCCAAGGATCTCTCAATGATGCGTCATAGTTGTTCCATTTGAAAAAATTCATGGCTTGGACACCTATGAAATAAGGAATAGTACCTATCCGTTGCCATATCAAGGGATTCATGTGTCCCTTATTTCCATCCTTAGATTTATTTTCATAGATTTGACAATTTGGAATAAGTTTGATACTTGTCATTGAAGATTTCTAGCATGGTACTCCATCTTCAAATTAATTCCAATTCTAAGGATTTGTACCTACTCTATACTTTCTTTATGAGTGTTCTAGGAAACAACTTCAGTTTCTACCAATCATTTTCAATGTTTTGAAGGCACAAGCATCATGGAATGCTTGAAGATGATGTTATGTGTCTACATTGTCTTCACCTTCAAATTTTGGAATGTTATTCATGTTTAGTTGCTTGATGTGACTTTTCCTTACATTCCTAGTAGGAATGTACATAACTTTCCTAATGTTGACCATGTTGCTAATGGCTAATAGGGATTCTTCATAGTCTTTAGGTTCTTAAGCTCTATTGTAGTGATGATTTCTCTAATGCTCATGATGCTTTCTCACCTCATGTCTCTTTGCTTTTGTCCTTTTGTCATGATTATCTTCTTACTCATCAAGATGCCTTCTTCCATGTGCATGTCTCTCATGGTTTCTCCTTCTTCCCTCATCATGACCCCTTAGTCTTCATTCTCTCTTGCTAGCATATATAGATAAATGTGAGGAACAAGATGAAGGAGTTGGAGAATGATGCTAGTTGGTTCTTCTTCTCTGACTTTTTGATTCATCTCTTCTAGACCCATTGGAGGTTTTAGATCTAAAATTCATCCTAATTCTATAGTCTTTCTTATTTCTTCTTGAGGTTTCTGCAAGAGTTGAATGTAGTTTTATCTTAACGAGATCTTTAATGCAAATGATTGGTGTTTGGGAATGGGACCCATGAGTTTGATAAAGTTTCTTAGTTTGAAATACAATATCTTCCTTTTCTTCTAGGATAACTATTTAAGGTGCCTTCTTTCATTTTTCATGCTCATACCTTGCCTCCATAATGGCATTCCTTCTTGCTTGAGCTTCCATTGGCTAACATGGCCTGGTCATGTTTTTGGTGACTTGATAGCCTTCATGTACATGACTAAGGTTTGACCTCATAAGGGCTACTTGAATTATTGATGGTGCTAAACATGCACATGGCAAGACAATGTTATCTTGTAGATCTCTTCATATAAGTTATTCATCCTAGTGAAAAATAAATGTAAAATTAGGATAATAAGGAGTAATATGAGTATAGGAAATCCTAGTTTTCATTCGTGCACTCGAATCTTCTTCATTGTACTCCATGTCATGACTTCATAAAATTCAGTAGTAGGTGGGATTTTTTCTTTAGTTGTAGAATCCATATTAATTGTTTGATGCTTAAGTGTATACATTTGAAAAATTCTTGTAACTATAAAAGATGTACTTTGTGATCCTTGATATAATGAACTTTGTAAAATCAGTTAACTAGCAAACATTAACGCATCCCCAACAATGATAACAATGATAAGTTATTAAGTATTCCAACATTCAACCATACAATTCATAAGTATTCATACACAATTAAATTATAATCTATAGATGGGCAATGTAAGTATACTAGTAGTTGATGTTAAGTTTCTGACTATTGTCTTCTCACTTGGAGTTAGTGAGGTGCAAATCATATGGTTTAACTCTTAGTGAGGTATATGATATATTGATGTTGTTTAGCTTTGAATGTGCTAAGTGCTAACATGGTAAAGATGATTATAAATTCTAAATCTAAGTGCAATGAAGATATAAAGCTATTCTATCCTATTGATGATAAGTAACCATTCCTAGATTACTGTATACATCCTAGGTTTATGCAACTATTATTAGGATTGCCAAGTAACTTTACTACTAAGAAAATCAAGAAGATTTGCTATTGGGTTACCAAGCAGTTACACTTTATACTCGAAACGAGATGTACTTATTCTGCCTTACTAAGAGACATTGGAATGTAAAATGACTTAAAAAAATGTAAATGACTTAATAAAAGTAAACATGATAAAGAAGTAAAATTATGCTAAGTGAAATGTTGCAATGATGAAAAATAATCTCGATCTTTATTTCCATGCATGAGTTATGTCTAGGAACAATCCCCTTGAATAAAGATTTGATATAACTATAGTTCACCACATTGTAGGCATTCACTCTAACTTTAACTCTAAGTCACAGAAATAAATTGTAAGAATTTTGCTAACTATTGGTTAAAAGTTGTTATTTCAATGCAATGATAGGTTGGTATTTATAGGCATGACCATGGCCCATTATATTGCATTTATGATGATGTATGCATAGCTATGATATTGAAGCTTGCATATTATATGGTTTTATCAATAAGCATCTAAGGTTGTATCAAGCAAGATATGGAGGTGTATTGTTTTTGTTATAATATAATGAACAACAATTTTTAAATTATCTTTTTTTTCTCTTTTCCTTTTTTCTTATTATTCCTTTATTAAATTAGACAAAGCTTCAACATGTTGAGAAATTTCTTCAATAATTGTTTCTTACTTTGTAATTATAGCAAATATAGTTTTTTGATTTCATTCAAGATTCAAAGTTTTACTCATTATTTTTTGCTTTGTAATCTATTCTACTGTTATTTGTTGTTGTGTCATCATAGCTTCTAGTTGATTAGGCATTGCCTCTTCCTTTGCAACTACAATGTTCAAGGTATGACCAAGATTTTCAAAGTTACTATTATGTTGATCCATCACTACTATTTGTTCTTTCATTAGTATCATTTGCTTTTCCAATCTTTTTTCTCTATTCTTGCATTTTACTTATACAAAACCCTTGGCATAGCCTCTGATCCTCTACATAGCCTCAAAAAACTCTCTACATAGCCTCTAAAAATATGTGAGGTGCTAGGTGGCTAGGGTAGCATTGCAAACCTTGAACCAAAAATAATTTGACTATAATATATCTCAACATGTATAGCTAGTAAAATACATCAAATGAATTACAAAAGATTACAATAAAACCAATTTTAAATACATTGCTCTTCATGGAGAGACAACACATGATCATGCAATGGTGTACTCTCTTAAAATAAAACACATATAAGTATTACAAACATCATTGAGGTTTATCAAACCAAGTGAACCACATGAAAAACAACCACCAACGTACACCAAACCTTGATCCCAACCAAGTCCACAGAGCTCTTATTAGTCAACTACCCCAAGACAAACAATGCACATATAGTTAGAGTGCCCAAGGCATATTTATTAAAGAAACTAAAGATTTGATAGATTTATTAGTATGGACTATGAACCCTGAGACATGGTTACATCTTTTCTATTTAGGATATAAAAGAATCTATGATATGGTTGGTGGTCATTCATCAATATGATGTATGTAAAGATGAAACCATGATTGGCATGCATCATGTTCTATCATCATCATGGGTATTCCATTGCACATGTATCAACATAAAGAAATGATAGCCTCATGTCCTTGCAACACAAAGTACAAGACTAGCGCCAATTATAGTCCATCATAACACATTGAAAAATAGGACTTCCAAAAGGCCCTTCTAGAGCAATCTTTGGAAATCTCTCTAGAAGCCCTTATGTTATCTAGAAGTTGCAATTTCCAAGTAAGTGTAGATCATCGAAAGTATTATGCTTTCTGAACCTTCCTACATAGGCACTACTAGTTGTAGTCCATCATAGTCTAAGGTAAAATATTATTGAAAGTATTTTGTGCCATCAAAAGCATGTATTTAAGAAAGAATGCATGCCTTTAGAGCTAGTGGACTTCCAAAATTCCTTGCATGTTGGCTACTAGATGCACCCCCTTGCATTTCTTGAAAAAAGATCTCAATATTTGTGTCTGTTATTTAGAAGTTGTAATTTCTAAGTAAGTGTAGATCATTGAAAGAAAAATGATTTCCAAAGGACCTTGCAAGCTCATGGCTAGTAGCAGTCCCTCGTAGTCCATTTTAAAAGAATGCTAGAAGCCTTTCGCACCACCAGATTCTAGTAGCTAGTGGGCTTCTAGAATCACCTATGGGCAAGCTGCTAGATGCACCCCCTTGCACTCTTTGAGAAAAGCTAAATGGAAGTGCATTTATTATCTAGAAGTTACAATTTCCAAGTAAGTGTAGATCAATGAAAGAAAAATGCTTTTTGAAGGCCCCTACGAGCTTACCACTAGTAGTAGTCCCTCAAAGTAAGTTGTAAAAATATACTAGAATCTTTCATGCCACCACAAGTATCTATGCACAAGTGAATATGTACTTTTAGTAGTTGGAGGGCTTCTAGAATATCCTATGGGTTGGCTACTAGATGCACCCCCTTGCACTCTTTGAAAAAAGGTTAACAAAAGTGTGTCTATTATCCAGAAGTTGTGATTTCCAAGTAAATGTAAATCACTAGAAGCATAATACTTTCCAGAGGCCCTTGCAAGCTCACTGCTACTATCAGTCCCTCACAGTTAGTTGTAAAAATATGCTAGAAGCCTTTTGTGCCACCAAAACAATCTATGCAAGAGTGCTTCTAGTAGCTGGTGGGCTTCTAGAATTTCCTATAGGTAGGCTGCTAGATGCACCCCCTCACACTCTTTGAAAAAAGCTTAACAAAAGCACATTAGTTATTCAGAAGTTGCAATTTCCAAGTAAGTGCATATGATTAGAACCAAAATGCTTTCCGAAGGTCCCTACAAGCTCACCACTAGTAACAATCCCTTGCTGTTTTAAAAATATGCTAGAAGGCTTCCACACCACTGAAAGCATAGTAGTTGGTGGGCTTCTAGAATCACCTGTGGGTTTGTTGGTACATGTACCCCCTCAAACTCTCTAAGAAAAGCTCTCCAAAAATGGATCTTTTATCTGGAAGTTGCAATTTTCAAGTAAGTCCAAATCACCATAAGCATAACACTTTCTAGATGCTCCTGTAAGCTCATCACTAGTAGCAGTCCCTTGTAATTAATTGTAAAATTATGCTAGAAACCATTCATGCCATCAAAAGCATCTATGCAAAAGTGAATGTATGCTTTAGGAATCCCCTATAGGTTGGCTACTATATGCACCCCCATGCACTCTTTGAAGAAAGCTCTTCAAATAATAGGAATGTTATCTAGAAGTTATGATTTCCAAGTAAGTCTATATTACCAGAAGCATAATGATTTTTGATGTCTCCTACGAGTGCACAACAGTGCACTCACAATCAGTTGTAAAATGATGCTAGAAGTCCTCTACACCACTAGAATCATCTATGCAAGAGTGAATGCATGCTTTTCGTAGCTAGTGGGCTTCTAGAATCACCTATGGATAGGGTGCTATATGCACCCCTTGCATGCTTTTTAAAAAGCTCAATAGAATCACATATATGATCTAGAAGTTGCAATTTCCAAGTAAGTGTAGATCATTGAAAGCATAATGCTTTTTAGAGGTGCCTGCGCACTCATTTCTAGTAGTAGTCACTCATAGTCCATTGGAAAATTATAGTGGAAGTCTTCCATACCATTGGAAGCATCTATTGAAGAGTGAATGCATGCTTTTAGTAGCTGGCAGGCTTTTCAGAGGCCCCTATGATGGCACTACTAATAGCATTCCCTTGTAATCTAAGGCAAAATATAGTTGGAAGTCATTTTCTCCATTAGAAGCATCTATGGAAGAGTGAATGCATGCTTTCAGTAACTAGTGGACTTTTAGAAATCCCTATGGAATGGCTGAAAGATGCACCCCCTTGCACTCTGTCAAAAGTTCTTCAAAGACATCTACATCTTCTTGCTAGTGCACTACGATTCATAGTAAACCATAGTTTCATATTTTTATTCTGCATGTTGTTGTGTGACATAACAATTTGCAACTACCTAAAAACTATTATATATTTCGAGAATGAACCAAAATAAGAAACCTAAGTTTTTTATTACAACATTGCAGCTAGTAGAAGAGAATTATCACAAACAAAATTTGTGTTGATTTTTGAGGTATCTATCGATGTTTCTTTTACTTTACAAGTTGTGTTGGTTGATTACATAGTTTGTAGATTTTGGAACTATTGTTTGAGTTAGTGACCAAAAAAATTTTGTTTAGATGTGAGAAAAGCAAGAGCATGCTGGTTTCTAGGAATTAGCATGGCAAGATGAAATATAAGATTTACCAATTGGCCCTTTCTAAGAAAATGAAGTAAGATGGTCATATTTTTATGATGATGACTTTGCTTGGATATACAAAGAAAGAGTGGACAATTTCATCGTACACCAATAGAAAAATGAAATGTTTCCTTGTGAATGTTTCTATAGGAACAAAAAAAAATAGAAATGGAAAAAGAAAACTCGCTCACAATCAAGCCACTACACTTGTTGTACATGGTAGGTTTCCTTGAATTTTTTATATCATTAACAATGTTTATTAAATATTTCATATAACTCATATTATTAGAGTATTTTCTAATATTCATGCATTTATATCAATTAGTTATCATTTTTTGTATGACCCAAATGTTATTGTATGGGTGGTACCTAAGGAAGGAAGAAAAAGAAACATGACTGATAGAAAGATTGGTTGTCAATGTAATTTCATAGTTTGCATTATGCATGGTGCTAACCATGTTGCATGCATTATATATAAAGAAATGAATCATGTTGACATGTCATAAGCTTATAGTCATGGTTTGCTTAGTTTCATGTCAGATAGAAGAGATGCTCAATCAATACATGTTTCCCCTAAGATACATCAAAAGATAGTGTCATTATGGAATGAAGAATTTCCAATAGATATGATTTATGAGAGATATATTAAGGATCTATTCAATGAAGGAAAAGAATTCAAGGTATCACGAAAAAGACACATAGTTCTTCTAATAAAGGACATTCATAATATTTACAAAGATGTTACACCAAAATACAAAAAAGGTTAGCATGGTAAAATTAGTACAAGCCTATGGTACAAAAGAACCACATATTTTTTTCTTTTGCTATCAAGAGGAGAACATCGAATAGTCTATCCAAACAATCATTGAGTTGCAATCACCATGGATGTTGAAAAAGATGATAGGTCTATTTTAAAATAGCATACTTGCTATGTATTCAACCTTCAACACCAACAAATATGTAGTAAGTAGAATTTTGGGTATAAAAAAATTCTGTTTTGAAATTGGCTCATTTTTCTAATAGAGATGGTATTTTTCTAAATAGCTCCATCTTCACATAGTCTTGGCTTTTGATTCATACTACAATGAACTGCTTGTAGCATGGATGATCTCCTCTAGGTGTACAAAGAAGGATGTCATAGCTTAGCTTTCTGAATTGATGAGAAGATGAAAGTCCCAAAAGCCATGATGGACAATACATGATTTCATGCTAGATGATTCAAAAGCTAAAATGAATGCAATAAGGTAATAGTTAAAACACTAAAATTTGTTATATAATTCTAAAGTTAATTTCAAAAAATGAAGAAATCAAAATTGAATGTCCAACATTATTTGAAACCTTTAGGTTTGTATTTGGTTGTCATATTTTTCTATGCATTTGGCATGTTTGGAGGGCATGGAGGAAGAACTTGGCAACAAAGGTTAGAGATTCAACAACAAGAAAGGTAATGGCAGCACATTTGAACCTTATTATGAATGAATGCAAAAATCCTATGGATTGTGTTGTGGAAATTAACAAGTTTGTGAATGAGCATTAATAGAACGTTCATTTCATTAGTTACCTAAAGAACCAATGGATAGATAGAGATAAATTTCATAAGTATATATTTATTTGATGTTGCAATAACAATAGTAACAAATTTAGATTGTATGTTCCATTGTCGTTTTGTTACTATGGGCTTTGATAAGCGGCGAGGTACCCTTACGCCCAACCATACAAATCACAAGTGTTCACACATGATCTAATCAAATTCTATGGATGGAACTAGCTATGGAATTTAGATTGCTATGCCTTGATCGTAGTTTGTTGTCTTCCCACTTGGACTAGTGGTAGCTTCGTCATATATCATTTAGTTTAGAATGAGGCATATGATTTTTATTATTTTATATTTTATTGTTCCATGATTAACAATAGGTTGAAACTCAATTTATAATTGATTCAACTAATCTAATTACTAATTAATAATCAAATACCCTAACATAAGTATCTAATCCCACTTCTTGTGCACATCCTAAACACATATAATGCTGCTAGGTTACCAAACGTTAAGCATTGTTGGGATTACCAAGAGTCATACGCATGCTCAAAGTGATCATACTTATGTGCTTAATTAATTAATATGCATGAAAATGTAAATATTAACTAAGTACATGAAATGTAAATTGCATGGAAAGTAACTCTAATTTATGTCAAAGTGATGTAATGAATAAGAATCAATCTCAATCTTATTGCTACTCATGGAATATGTCTAGGTACATTGCTAGTTGAATAAGACTTCATACAACGAACTTAGATCCACTTTGTGGGAACTCATTGACTATTCTGTAAGATTATAGAATAAAATTGCAAGAGTCTAGCTACTCTATTAACAAAACTATGAAAAACTACTTGAAAACTAACTTGAAATCATGAGCCCAAGTGCTATATTTATAGGCTGGTGTATATCCCTCGACATCAGATACCTGACATTGCAGCTTAGCTCCAATGTCGAATACCCAACGTCAAGACTTGATGTTGGAGCAAATGAAAAAATGTGTTTCATCATACCCCCATGACTAAATGAAAACTCATCCTCGAGTTTAAAAAAATGAGGAACAAGTTCCTTACAAAATACTGGGAATGTATGGGATTATTGACTAATATGCAAATAATTGACTGACTTTGAGTGCTGCACTACAAAATTTTATTTAAGTGGATGCATAAAAAAATGATAGAGTGACATAAAGATTGGATAGACATTGAAGATTACAAAATTTTTAGAGGTCTTCAAGAATTTTCTGAAGATGATTCTCCTTGTTGTCGCTAGTGGTTGCAAAATTTTAACCTTGATTGTTATGTCAATGCTTCTCTAGTTATGTAGAACATTCTTGAAGAGTAGATTGAAATTTCTTCTCAACACCCCATGCATCTAGCAAACATGTGAATCTTGAGCTGCTATCTTGTATGTGCTATGATGTGTCCATGGGCATATCCTCCATTGTCCCTCTCTTGGCTTTGTTTTCATGCTTGGCAAAAGACCTTCTTCCTTAGGTGTTTCTTTTAGCATCACCTGCTATCACCAAAGGATCAACATCATTTTTGGTAAATTTTTTCTTAATAATCAACCCTTTTCTGATCCCTCAGTTTTCTTTTAAGCACAAGATGATTATAGCATACAATGCCCAAAGCTATGAGGTAACTAAAATCATCAAGCTATTCACATTATTTTGATTAAATACTATTAGTTATCATGATGTTCAAAAATAGGATGTTGGAAAAATTTTAAAAATTTTAAAGTAAACATCCCTGGCCCCCATGACTAATAAGCATAACTTCGAAAGCACATAGGTGTTTGAATAATTGAAACCAAAGGTCTAATTCAGAAGATGGCCAAGAAGTATTAATGGATATGGAAATACAAAAGTAGGAAAGATTAATGAAATAGATGAGAAGTAGTCCCAAAATCATGCATAAATTTAAAGAAACCATCATTTATTTTTTGGAAGATGTGAAGGTTAGTTCAAAGCCATGATCAACAAAAGTTATGCAAGTGGGTCCTCCCCAAAGCAGGCTCCTACCATAATTCCTTTGCATAACCACTTCTATAGATGTTTGTGGGCACTCAAGAAGTTAAATGTAGATCATGCCTTTATTTCAAACAACACACAACTATCATGGTTAGGATGTTTCACTATACTACACAAAACCAAAAGGCTCATAATTGCATGTAGTAGTGAGGTGAATAATGGAATGAGAAGTGATTGTAGAGATTGGAATGTAAGGTACTTTGACCATGTCCATAATAGGTTTTTATGACTAGTGTGATTAAAATGATCAATATACCTATCTGTCCAAGTTTAGACCAAGTCCATACCATGAACAATGACCTCGCATTAATGTGTTCCATCCTACCAATCACCATGAGTCCACAACCACCTCAAAGAACAATTATCACTCCAAAAAGAGAAGAAAAGAGAAGAAGGAAGGAAGGGAATTAGTTAGAGGGGCACCTTCAGGTATGGGTAACATCTCTTTCCAACCCCATAGCCAGTGCTTGTAGCCCATTATTGTGTCTAAGGAATGTGCTTTGAATTCTCATTATTGTTTTTGTTTCTTCTTCTTCTTTTTTGTTTTTTTTAATGGGAACCACACCATGCAAACATAGAGCTTCCTTTTTATTGGTTGACAGAGGAATGATGATACATTCTAAGAGGAGTCATAAACCACATAAAGGAAATCAAGAAGAGAACCCAACAAGTCCCCTTGAGGTCACACCCTTTGTCATTCGCTCTTTCCTCAAGGTACAACAATGATCATTGATTAATTTTAGTTTTATAAAAGAAGAACCAAATTGTTTCCATGAAAAATACCTTTTATTTAGAGAACTGAAGGGAGGGTTGAGGTGGTCTCATTGCTTTACACAATTACTTACCAATCATCTTGATAACATAGCACAAAAAACTCAACACATAGCATTGACTTTTGCATCATGACTTGACAATTTTATTAATTAAAACATAAACTACATTTATAAAACATAAAGAGAATGACATAAAAAAGAGAAAAATATAAATAAAAGAGAAATATTAAGAAATCGAAAACATATGAAGAATTAGAAAATTCCAAAATTGATAAGCAAATCAATTACATCCATGCATCTTTGAAACAATTTTATATTCTCATTTTCAAGCCACTAGGTGTCTTCTAGTTTAGTGGCTACTGCCTAAACTGGCTTTTTCTCACACACTTGCTTCTAAACTTTATGGTGGGATGGTATAGGGGTTGTGTTAATATTTCAAACTTCTGACCCACAATTGCATGCTTTATCATTATAGGTAATGCATGGATTCTTCTATCTCTCCACAATGATAGGTTCATCGTTTATGTCTTGTGTTGGAGTGATGATGGTTATTAGCTTTTGCATATGATTAGGAGACATCATTTTTATGAGTAAGGTTATTGCATCAGATTGGCCTTATGCTAGTTTAGCTAATATAGTAGATCCATGAGTGTTTTACTTCGGCTTACAACCTTTCCTCCAGAAGGAACGTTTCTAAGACTTTGGTTGAGATCTACTAGCATTATTAGTTACATGTATGTTCATAGCATGAATGGCATTCTTTCATTGATGTTGTGATGCAAAACCTTCTTATGTTGCTGGAGGTGACATATGGTGGAGATGAGTATGAGAATATTGAGGATATGATGTAAGGTGAGAGGTGTGAGGTGGTGATCTTGTATAAGATGTTGCAGGATAATGATATTCGGGAGAGTGGTAGTAGTGATTTGAAGTAGAGGAAGTAAAACTAGTTGGTGAAACAAGGTGTTGAACATAATATTTATGTGGGTTTGGTTGGTAGGAAGGATAGGGCTAGTTTAGTGGTGGCCTCCCCCATGACTGTGGTTGTTACCACTATGGTTGATGCCAATGCTGAGGCTGGTAATAAGTCCCCCTAGGATAGCATAGTTGGTTTTAGGGTTATCTAAAATTACTATGTGGAAGAAAAAATCTCATAGGCATGTAGTTTTGTACAAAATTTAGATTTAATTCCCCTACCTAGCTCTTATGTAGATGCAACAAGATTGGGCAATGGCCCTTTGAATGGTCATATATGCAAATGTCACATCCATTATCTTCGTTTGTGGTTGAGTTTATAGCCTCACTTTCTTCAACTATGTTTCCTATTTGCTGATAAGTGTTCCTAGCTATTTCTTGGTTCTTTTTCATCCTTTTTTTGTGATCACTTGATTTACTGTGTATCACTCTCTCCTCTATGGTTTCTACGTAAGTTTTAACTTTCTCATTCATTCATTCCAACATCTTGCCTAGCTTTGCTTCAAGCCCATTGATAAAATTTTGTATTGTCAAGGTTGGTTGTAAAATCATCTCATCAAGAGCTATCTCTTTTTCCTCATCATAGATATGGACCTTTTTCTTTTGAAGAATTGGATCCCAGTTGTTTTCCTCTACATTCTCTCATCTACATAGCTCTTCTTCTACTTTTGCCACACGCACAATCAACTCTTGGATCTGATGGATTTGTAGCTCATATAATTAACTTGGAGCATACATCCCAAGGGTCTCCCTTATTTCATTATGAATCCCATTTATGATGTGGAAAAATTTCCTTTCCTCAAAGAAACCATGGCCTAGCCATCTATGTAGTAGTGAATAGTATCTATCCAAGGCCACATCCAAGGGTTCATGATTTTCTTGCTTCCACTCTTGGATTTTTCTCCTCAAGTTGGACACTCTCTCATAGGTTTGATATTTTCATTGAAAAGTTCCACCATTGTGAACCATTGATGAATGGAACTTGGTTCCAATGATCTATACCAACTTTCAACTTTGTCAATTAGTATTCTAGGAAAGAGCTTAAGCTTTTTCCATCCATTTCAATATTGTACAAGGCATAGGCATCATGGAATGCTTATATATGATGTTGTGGATCTAAGTTGTAGCCTCTTGCAAATTTAGGGATATTGTTTATATCAAGCCTAGGTAAGCAACTATCCCTGCGATGGTTGTGAGGTATCTTAATTACCTCCATGATCTACATTAGGCCCTTAGTGACCAAAAGGGGTTTATCATCATCAAACATGTTGTTCTGAAAATTTCTATTTCTATTTGTTTAACTGTGATGATCTTGTCTATGCTCATTGTGATGTATTTGATTTTGCCCTTGGGTTTGATTTCTATCTTTGTCTTGACCCCATAGTAAAGCTCTATCTCTATACCCACGTTCATCTTCATTAGAACTAGATGTTGAGAAGGAAGAGGAAGATGACAAACTGGGAGAATTGCCATGGCATCTATAGTTCTTCCCATGGTCCCTTGATTTATCTTGTCTAGGTTTAGAGGAGGTTCTAGGCCTTGAGACCCTTCATGATCCAAGACTTACTCCATCTCCTCTAGTATTGTTTGCACTAGTTGAATGTAGTCTTTGAGTGTAGTAAGGGTCTAAATGAGCATAGGAAACCCCTATTTGAGGTTGTTCACTTCAATTTTCTTTAGTATAGATCCTATCATTTCTCTTATGAGTGCTTTCATCATATGATGCATTATTTGTCCTATGTGAAGAAGACATGATTTTGTTTGATAATTTGTGTGATTTAAAATATTAATGTTTCCTAAGAGATAGATCATTAATACCTTTATAATGATCGTGTCTAATATAACTAATCTAGATCACTAGCACCATCCCCAGCAATAGTGCCAATGATGAGTGGCGAGGTACCCCTATGCCCAACCATACAAATCACAAGTGTTTACACACAATCTGATCAAATTTCATGGACGGAACTAGCTACGACATCTAGATCGCTATGCCTTGATTGCAGTTCGTTGTCTTCCCACTTGGACTAGTGGTAGCTTTATCATGTATGATTTAGTCCAAAGTGAGGCATATGATTTTTATTATTTTATATTTTATTTTTCTACGATTAACAATAGGTTGAAACTCAATTTAGAATGAATTCAACTAATCTAATTGCTAATTAATAATCAACTACCCTAACATAAGTATCTGATCCCACTTCCTGTCCACATCCTAAACACATATAACATTGCTAGGTTACCAAAAATTAAGTGTTACTAGGATTACCAAGAGTCACATGCATGCTCGAAGCTATCATACTTATGTGCTTAAGTAATTAACATGCATGAAAATGTAAATATTAACTAAGTACATGAAAAGTAAATTGCATGGAAAGTAAACCTAATCTAAATCAGAGTGCTACAATGAATAAGAATCAATCTTGATCTTATTGCTGCTCATGGAATATGTCTAGATACATTGCCAATCGAATAAGACTTCATACAATTGACTCAGATCCACTATGTGGGCACTCACTAACTATTATGTAAGATTACGAAATAAAACTGCAAGAGTTTAGCTACTCTATTAACAAAACTATGAAAAACTAATTGAAAAACTAACTTGAAATCGTGAGCCCAAGTGCTATATTCATAGGTTGGTATATATCCCCCAACATCAGATTCTTGACATCATGGCTTGGCTGTCTAACATTGGAACAGATGAAAAAATGTGTTTCATTAGGCTTAGACATTCATTTCTCAGGGATGTGGGCAAAAGCCTATTGTGATATTCCACATGCTCAACAACACACAAATAATTCTATAGAGTCCTATCATGAATTTCTAAAAGAAAAATTCTTAAGAGATATCAAAAATAGGAGATACCATTACATTGATTGGCTTATATGGACTTTGCCAAAGGTACAGCTATATTACTAGAATAATGCAAAACTTAAAGCTGTAGGATATCTAGTAAATAGAAAGGATAGAGAAATCAATAAGAAGTCATGGGAAAAGGCTATTGAAATCTATGATGATGATTGTAAGCAAGTCATGGTATCGCATGGGCCACGATAACGCGATATACGCGATGTATTGTACGTGATATCGCATCTTCTCCTGCTATATCGCATACGTGATATCACAGCGCGCCGCCAGTTCTATAAATAAGAGGCTACTCTCCCTTGTTTCTCAATCTAGATCTAGACCTTAGCCAAACTCTTGTAGTTTTTCCATTCCAGAGTTAGAGTAATTTCCATGTGCCCACAGTAGGAGTCCCAAAGTGAACGAATCTTTATTCGAGCAAATATTGTACTTGAGCACAAGTTTGTGTACAGAAATAAAGACGAACGTTTGGATAAACCTTGCAGTGCATGGATTAAGCTAAATAGGAATTTAATTATTGTTAATGTGTAAATGCTTTATTAGTTAATTAAATCTCTCTCAACCCTTAACTCCTAGTTAAGTGCATTCAGTACGATTGCTTCGAGCACATGCGTTACTCTTGGTAATCCCAGTAACAAATAGCGTTTGGTAATCCTAGAAGGTTGCATTGGTTCAGGGCGTGAACAGCAAGTGGGAATGAATACTGATGCTAGGCATTAGAACTTAGTTAGTTAAAGCTAGTTACTTAGTCTCTTCACCCTTTCCCTCATTAGCATAAGGAGATAAAACATAAAAGAGTTAAAAATCACATACCTTAGACTTACTTAACCATACAACCATGAAAAATACAAGTAAGCCTGGGAAGACAATGAATGATTAACCTTAAGTGTTCCATAAGGTGCGTAGGCACTTAGTCTGCGGAGTTTGACCAGATCACGCATGTAATGCTCGTATTCATATGGTTGAGTGTAGGGGTACCTCGCCACTCATTGGCGCTGTTGTCAGGGACTAAGTTGTTTGTGCACTAAGTAGAACATAGGAAATCATCCACATTTTTGGGAAGCTTAAATGAACCCTTAGGGTTAATCAAAAGAAATTTTAAACAACGGTCAATAGCACACCGACAAGATAACAATGTCTTATTCTTCTCATAAAAGCACTTCACCACCTAGGGATCACACCAGAGACAGTCAGCAGTCTAACACACATAACCCAGATTCGCTAGTTCCTCAACAATTCTAGGTGATATATACTCATTTCTATGAGTATACACCCTACTTTACTTTTATTCTCCATCAAGATGAGCAACTGCGTTGGAGAGACTTGGAGGGTAACATAGTGTTGCCTCCAGATAGAGCAGTCCCCATCATGCTTCTTCGTGCTCTTGCACGAATTAGCATGTCGCAATTATACGCTGAGTACGTTGCATGTAGTTTTGACACAAGGGATTACCATCCCACAAAAGCGCAACATCAACAGGACTTGTGGCAGGATAGTTACCACACATCGTTGAAGGGCAAGGGGCCCCATAGCGGTTCACCCATCATAAGCGAAATCAAGGATGGTGAACCTATTTCAATAGGTTTTCCACAAAATGATGTTCCCCCTACTCACAATGGTGAGGAGGTAGGGTATCAAAACCTACACTCTACGATTCACAACCTTGGTTTTGATTCCCATGAACACCAAGTGTTCGATGAGGGAACACAAACACATGACAAAGGTGAGAAATCTGATCATCATCATGATCGGGGCCATAGCCACCGAAGAGAAGGTAAGAAACATCATCATGATGATGGTTCCCCTTCTTCTTCCCCTTCATCGCATTATTCACCCTCTCCTTCCACATTAGGATGCAATCACAAAGAGCATAATCGTGAGGATAAGGGTAAGGATAAGCAAGATGAGAGACCTCGATGAGAGAGTCGAGAGAGAGGACGAGGGCATTCTAGAGAATCAAGACATGGTAGAAGGAAAAGTAGGGAACCACGTAGGCATCACAAACATCATGAGAGAGATGACCATGATGAACCCCTACTAGCAACCTGGAGTATGTTAGACATTACAAAGGCAGTTAGAATACCTACAAGGCACCAAAAAGATAGCCGAATCAAGAGACTAGACATGAATAATATCTCATAGTTTGAGGGGGGATACAATGCTAATCCACAAAACCACTTACAAGCATTCCACGATGCCTGTGCCTTGCAGAATATTGAAAATGAGTGATAGAAGTTAAAGTTGTTCCCTAGGACACTCATAAAAGAAGCAGAAAGTTGGTACCAATATTTAGAGCTGGAAACCATTAGGAGGTGGAGTACAATGCTAGAATTGTTTAATGATAAATACCAAACATACTCCAGAGTGTCCAACTTGGGTAAGAAGATCTAAGGATGGAAGCAGGGTAATCACGAATCCTTGGATGCTGCCATGGGCTAAGACATGAAACTAGGAGAACCCTTGGGACATATGCCCAAAGGAGATTATCTGAACTTAGGTCCCATGAAGTTCATAGATTTTTGGAGCAAGTAGCTAAAGAAGAAGGGGAGCTATGGAAAAGAGAAAGCGCAAAAGAATATAATCGTAATCCTTCCCTTCGAAAGAAAGGAGTGAGATTCTGTGAGGAGAAGGATGAGTCACCACTCAAAGAGTTGGTGAATAGAAAAACCTTGCCACTTCAGAAATTAACAATGGAAGTGTTGGCTAAGGTAGATCAAATATGGAGCTCCTTAGATAGTAAAATTGAAACTGTCCTAAAAATTGTAGAGGATTCTAAGGAGGAGTGAAGTAGTAATCATGATAAGAAAAAGTGGAGAGATTCAGACCATGCACGTAACAAGGGTAAGGGAAAAATGACTATCGTCAATGAGGTTGTGGATTCTAACATCGACAATGATGGTGGATGTGAGATCTGCCAATATGACCATCCTAAGGCATGTTGCCCAATAATCTCACATCTGCAAGAGTCTGGGGCGTATGCACTCAACCCAAGACTTAACAGATGGCAAGCACCTCGAAGGTTACCTTATCACCAAGGTAACCCGAGGTAGTTCCACCAACTGTTAACATATTATCCAAGTGGAACTCTTCCACAACCTATTGGGTAACACCAGTAGTGGCAACACCCACAGTCATGGGGGATGCCACCGCTGAGACAACAATACCCTTACCGGAAACCAAACCCGTATGGTTATTACATGCAATAGCCAGTTTCTCCAAGTGACTCTATGGGTCACACAACCCCACAACATCACTACCAAGTTTGGGAGCATTTTAGAACTCCTTCTCCTATGGGAGACACACCACATGCATACCATCCTCCGAATCCATCTGCCACTCATACGCCGATAGTTCCACTACCATCCACTCCAACGATGCAAGGGGAACTCCCCACTCAACCACAGCAACGTAATGCTACGAGAGCCATAAACCTTCAATCCACTACTGGTTCTGATAACCATACAAAGAGAAGACCTTTCTTCAGAACCAAGAGTCCAAACAAGCTCTCACAACCACAAGCGGTTGAGTCTATGACCACTCCTCCAACAAATAAGGCTTCAGAGCTCCCTTCAAACCAACAACAGAGCTCAACCCATACAGTTATGTTAACACATACCATTATTGACTAGATCAAGGTAGGCCACCTTCCCAGGAAACTCTTTGACCCTGGAAGTCCCTTAATCTACCTCCAAGTCGCTGGGAACAAACTACATAAGGCTCTTCTTGACTTAGGTTTCAGAGTCAACTTAATATCACAGGAGATGTATAAAGCTTGGAACCTACCTCCACTCAAGAAGAGCAATATTCAAATAGAGTTGGCTGACCAGTCCATCACCATTCCCTTGGGATTGGTGGAGGACATCATTACTACTATGTGTGGTTGGTCATACCCAGCTGATTTCCTAGTGATAGAAGTCAACAGTAACAAAGGGGACTTCTCAATTATAATGGGGAGGGCATGGCTAATTACCATAAATGCATGCCTAGGAATCCATGATCTTTCCTTGGAAATATCTAAGGAAAAAATTTATGGAAAGATCGAGAAGAAGAAAGTTCCATGCATCAATACAGTGACTCAGAGGGTGATGACATGGAGGAATGCTCAGCATCTTTTGCATGCAACTGGTGTGCCCAAGAAACTTAGATATAAAGGTGCCTATATGTAGCAACCACACAACAAGAGAACACCCAGTGGTTGATAATTAATCAAGAGAGCAGCCCACCAACATGCATGAAACTAACTAGGGGAACAACTTGCACCCACAACGAAAGCATAGATGCATTGGAATATGAGTATCGCCAACTTCCAACCCTTAACCTGAAAACATCAATTGGGAGAAGTTGGACTCTTTTAAGAAATTTAAACAAATGCTCATTATTTTGGATCTCTCCCTTTCAATTTAGTCATGGGGGAGATGGCCACCTATGCTAATCATTTGAGGCCCTCAGTTCTTTTTAGTTTTTGTTTTGCACATTTTTGTTTTACAGATTTCTTTAACTTTTCTTGTTTTTGTTTTACAACATCGTTTATACTTTTTCATTTCTTTGTGTGTGTGAGTTTATCTATTTTGTTAAATTTGTCACCCAATAAGTGCTCTAATGATGGTATGAACTATTTTCTACTGGTTGCCAATGTTTGGTTTTTACCTTTAAGTTATGATGTTGATACTAAGGTATGGTTCTTTTGATATGACAGGTAATGAGTNTGAAGGAGGAGAGAATAGGAAGTGAGAAGGGCCTTAGTTAGAGGGAACATGTTTATTTTAGTTCCATAACCAGTGCTTGTAGCCCAAATGATTATTTCGTCTAAGGGGTGTGCTTTGAATCCTCACTGTGTTGTTTTCTTTTTGTTTATACATGAGAACCACACCATGCAAAGACTTTGTTATTTTTATTACCTCAGCTTCTCGATGATGGAGCAATGTCAGAATGGTAAGAAAACTCAAAAAGAAAACATCCAAGCACCCAAGAGAATGGCCAACACAAATGCATCAAGTCCCCTTAAAGTCACACCCTGTTCAATCCTTGAGTCCTTCCTTATTTTGAGAAATGCCCAGTCACCGATTCGTTGATAGTTCTTATTTAGAAAGGAACTGTACATTTCCAAGCTAAGAGAGACCATAGAAATTTGTGGATGTATGGATGAAGTAGACTCATTACCTGTCATATCAAAAGAACCATACCTTAGTATCAACANATGTATTAATGTGAAGTCACTAGAAGTGGTTTGTTTGAGGCCAGACTTGGAATGGGATCTACTAAGTCACATTAATCATTAACTATACAAGGGGCTACACATCACCTTATCCTTGAGATTCCATTCCATTCTCTTCTTTCCATCGTTCTTCCTCCATTGTTCACCTCATTGCTGGTTGTATCATTAGTGTATATTTTGATTGACGCATTGTTTTCTTTTTGGTAAATTCTTGTGGTTAAGACTTTAACTCTTGTTCCAAATGACATTCCTAGAGCCTACGGACTCTTTAAATGTGGGTTTGTCAGGGCATTAAGGGCATGAGCCTACTTTGGGGAGGACCCACTAGCATTCCTATTTGGTACACAAGTTAAATTCTTTCCCTTAACATTTTTGCAATCCACTCTATTTTGTTCATTTCCATCTTGACATTATCTCTTTTTCTCCATCTTTCTTATTCTTTTTCTTTCTCCATTCTATCGCTACCGGAGGTTCGCTCTTAGTCATGGGGGTCTTGACCCAGTTTTTTTTATTTTTTCGATTTTCTCCTAGCCCCTACACCTTTGGTAGTCACCACTATTATATCTTCGGACCCATATCAGCCATACCACAACTCAGCCAATGGACCTTTCACCGAAGAAAGGTATCAACTGCATTGTGATTCATTTACCCTTGCTAATATAATACTGTGTTGTGTGTGCAGATGGCAATCATACAACAACGAATTGGATCTGGAAAGGAACAAGATGGATGGCATGCTTACGGATAGACAACGAAAGGTGCAATCTTGGCGTTGGCAACAGTAGACTTCTTCTCTCTTCTCTCTTCTCTCTTCTCTCTAAGCTGCCAAATAAGGCCTGATGTCAAATGTATAAAGTGTTCACTCTTGTTGTCGTGAACACCAGTTTTGTCATGTTCTGTAATGATGATCCGTTCACATGTCATCCCATTCACCATTAGTTTCATTCAAGTCAATAATCCCATACCTTCCCAATATTTTGTAAGGAACTTGAGGACAAGTTTTTATTCAATCATGGGGGTATGATGGGATGCGATATTGCATGGGCCACGATATCGCGTACGCAATGTATCGTACACGATATCGCAGCGATCTGCCAGTTCTATAAATAAGAGGCAGCTCTCCTTTTTTTCTTCATCTAGATCTAGACCTTAGCCAAAATCTTGTAGTTTTTCCATTCCGGAGTTAGAGTAATTTCCATGTGCCCACAGTAGGAGTCCCAAAGTGAATGGATCTTTATTTGAGCAAATATTATACCTGAGCATAAGTTTGTGTACAGAAATGAAGACGAACTTTTGGATAAACCTTGCAATGCATGGATTAAGCTAAATAGGACTTTAATTATTGTTAATGTGTAAATGCTTTATTAGTTAATTAAATCTCTCTCAACCCTTAACTCTTAGTTAAGTGCATTCAGTACGACTGCTTTGAGCATGTGCATTACACTTGGTAATCCCAGTAATGAATAGCATTTGGTGATCCCAAAAGGTTGCATTGGTTCAGGGTGTGAACGGCAAGTGGAAATAGATACTGATGCTAGGCATTAGAACTTAGTTAGTTAAAGCTAGTTACTTATTCTCTTCACCCTTTCCCTCATTAGCATAAGGAGATAAAACATAAAAGATATAAAAATCACATACCTCAGACTTACTTAACCATACAACTGTGACAAATACAAGTAAGCCTGGGAAGACAAAAAATGATTAACCTTAAGTGTTCCATAAGGCGTGTAGGCAATTAGTCTGTAGAGTTCGACCAGATCGCGTGTGTAACGCTCGTATTCGTATGGTTGAGTGCAGGGGTACCTCGCCACTCATCAATAAAGAAGATGAATATCTTGTGTGGAGTCAAAATTCTTTGAAACAGGATACTTGATACTGTTGGACCTAGAAAATTTGATTGCTGGAGCAGAAACTAAAATATCCCAGACTCCGAAACAAATTTAGCCTTAGGTCCTAAGGGCCTCAAAAAATGAGATCCAAGGCACCCTGGATTGTCTGGCCAATCACCTAAGGACTTATGAAAGTGTCAAATGGCAATGTAAATGTAGACGAAAATGAAAATGTAAATGTAGAAAAAAATGAAAATGTAAGTGAAAATGGAATTACAGGTTTGGAATGGAAAGCCATACAAAAATGAAAACTTGAAATTATATCTAAATAATAATGAACTACTACTTTTTTGCAATGGAAAATAAAGTTGTAGGTTTAGGAAGTACAAATTTTGTGCTAAGTGCACAAGAAGTGTCTTGAAGAAGTTTGAAGTCCATTCAAGCCTATTGTCTACACTTGGAACTTCATGATCCAAATGCTTCCCAGCTTCAATTTCTAGCAACTCTACACCGGTTTCCATCGAGATTAGTAATTTTTGGTTACATGTTTGTGTTCCACCTTTGTTGTAGTGGTATTACATGGGAGTCACTGTGCCTAGCAGAGCTACCAATTTCTACTACCAAAGGGGTTGCAAGGTTGCAAGGGCTCTTGGTTGAAAAATGCTTTTTTAGGCTATGGGAAATGCTCAAAAATTGGAAACCAAAATAAAGTATCTACATTGGATTTTTATATAGTTGGAATTGCTTATTTTAGGGCTTGCACATCACTGTCATGATTACTGATAGATTAATGTCAATTTGTAGGTGGTAATGATTACACCTTTTAGCATAGTTGCCATTTATAGTAAGTCTTAAATACACAATAGCCACCAAATCCCATCTATTTATTAAAGATAGTAAACGGACTTTTGTGACTACACTGACATCATCCCAACTATTCTAGCCTTGGTGGACTATGTTGAAGTTGTTGGGAAATGTTGGAAATATTGGAAAATTTTTGAAAATGTTGGAAAATGTGGAAAACATTGGCAACCACAAAAATTGCTAGAAACTATGGGAAATGTGGAGACCATGGAAAATGTTGTTTACACTAGCCATGCTACAATTGTTGAAGACTTGGGGTAACTACACTGGCCACTGTGAGGAAAATGGAAATGGTAATGGAAATGGAAAATGTCACTAATTCCAAAATGGAAAATGCTACCAATTTCAAAATCCCATCTATTCCATCTAAAGTTGGAGTAGATGGTTTTGTTGGCAAGCATTTGGGACCACCAACATTTTTACCTTTGGTCTCATGACTTTGGGATCACGAGAAACAAAGGTGTTCCTTAAAATAGGGTGTAGGTGCTTGCTAGTCTTCTAGCAACACCAAGGCCCAAATACCTCCAATGTTATAAAACAAACTAAATGTGAGTATGTGTTTGCTATTGTAAATGTTAAAATGTTTGGGTTTATGTATGAAACTATAACTAGCTATCATTAAAGAAATTATAGCTTTGTCAAATACTGTGAGTTATTAAAGAAAAAGAAAATCTTATTACACTACCAAAATCTTATGGACAGTTTGTTATACTTAGATTTGTAAAAGAAATTGTCCATAGTTAGCAAGTGTTAAATTCATATGAAACTAACAAGTGTCCCATAATAATATATATTATTTTTTTAATTATGGAATAAGAGGGTGAATAAAATTAACATCCATACCAAATTTACAATTACGAGAATTAACTTGTCGTAACAATTTTCAATTTCCCATCTTAGGAAGGCCGATCTTCCAAGCTAACAAATAGGCTTTTTCTTTTAATTCCATTTTTAAAACAACCTTTCTTCATGCAAAAAGAGGAAACCATCTAGGTGGGCATTAATATGCCGTGTAAGGAGGCATGTACTGTTGCTTCGTCGTTGAAAATGGCAATCTCCTGCATATCAGCAACTTTCTTCGGAACCCTACCGGCAACGATTCCAGCACCATGATGGGTTCTGGAGTGATTCAATATTGTAGGGCACACAAGCAAAGGACAGTAACAATTGCAGAAGCGGTCGCCATGGCCTCCTTCAGAAACTCTAGAGCAATAATAATAACAGTGATGTGCCTGTTGATCTTGCTTGCGGCCTCTGCAACAGAGAACCGTAGCTGCCATGACCATGGTAAGTGAGCTCTAGCATCACCAGCTCTGGCCCCTGTTTTCATTTTATCTGGTGAATCTCTGATTGCCACAACTACTCATGCCAGCGTTGCTCCAGCGTCCGCTGTCTCCACATATACTAGGTGGAAATATCTTCCTCGCGCGGAATCTCCACCGCATATTGATAAATCATTTTTCTGGGATTTCACGATTGTCATGAAAATCTTGCCAGCGAAATATAATCGAAACAAAAGTAGCACTGTTGTTAAACGTTTGAGGATTCTCCTTAAACTCAGCATTGGAACCTTCGCTTTCATTTCTGCCCGCTGTGACTTGCCCGTTTTTGCTTCACTGTGTCCTCCTCCTCTGTGGGTTTGAAAGATACAAAATCTACACGATAAATCCAATTCCACAATATCGTAATCACATTCTGGGACTTGAGATCTCCATGACAGTTACCTTTTTCATGGCTCTCTTTCAGGGCATGAATCATTTGAAAAACCAATCATTTCTTCCCAATTATGGTCAGATTAGGTACCATGCTTAACTGATCATGGAGATTACCATCCAAGTACTGTCTCATGAGATGTACAGCTTTTTCTGTTTCAAACCAGAATCCGAAACAACAAAGATCAAACTACGAAACATGTCTGAAACAACTACTGATTTTTTCAAGTCCTTTCTGGTAAGCCTGCAGATGTTGCTGATCTTCACCACGCTTGAAGTATACCTTGACAATAACCTGGCTGCGATCGAGCCTACATTTTATGGATTTCATGAATCTGTCGTTGGCCAGTGCCTCGATCATGGCCACACTGTATTGCGGTGGCAAGTCTTCTAGGAAATGTTGGTGGCTTGATAGTTTGTTTTCCATGAATTTTTGAATTCAGGATCGTTGATGTCAGCAATTTGAATTTGAAATTACTGGTTCCCAGTAATTAAAGAACAACACCAACAGATTTCTCACATTGCCAGTTTTAGGTACGATGATAACCTCGTAGCTCAACCATGATTAGTATTGTTAGTGACGCGTAGCTCACCTGACGCATGCCATTTGAGTCACCATTCCATTATGTTGTACTTGAGTAATTCTACGAAAGGTCCATGCTATGAGACACTATTAGGGCTATTTGTCTTTTGTCTTCCGTGGACTTTCTTGAGAATGTTAATAGAGTTTCAAGTCATAGGAGAGAAGTCAATGCTCCTCTGGCCACTTGTCAATAAATCTATAATGAGAGGGCATTTAAATCGCACCGAGTCTTTCAACGTTTTATTCAATCCTAAACGAAGGAAATATCCCCTTCAATCATAAATGAAGAAAATATCCCCTTGGTTGTTGCTATCTCTTTAGCAAAATTAGTCACTAGAAGGCTTGTAGTACATATAAGCCACTTACATAGTACACCATTTGTTAGGGTAAAGACCTTATTGAATTTTATTAAAGGGGAAAAGAGAATACTCTTCAAGAAATGAGGGCACACATGTTTCCACTTTTTACTAAAGGATTTTCACAAAGAACCACCACTTAGAGTGATGGGAAGGTGTTTGTTTCTCAAGTTGGAAGATATGGGTCTAAACTTCGGCATTTTCACTTGAAAGAAGATAGACTTTTGTTCATTCATCAACCTTCTCAAACTATGTATTGGTAAAATAAAAAGATTTTCACTTTTCACAAATTAATTGTTCAAACTTGTTCTAAACACTCATCAGCCCATAGCCTTAAAGCTACATGTTTGCTTCTAAATTTTCCACCATACATTATTTCAAAATTCAATGTAAAATGTTTGGATGTTATAGGTAGATCATCTCTCTCTTAAACCAACATCGAACAGATGATAAATAGAATCCCTTTTCAATCATAAAGCTTGCTCCATTAAATGGCCTAAATGTGCCAATAGGTTCCAACGTAGTTAAGGCTATACCCCTACAAAAACCCACGAAAATGCTAATTTTGGCCATTCCCAAGGCATTTTCAGCCTTCCCAAGCCTAAATATAGACATGAGGCACCTTTTTCTACTTGGGAAGTGAGACAGTAACAACTTTAAGGCATTTTTCAACCCCAAAAGTCAAAGTATGCAAGATTGTAGCTCATTGGACTACAAATCTTACATTTACAATAAAATCTTGCCTCAATTTGGGAAATAAAGATTTTAATTTGCAACATGAAATTTTGGTGGTGTTTCATTAATCCCTCTTTGTTGATGTTTGGAGGATTAACCCAATAGACATTGAAAACACCACTATAGGTCCATCACCAATGTTCCCTCTTTGTGCTTGATCTAGTAGTGTTGAACCATAATAAAGAGTGCTTGAGATGATGATGGGATAAGGTTATGATGAGGTCACAAAGGGTAAAGGTAGTATTTAGCTACAAAGAGATGGTCATGAGAGTAAACAATGAATTTAAAACATTGACATCATGGTTATAATTATGGTGTGACAGTTTGTTTAATCATGTGGTCTTGGACCTTAATCCTTTGAAATGTTGGTTATTTAGCAATGCATTTGAGAAACCAACATTTTTCTCCAATGCTTCTTTAACTATTAGGATCCTCCCTTTGCATGTTTGAAGCTATTGGTTTGTTTCTTTTGGTTCTCATTGGTCATTTTCCTTCTTGGTAATTTCCTTCCCCACTTTTTATTGTTGGGGTGAAATCGTCATTGGGTTTCATTACCAAGGCTAGTTTTGATTTGGTTTTCCTATCAAATGAGCTGTGTTACACTTGATGGACTTGATGGTGAAGCATGGCAAAGGGATGTCATATGGTCATAAATCATGAACGTAAAAAATTGGTCATCACTGTTATTTAGGGTGAGGAAGGTTATAAATATGCTATGGGGTTGGGCTCAAGGAGTGGTAATGATAATGATGTGAAACAAGCACTCTTGGTATGACAGGACATACTCATTGAATCTTGCACATTGAGGTCACATGATGACTTGCTACTGTAATGAGTTGCACCTTCATGATGACTTCAAGCTTCACCCTACAAGCACAACTCCAAGAGAACAAGAAAACCAAACCAAAAAGTCATGTTGTTACAATACAATGCATAAGGCCATACAAGATAATCAACAAACTAGGCTATCCACAAGTTACCAGTGTTACAAATATCCTTAGTTCATTTGTCATGCAAAAAGAGGCCATGCAAGCTTGCTTGTTATTGGTTATTGATGTCGATTGTTGGTCTTTATTGGCTACATGTAGTATGGCTTTAAATAGGAATGATTGACTAGATTTGCTAGCTCATTCCCATCCATAACCATTATCCTAAAGGCTTCGTTGCCATAGGCCTTAGTGATCAAGAAAGGCCCTTCCCAGTTGACTGAGAATTTGTCTACATGCTCATGGACAACTTTGAGAACCAAGTCTCCTTCCTTGATATTTTGCTTGTTCAAGTTATGCTGATGTTGTCATTTCTACCTCTCCTAGTACTACTTAACATGAGCAAGCATTCACACTCATTGCTCCTCCATCAAGTTTAGGTCCATGGTATGTAGCTCCTTATTTTGTTCATCATTGATGAAGTTTGATGAAGCTACTTGGAATGATGACACCTACAATTCAAGAGGTAAAATAGCTTTAAAACCATAAAGTAGGCTATATTGGGTTACATCAATTACCATTTCAAATGTTGTTTGATAGGCCCAAAGTACATGGACAAGCCACTCATGCCACTTGTGTTTATTGTTCTTTAGCATCTTCTTGAGTAATTCGATGATGGCATTATTACTTACTTCAGCTTGTCCATTAGTCTAAGAGTACTATGGTTGTTGCAACAGAAAATCTTAGTTGTTGGAAAGTCAAGGATTCTCAACCATGAACAATCTCAACCTTAAATCCCAGGGCCTTTGAGAAAAATGGGATTCAGGGTGGCTTGGATGGTCTAGTAGATCATCCAAAGACTTAGGGGGATGCAAAACAAGATTGTAAAAAATGTAACAATTGTAGATCTAAAACCCAAAATGAATACAAATTGTGCACAAAATGAAATTATAAACTTTATTAATTGAATAAATAATAAGTTTAGAGATGTGTACAAAAGTGGAGAGCAAAAGGGAGGTTGACTTGGGTAGGGGTTCCAATTCCATTAAAGAAGATAGAATTTGCTCCATGATCTAGATGCTTAGCTACTCCCAATGTTTTTGAACCTCCTTTGTTACCACTAAAGATCTACAATTTTGATCATTGCTAGGGTTGAAAAATGTGAAGGATTGGTATAGCCAAGGTGCTAGACACTAAGATTTTGGGATCCCAGGAGGTAATGTTAATACTCTAGACTCACAAATCTCAAAGGGGGATGAGTAATAGGGGTAACAGGGCTACAATGCTTCTACACTAGCAAGCCCCAAGAAGTTGCATTTCTACTAGAAAGTAAGATCTCTTGGATGCCAAAAATGCCAAATGCTCAAAATGCAAAGTGTGTGTAATTGCCAAGTGTGTGGAACCTTGAAATGGTGTGAGGGTTTGGTTTTTAAAGGCCTTTGGACATAATTTGGGCTTTAAATTTGCTATAAATGGTTGATATATTGGGCTATAAATTGGCTACAAATTTCTACCACGTTCATGGAGGTTGGTGCCCAAAATCTTTGGGTGGGGGCAAGGGGTAAGGATGATGTTACAATATATGGAAATTGTTAGATCCCCATGGCCATTCCATTTATCAAAAATAGTAATGGAAGGTGTAGCTTCCATGTTGGCTTCACTCCTTCCATGTTGCATCTTCAACTTTCCATGTTGGCATTGCAAAGTCTTCACTAGAGTTGATGTCAAAATCTTGACCATGTTGCTTCCATGATCGGGGGGAGGTGTCAACGTTGAGGGGGATGAGAGATCAACACTGGGGTAAAGATAAAACCTCTCCAAGCTAAGTTACCCTTCTTCTATGTTGGGGATGGGTGAGATCCACCCCCTGTACTCCTCCACATTGGCTTTGATGTCTCTATGATGGGAGTAGATGATCCACACCCCCTCTAAGCTGAGTTACCACCTTCCAAGAGTTTTTCAATGTAGAAAAGTGTATACCTACCATAAAACCCATAAAATTGCCATTTTTAGCATCCTAAAAGACACTTTTAACCCTCCTAGGCCCAAATATAGACACTAGGTGACTCTTTTCACTTGGGGAATGAGGATTTGGCCACTGATGGGGCATTTTTTTCAGCCCCAAAAGTATGAAATATGTGAAATTGCTTCTTATGGGTTACAATCTTCATATTTACTATGAAGTTTAGCCTCGGGTTTCATGGGATGGGGTTATAAAGGTTACAACATGAAAATTTTGTGGTGTTTCAATGGTGATGAGAAGGAGTTCTAAATGCCTAGGTCATGATAAAAGGTTTTCATTTCTTGGCTACTAAATTGTGGTACATTGTTTGTGACTATGGTCATAGTTATGCCAAAATAGGCTACTATGTTATCAAGTATGAATCTATAGACTTGTTTAGGCATTGTCTTCCTTAGTGAAATAGATTCAACCCACTTGGTGAAGTATTTGGTTGCAATGATGATAAAATTATGTCTTGTAAAATGCTTAGGCATTATATGTCTGATGATATCCAACCCCCATCATTGAAATGACCAAGTTATCTAAGTAGTTTATAACTTAGTTGGTGGTATGTGTATGATGTTGCTATGCCATTGGAACATGTCACAAGTTTTAACCTTATGGAGGTAATCGCTTTCCATATAGAACCAATAATAGCCTAGTTTTCTAATCTTAGCAACCATGGTCCTAGGTTTTGTATGTCTCCCATATATAGCCTTGTGAACCTGCTCTAGGATTGTGTCAGCTTTGGTTTTACCCAAGCACACTAATAATATGCCATCATAGGACCATCAACATAATGTATTATTTCCTACTATGGCATACTATTTTGATTATTTATGTATAGTGTCCTTTTGAGCAGTAGTTAGGCATTGTGAAGGTTCACCATGCATAAGGTAAAACTTGATATCATCATATTACTCCTTTGAAGGAGAAATATGAACTATGACCACAAAGGTATCCTCAGTGCTCTATGTGATGGGAATAGCATAATGCATAGTCAATGTGGACAACTTGCTAAACACATCTGGCATTACACTAAGGGCTAGCATTACTATGGCATCAACTATAAGGTTTTTGGTTTGGGTTACATGTTGGATATCAATGTCTATAAATTATTGCACTAGTTTCTTTTCTAAGTCATAGTAAGGTTGCAAATGTTTGCCTTTATATGCATAAACCTTAGTTACTTGGTTAGCCACAAGTTGTGAGTCACCTTTGATCATCAATTATTTGATTCCTTGATCATGAGCTACCATCATCCCTCTGGTCAAATCCTCATACTTTGCTATATTGTTAATACAATGAAATTCAAGATAATAGGTGAAGGGTTGGATTTCACTAGATGGGAATGTTATAGTGGTAGTGGAAATGGCCCCATGGCTAGTTGAAGCTCCATCAAAGTGCATTACCACCTCATAACCCTTAGGCACATTGCTAACAATGTTGATGTGTTCATCTAGAAATTCAAGGTCTATAGTTGCATAGTCTTCTGCCGATGAAACAATAAGTTGTACAACTATAGCTTGATCCTTTATTGAGGCTTGAAAAACATAATGAAGGTCAAACTCCAATGTTATGGCTTTCCAATAGGCTATTCAACTACTCTCATAGATGTTGGTCATTATGGCTCTAAGAACTTTATCTTTGCAGATGACATTGACCTAGCTCCTAAAGAGGTAGTGCCTTCACTTCTTCAATGAGAAGACTAGGGCTAAACAATACTTCTCCACTTCGGTGTATCAGGTCTCATGGGAAACTAATGCATGGCTTAAGTAGTATATGGGTAACTCCACTTCATCATTTTTTTTTGACAAAGTAGAAAGGCAATAGATGTGTCAAAGATATCAAGGTAGATGTAAAATGATTTATCCTCTTATGGAGGATATACTATTGTTGGTTTTGTCAACTCTTGCTTAAGGTCTTCAAAGGTTTCTTGGCATTGAGCCATCCACTCATAGTGAACTCCTTTCTTAAGAAAGTGTTGCATGGCTTGTAACGTATCAATAACCCTAGTGATAAACCTATGGATAACTTGTAGTCTGCCTTACAATCCCCAAAGCTCCTTAAGGTTAGTTGGTGTTGCTAGTCTGGATATGGCTTTAACCTTATCAGGATTGACATGTATTATGGCTTCAGATACTACAAAGCCAAGAATATTACCAGTTTTAATGCCAAAAACACACTTTTGGGATTAAGCCTAAGCTCATATTTGAGAAATCATTTTAACACAAGGTTGAGGTCATGTGTATGGTTATCAACCACTTTGGACTTAATAGCTATATCATCTACATAATCATTAAGCAAACCTAGAATATAATCACTTAAGATATATGTCATAGCTCTTTGGTAGGTTTCTCCTACATTATTTAGACCAAAGGGCATCATGGTATAACCAAAGGTACTCCAAAGGGTCGTGAATGTTGTACTAAGTTGATGTTCTTGGTTAATCCTAACCTAGTTGTATCTCAAAAATCCATCCATAAAGGATAATAAGGCATGACCAGTAGTAGTATCGATAAAGTTGGTTAATACTAGGTAAAGAGAAATCATTCTTGATGGTTGCCTTATTTAGGCCTCAAAAATTGATGCAAATGCAAATACTCCCATTTTTCTTAGGGACTACCACTATGCTGGATATCCATTTTATGTAATCAATAGCTCTAATGAAACCAGCTTGATATAGTTTTGTGATTTCATCACAAATTACAAGGGTCAAATCAAGTTTACTCATAGAAACCTTTTGCATAAACGATCTAATTCTAGGATCAAGTATGATGTTACGTTGGACTAAATGTGGTTCTAGACCTGGCATATCTTCATATGACTAGGAAAATGCCTTAATGTTATCTTATAGAACCTTGGTGATGTCTTGAGCCTATTAAGGTTCTAGTGAGGAACTTAGCTTTAGTGTTTTCTCCTTACCATTGTGTGTTGTAATAGGAACCTCAACTAGAGAGCCTTTAGTAATGTTGCCAACCTCAAGGTCAAGGGTTTTAACTAGGTTTTTAGGTTATAGGATGTAGGTGAAGACACGTAAGATGGAACAAAGGCCAAATATAGGTAAATAAAGGTCAAAACAAGTTGAAGCATCATAAAAATATAAGAAAGAAGGTGAAACATGGTCAACTAAGGTTATTTTTTTCTTGTTTAAGGCCTTGGTAGGCCATGGTCACATGTTATCAAATGATTGTCAAAGATGGTCAAACCCCATCATTTACCACCAATCAAAGGCTAAACAAGGGTCAATAAAGGTCATAATAGAGAAAAAAAAGATAAATGTGATGAAATTGGCATGATGTAGAGGTTGGATGAGGTCAACTGATGGTAATGAGGGTCAACAATACATCCCAAGGTCAAAATAATTCAAAACACCATGAAACAAGGTCAAATCCATTAGAATGGAATACATGTGATAAAACTTGGTAAATACTAGTCAAATAGGGTTAGCTTTTGCCAATTTTAGGCATTAGTAGGCCATGGTATGAGCTACAGAATTGCTAGGGGAGTTTGGGCACATGAGAAGATCATTTTCGGGTTGTCTTTAGGCAAAATTAGCATTTTTCTTGTGACTACACTAGGCTCTATTGGTGACTACGTTGGCCTAGCATAGTCATGCATTTCCCAGCATAGTCAACTCTCATGGGCACTTTCCTATGCTCAATATAGTCACTTTTTGGCTCTTGATGGTCTAGACAACTAGTGCAGGGGGTTGGTACTAAATATTGACAAGTTTTGACACTATTTTCACCTTCCATAAGCTTGAAAATGATGTTTCCATTGGTGACTACACTTGGGCAGTGTAGTCATGGTAGGCGGCAACATAGTCACATGGAATAAGTGAAATTTTAAGGCTTCTAAGTTGGTATTAGTGCTATGCTAGCTTCCTAGGTCAATGCAGGATCATTTGGAGGACTGAATTAGCTATTTTGAAACCAAATTTGGGCAACAAAAGTGGGTTTTATGGGATTTCCCATTTGACTATGGTGGGCCAGTGTAGTCATGCATGGTGCTCAAGTATTCATGGAGAATTTGATGTTTTCAGGGTTAAAATGGAGTGGAATTGTAGTTGGATGGGGTGGAACAGGGTTCTGACCTTCCTGAGTCAGTTTTGGACCATTCTATGTGGTATACTATTGGTTGATGTTATTACAAAATGGGTTCCTACTTTGACTACACTGGGTTAGCATAGTCATAGGTCTCCTAGCATAGTCATGCATGAGAAATGATTTTTGGTGAGTTTCTTTATCCAATCAACCATGCTAATGGACTCCCAAGATCACTGGTGTTGTCAGCTAGGGTTTTAGTGTTAGAATTATCAATTTTGATGCTTTCTTGGGTGTTGGAATGGCCAAATACCTCTTGACTATACTAGCATGCAATCCCCATTGTAGTTGCAAGGTTTGGGATGAAAACGATGGATTTTGGATCATTTCCCATGGTTTCTAGGTCTCATTAAGCTCCAAAAACATTCTAGGTCTTCCAGGGATTGATTTTGACTATTTCTAAGTTATTTTGAACTTTTCAATTCTAACTATGCTAGGCTACACTAGTGAGTATGTTAGCCCAGTGTAGTCATGTAATTTCTAGCATAGTCATTAGATTTGGAGTGAAAAATAGTGAATTCTAGCTTAAATCTCTAAATCTTATGGTTCCAAGCTACTCTGGTAAGGTCCTATAGTTGGAAATGGTGTTCTGGTGATTGGATTTGACTTGTTTTGGGTTTTGACATGTGAACTATGCTAGGCAGCACTAGTAACTACATTAGCCCAATGTAGTCCTATAGTATTTAGCATAGTTAACATGCTTAGGATGGACAATGGTGAGTTTAGTGGTCTTCATGGGCTTTGGTTCCAAGGCTGACAAAAAGTGGATTGGGGTTACTTGTGATAAATTTTAACTAATTTTAGGTGGATTACAATGGACACCACCAATGACTACACCAGCCCACTATAGTCACACCATCCCTAGCATAGTTGGGATTGGGAAATGCTAAAAATGGGAAAAAGTGGTAAGCTTTTTCTTGGCTTTCATCTCTACTAGGTTTTGAGGTTCTTAGGAAGTGGGTTTGATTGGGAAATGACTTATTTTAGGCTTACTAATTGGACTACACTAGGCACCATGAGTACTATAATGGCCTAGTGTAGTCACCCTTGGGAAATGGGTTTTGGAATGGGAAATGCCCAATTTTTGTTTCTATCTATAGTCTAGCATATTCCTAAGGTCTCTGGGGATGGATTTGGGTTTGAAAATGATTCATCTAAGGGTTTTGAGTGGAGTACACTAGGCACCACCAGTGACTCCATTGGCCTAGTGTAGTTACACTTGGGAAATGCATTTTCATGAGCTTTTGCATGGTCGTTTTGATGGATTGGTTAGCAATCTAAGGTTACCAAGGATCATGGGGAGGTTTGAAGGCTCTGAGATGAAGTTTTGAAAGTCTCGCATGTTCTATATGGTCAATTACACCCATCAACCCTATGACTACACTAGGGCTAGCATAGTCATAGCCTCCCTCTAGTGTAGTCACCTATTTTCATCACTTTTTGACCTCATTCAATAAATGTGATAAAGTTTTAAGGCTACTGGGAGCTCTAGCCAAGGTTTGGAAGGATGACATGGGAATTTGGAGTCAATTGGAGGCTGGGTGAGTTAGAAATGATTTATTCCATCCTTGACTATGCTGAGCTAGTGTAGCTATGCACCTACCTAGCATAGTCACATCAAGAATCTAGTTTGTTACAAGATTTGATGTCATTCTTATGCTTGGTGATTATCCATCCCAACTCCCAACTGTTGGTCTTGGTATAGGGCTTAGAAGTAGGAAAATGTCTCATATCCCATTTGACTATGTTGAGCCAACGTAGTTAGGCCCCATTCCAAAATAATCTCATAGGTTACCAAGTTTTCCCATGAATTTTAATGCCCTATGCAGCCTAGTTTGTGCAAATGTCAACACTAGCTCGGTTCCAAGATAGGCACCTAAGTTTAAGTGGATTTTTTGATGTTCCAAACTTGCCAAAATCATTGTTGCTTCCATCCTTCCTTATTACTATGCCCAAGTTGAGAGCTCTAAGCCTACCATTATTATCAACCCCAACATAGTCATAGGGATTCCATCCACTAGTTCTAACATAGTTACCCCAGGCTTGTTAGAATCCAAAGGTTTCCTAGTGCTTTTTAGGCTAATTTTCTATAGCATGTCAAGGAGGAAGGCACTCATGAAGAACCCTACCTTGGAGTAGGTAGATGTAGCTACCCATGGCATATTAAACCTTCCCCATCCTAGTATTGGATAGGGTTCTATTATTTTTTTCCTAGGTACACATCTTTACCTATTTTTCCCATTTATTCCATGATTTCCATTTATTGGGTTTATGTCATCTATACCATTTCTTAGATCTAAGCTTCTGTGTTGGTTATTTTGGAATCTCATAAAAATCCCATTTTAGGTTTATGTCATGTCTACTCATTTTCAATGTTACTTGGATTCTAGGTTTTGTTTTCATCATGGAACAAATGATATTTTTAATGGATTCCATGGGTTTTTTGCCTTTTACACCCCCAAAAGCAATAGTACTTGTGGATTTTTTCCTAAGTAAATGGCTATGTTTTTTAATTTTCTACATTTTTATGGTTAATTTAATTTTTGAACCACTCAATGTCATCTTATAGTTAATTTTTTATGGTTGTTTCTATTGAGCTGTGTTAAGTGGGTTTTCCATTTTTGGCTATTTTCTAGTGGGAATTTGGTATTTTTTGTATAATAAATGGTGATGAATTTTTCAGTTAAAATATTACAGGTGTTTAGTTCATGATGTAAGGATTTCAATGAATGTGGAATCATTGAATTTGAATGAATGGTTTGCTTTCAATGGGTGTTTCTGTTAACTCACATGAAATGGGGTTATAGTTAGGCTGGCCATAGTTAGGTAAAATTTATAATTTTTTCTTAAAAACTGGATGAGATTTTTTATGTTTTCTTATTATGAGATTTTAGTTCATCGTTTTTTAATTCCAATGGTGGTGGAATCATTGAATTTTATTGAGAGGTTAATGTTTTACGAACATTTTTATAAGGTCATGCAAAATTAGGTTTTTAAGGTTATTATGCATTTACCCCTATGAAGATGAGCATTTTTGAGACTTTGGAAAATTTTTTCCATTAATGTCCCATAATCCTAGTGTTGTGAAGGACTTGGAGGTGGTTTTGAGAAAATTAAAAAAAATTAGTATTTTTCATTTACTACTTATTGTGATCATCCTCTACAGTTTTGATGTTGTTGTTGAAATTTGTGGAATTTTGGGTTATGAGCTTAGGTTATGTTTTGAAACTTTTCTAAGTATGAAATTCAACATGAAAATTGTAATTTTAGTTCTATACTATCACTTTCATATTTTTGATTTCAAACTATCAAGTTCATGATTTTAGTTGTAAATAATAATTTTTATATTTTTGGTTTTAAATTGTCATTTCCATTGAGTGTGGACTATTTCATTTTGTATTTTTCCTAAGTGTTGTTTTGCATGTTGAAGTGTTATTTGGTTGTATACGTAGGTTGCTATGATAATCTAATTGGTAATTGTAATTTTTTTATGTTATGAAGTCTTAATTTCAATTTATACAAGGTTATAGTAGCGATGTGCTAAATGGTACAAAGCCTTCTTAAAGCCCATTCTAGTTGTCATAGAATTAGTGGGCATCATGTGTTGCACCCATGTGCCTAGTCTTAACACTCCACCCCTGACATGAAGTGGGAAAATCGTTCACTATGGATCAGACCAAGAGCAAGGGAATTCCTGATCTATCTACTTCAATACTTTGGTGTGATGATTTGTTCATACTTAGTTCTAAAATAGTAGCAATCATCATTGAGACAATTGTGCCTCACTCCTCTAGCATGATTGTCAAATTTCTAGTTGTTGATCCTGAGGTTTGTGCAAAGGGTGAAGCACACAATGACACCACCACTATGGGCACTCAAAAACTATCAAAAATTTGGGAGATGCTCGAATTTACGTAGTACCACATGAATAACACCTTTCTGGTGGGCCATCATGTGCACACTTTGTTTCAAAACCCTCCAAGCATTGTCTATTGTATAGAGGGATATGCATAGCTATTATAATTTTTGTTTTTAGTTTTATTTGTTATTTTTCTCTGGTTTTTAAGTTATAACAATTTTTTTTATCTTACTTGCCTACAAGTACAAGGTAAATGATCAAGGATTGATCAAGGGTGACAACCTTTTACCCTTGGCCCACACTGCAATGGGGGTATTCACCGAAAGCCCAATCATAAGGGTTGAGGTGATCAACCAGTTAAAGGATGAGTTTGATAATTATATCAATTATCATCCTAAGGCTTACTAGAGGTGCCTAGCCAATCAAACCATCCATAGTGGATGGGAAAACCCATCCCAAGATACAAAATTAAACCCATCTCCTAGAGCTTCAATGATGCCTTTATCATACAAGTAGAGTGAGTATATTGTTTTTGTTGATTTTGGTTATCTCTAGTCATCTAGTTTTTTAGTTTTTTAGTTTTTTAAATAACTATGCTAGTTCTAATTTGATTATATTTATTATTTTTTGCATATGATGCACCTATGTCAAGACTAATGGATAGCTTTTGTTATGTGCTAGAAGTTGTGCCATTAGCTAGAGTGACTATAATCACTTCAGGATGAACTGAGGAGATGCTAATCCTTAAGTTTGGTGAGGTGGAACCTACCTAATATTAGCTGGTAGATCATGCACCCAAGGTCGTCTAGGCAAGGATCATTCATGCAAGTCTACTAGACATCTTCATGGCTGCAAGCCCTATCATTCCCACTACATAACTAATTAACATCATTGACTCCTTTATTAAAGGAGTCAAGAGGGTTCATTACCTATGTTCATGATGTGACTATAACCTTGGATGTTAATGAATCCACATTTTCTAACCTCTTTGGTATTTCCAATGAGGGTATGATGATTACAACCAAAGTAGGTAAGGAGGTGGATCATTAGAAGGAAGTTGAGGAGTGGTTAAACACTCATTGTGACCATAAGGGGTTCTCTCTAAGCCAATTCCAAGTTTTGAAGGCTAGAGAGATGTATCCCCTATTCCGATCCCATGCATTTCCAAAGTTGCTTTAATAGAAAAAGATAATGGACATTCAGGAAGATTGAACCATGAAGAAGATCCTAATTAAGGGCTTCCAATTCAACTAGGCTACTCATTTGGTTTCTAGGCTACAAACTAAAATCCTAAAGCTCTAATAAATTCTCATTTTGTATTTTTTAAAACTTATCTATGAAGGTTTGCAAAGTTCCTCATGGTGAAGAAGGATGGACAATCACCCACAAGATCCACCTCAACTCAACAAGCCTTAGATAAAGGACCTTGTTTAGACCACGCATGCCTAGGATCCATTAAAAGATATGGGTGAATCACTATCTATCACCACAAAAATATTTGGCAAGAAACATTGTGCATCCCTTGATAGCATGGGGAGGGAGCCCCATGTTGAGCAAGGCAACATGGAAAATGCTAAAAAGTTGCTTGCTAATGAGCAGTAAGATACCCCTATGTCCAACCATATGAATCACAAGTGTTCACGTGCAATCTGGTCAAATTCCATAAACTATAATTACTAAGTACACTAGAGCTAAATAGTGGGTGCATGTTTTTCATTCGTTTTCTTCCAAATCCCACTTGTGAAATGCAATTGTATGGTTAAGTGTGACTAAGACATATGATTTTTATTATTTTATGTTTTTATGGAATTACTCACCTAGAACAAGAATAAAAGTAAGAGTGATTCAAAGTAACAACGATTAATTGCTAAGTAAACTACAATTTAATCTAACCTAACACAAGTAACCATTCCCACTTCCCGAACACATCCTGAATGTCATGCAAACACTACTGCGCTATCAAACACTAGTCGTTTCTAAGCTACCAAGTGTCACATGTATGCTCAAAGGGGTTGTGCTTGTGCAATTTAATAATTTTCTTAATTGATCAAAATGAATTTTTGTGCTAATAACATAAATGTAAAGTGCATAAAATAAAATAAAATATAAATGCAAAAGAAAAGAAATCTCAAGTGCTACAAGGATGAATCAAAGAGCTCATCTTTATTGCCAACACAATGGTGTGCTTAGGTATATAAATGCTTGAATAAAGATCATTTCACACTTAGACCTCCTACTGTAGACACTTGGAAACTATTCTAACTTTTGAATGAACAAACTACAAGAGTTTTGCTACTTGACTACTAAAATGTACTCCCAATTGTGTGCATGGGTGAAATATTTATAGACTTGGGAGTAACCCTACGATATCGAATGTATGATATTGCATCTTGGGCTATGATATCATGTACTCAATATCGGAGCATTGAAATACATGATTTATCATACTCCTATGACTGAATGAAAACTCATCCTTAAGTACAGTAGAAGAGGAACAAGTCCTTTACAAAATTTATTAGGGGGGTATGGACATATTTGATTGACATGTAGAGTGACATAGAGAAAATAAATAAATACAAGAGTGCCCGAGCATATAATAATACAATGGTGTACAACATTGGATGTTCATGAAAATAGGAAAGAACACTGATGGATCCAAAGGAAATCCAACCCCTCTTGGAAAAAGAAGAATGAGGGAGAGGTAGAAGAGATCCAATTGTTAGGAATAATCTCCCGTGAATGATATGGTTGCATGCTCCTTAGTGATGATAGTCCCACTTCCAGTCCATGCTTCCCAATGCAATCACAACAAAACCAAGGATTAGTATTTATATTGCAATAGATAATGGCTGAGTACCTTGTCTCATCAGTGATTTTATCTAGCCATGTTGTGATTATGATAGATTGATTGCTTGATGTTGTTAGTGAATGGGTTAAATAAAAGAAGCAATCCAAATAATTTAGAAAAAGCTTAACATAAGGAGTACTAGAAAAGGGGTATTCACAACAATAAAAAAGATTTGATTACAAATAGTTGTGAAGGTGCACACAATTGGATGACATAGATGGGGTAAATAAAAAGAATTTGACTGTAACAATGTCTAAGGGTAAAGAATTTAACTTAACCAAACCAAAAGATATGCAAGTGGGTCCTCCCCAAATCAGGCACAAGCCTTTTATGCCCTTACATAACCTCAAACTAAGGAGTCTGTGGGCTCCATGGATGATTAATGGTTATAGAACGTTAAGTACAAAAACCCAAAAGTGACTGAATGAGAAACTTGACACATCAAACCAAAACATTAAATCAAAACATGAAACCAATAGTGAGGTGAGACATGGAAAGCATAGATGGATGGTAGAAAGAGTGGAATGGAATTCATAATTATGGTCACATGTAGTCCCTTGTGGAGTTTGTGATTAACTAACTTGGTAGGATCCTTCCTCAGTCCAGATCAAAACCAACTACTTTGAGTGACTTCACATTGACATTCTAAGGCTATTCCATCCCCTAAGACATAAGAATGATCCCACAAAACAACCACCGTTCCAAATTGGAGTGAAGGTAAGAAGTGAGAAAGGGCCTTAGTTAGAGGAGATAAGACAAGTCTCATAACCAGTGCTTGTAGCCCTTTTTATTTGGTCTGAGGGGTGTGCTTTGAATCCTTATCTTTTTTTTTTTTATGATAAGGACCACACCATGCAAGGACTTATTGAACTTCCTATTATGAAATGACACAAAATGGTGAGAAGCTTATGAGAACACTCTTGCACATAGGAAAATAAAAAAACACGAAGAATATCACATCCCTTTGAAACCACACCCTATCTAAACCTTTGATTCCTTCCCAATTCTAGAAACTACACAAGTAACCAATTTATTAAAGTTGTATTAATGAAGAAGAGATTGCACGCTTCCAAAACAAGGAAAACCATAGAGTATGTGGATGGGTGGATGATGTGGACTCACCGCCTATTACATGAAAAGAAACCATTTCCTAGTCGTTAGTAACGACATTTAAAGTTAGAAACTAGACATCAACAATCAAATTACAAATAAAGCATACCACCATCAAGTAGTGCATTACCATTGTACCTGCTACCTTATTAGTAGAAAAAGTAGAGAAACACATCAAACAAAAGCAAACATAACCATAAAAGAAAGTAAATGAGTAGATAATAATTATTGAAGATATTAACAATGGTGTAAAGTAAAAACTAAGAAAAAACCAATAACCTTAAAAATATAAATATGTAAAATAAATATGTAAAACAAAGAAGATGAAAACAAAAAGTTGTAAAACCGAAAATGTGTAAAACAAAAAAAGTTAAAACTAATGAGCTGCCTAAGGTGTTAGTATGGGTGGCCATTTCCCCCATGACTAAGTTGGAAGGGAGAGATCTAAAATATTAAGTGTGGTTGTCCATTTGGCGAGGTGTTTGTTGCATTAGTTAACTTGGGTTCATGGAAAGGTTTTACTTGTTGAATGTTAACTAATTGTTTCTTATTTGGGCTATTAGGTTTGTAGATGATCACGACCTTAGATGGAAAAGTCTCATCAATAATGTAAGGTCCTTTCCACAATGTTTAGAATTTGGCTTGTTGGGGTACATGTGTAGGATTCTAATAAATAACCTTGTCTCCTAGTTGAAGCTTTACTTTTCTTATTCTGAGGTCATGACATTTCTTATTGAATGTCTTATGCATCTCGTTGCATGATAGGGCCATTAACCGATTTTTGTCTAGCAAGTTAAGACTCATTAAGCATTCTTTTTGTGCTAGACTTAGATCTAGGTCAAGGTCATAAGTTGTAGAAAGTGTATAGAGCTTGAATTGGATGGGCAATGTTGGTAGATTTCCATACACAAGCTCATAGGGAAAATAACCTATGGGAAGTTTTCATGTGGAGCAATAGGCCCAAAGGGCATCATTTAATTTAGTGCTCCAATCCCTTTGATATTTGTTAATGTACATGTTAAGATTTCTGTAATCTCCCAATTAGTAACTTCAACTTGACCATTGGCTTGGGGGTGATATGGTGTTGTGATTTTATGTCCAACCCCTAAGCGTTGCATCAACTTCTAGAAAGTGGCACCTGTAAAATGAGTTCCATTATCAGAAATTAACGCACGAGATACACCAAACCTATTTATGACATTTTGTTATACAAACCGAGCAGTAGTGATGGATGTATAGTTGGCAATAGCTGTTGCTTCTACCCACTTAGTGCAATAGTCAACTGCAACTATTATGTACACCTTTTCATTTGATAAAGGTGCAATGGGTCCCATAAAGTCAATGCCCCAAATGTTGAATGGTTTGAGCGATTGTATCCATTGTTGTGGTCCCTCCATTCGATCTGTCATTCCATCATACCTTTGGCAACGATCACAAGCACAGACAAATTGATGTGCATTCCTAAAGATTCTTGGCTAATAATACCCTGCCATGAGGATTTTTATGGCTATGCATCTCCCAGCATAATGGCCCCCACAAGGATGTTCATGAGCATCTTGGAGAACACACAATTGATCGATATCAAGGATACACCAACATACCAGGTCATTAGGAAAAATCTGGTAAAGATTCTCATTAATCTCCATGAAATATTTGACCCAATGAAGAAACTATTATTTCTTTCTAGTGTCTAGCCCTTGCGACAGTTCTTGCTTGAGCAAATAGTTGAGGATGACATCATACCATTTTGGTTCATCAAGTATTTGTGCATTGATAGCACCTACAAAGAGAGATTCATCAAGGAATTGCTCAAATAAAGGGGTCTCCTTCTCCTTGTCATCCCATCTTAGTCATGATAAGTGATCTGTGACCACATTCTCCACACCTTTACAATTTACCATTGTGAGATCGAATTCTTACAAAATCATGAGCCACCATATGACACAAGGGTTCACCATTGGTTTGTTCATTAAAAAATTGATGGTGCTATGATATGTGTGCACAAACACTTTATAGCCAAGCACATAATGCCTGAACTTCTTTAAAGAGAACACCATTGCCATCAACTCCTTTTCTGTGGTGGTGTAGTTTAGTTGTGCACCTGCGATACTCTAGTTTGTGCAGTGAATGTAGCATGGATGTTTTTAATCATCCATCTGTGTGAGCACTACCCTCAAAGTGTAATTCGATACATTAGTCATCACATGAAATGGTCTAGACCAATCTAGTGCTTGCAGAATGGGAATCTCAATAAGCTTTTTCTTCAACTATTGAAATGTTGTTTCACATGCAAGGGTTAGACGAATGATGCATCCTTCTTCATCAATTCTACCAATGGCTTGGCGATTTTGACAAAAATTCTTGATGAATCACTAGTAGTAGCAAATATGACTAAGGAATGAATGAACTTCTTTAACTATTTCAGGTTGGTGATTTATTCCTTGGATGACCCTTATTTTTACAGGGTCCACTTCAATTCCTACTTTTGAGATGTGATGCCCAAAGATTGTGCCTTCTTGAACCATAAGATGGCTCTTTTGCCAATTGAGCCAAAGGTTTTTTTTTACATATCTTTTCAACACTTGCTCAAGACAATCCAGGGCTTGCTCGAACGTAGCTCCATATGTAGAAAAATCATCCATAAAAACTTCTACCCTACTGCAGATTTGTTGTTGGAAAATGCTAAGAACTAATTGTTGAAATGTGGTTGGGGCATTACATAAACCAAATGGCATTTGTTGGTAGGCAAAAGTCCCCTAAGACTTGTGAAAGTCGTCTTTGCCTAGTGCTCTAGTGCAATCTAGATTTGGTTATAGCCACAATAACCATCTAGAAAGCTATAAAAGTTGTGCCCTGAAATGGTGTCCAACACTTGATCAACAAAAGGAAATAGAAAATGATCCTTGAAAGTTGCCATGTTGAGTAGCCAAAATTCAATGCACACCTACCATTTACCTCCTTTCTTTGGCATGATCATGAGTGGATTGATCCACTTACTATCTATGATAAGGTAGCTAAACCTCGCTTTTTTGCTCAATCTCCTCTTTTACAATCTATTTTAACTTGGGATTCACATGTTGCTACAGCTGTTATCTCGGTTTGACAGTAAAGTTAATGTATATTCAATGCTGGCATATTCTTGGATCTATCTTTGTGAGTTTAGAATATGACCAGGTGAAGGCTACTGACCATTTTTCCACAACTTTTATTAACCTTTTCTTTTGTTCTGCAGCAAGCTTGGCATTAATGATAACTTGCCTCCCATTTTTTACAAATACGTATTCCATTCCAGCAAGTAGCGTCTTCAATTCAAGGGGTTCTTATTTAAAACTATTAGGAATTTCTAGCTCACCCCAATTAACATCATCATTTGCTCCTTCGAAGAGCTAGTGATGAACTTGCTCGAGTTCATCCATTCTTGCAACGTACTCAAACATTAGGCCCTCAGTTGCTTCCATGCATAATGTACTGCTGCTAGTATTAGCTATCATCCACTAGGTAACTTCTTGTTTTATGCTTTCTATGTATAGAAATCTCTAGATATCAACTTTTGGTGCACACTACTTGCATGCAAAGATAAATGTTTGCTTTACTAACCATAACTTTTGCACACAAGGGCACCCTAAATCATTGTACACGATACATCAAACGCTCTTCTTCTCAATCTTTCCAAATTCATTTTTTAATATCTCCAAGAAAAGATCTTTAATGCCCATTTTGGCATCCACAGTACTTAGCCACACCCTTCCCATAATAATTGGAAAGTCCCCCTTGCAGTTATCCACTTTGATTACTAGGAAATAAGTGAGATATGACCACCCACAAATGGTGGTGATGATGTCTTCAACTAGTCCCAACAGAACAGTGATGGATTGGTCCACCAGTTTCAGCTGGATATTTCTCTTCTTCAAAGGATGAAGGACCCACATTATGTACATCTCATTCGAGATTAAATTAACATTGAAACTAGAGTCAAGAAGAGCTTTGCAAGTAAATTGATTAACTGATTGGGACTATGAGAGATACCAATCACCATAGCAAAGGAATGCTATGAGGGCAGTTAACTTGCAATCAGTTAATCCATCTAGCAGGTCAGAACCATGAACAAGAAAAGATCCTTTTTCCGACCTCATAGTCCACCAAAGTCTTCAAGCACATCAATGGTTGGTAATCCTAATCCTTCAAATTTCTCTGTTTCCTCTCTATCTAAGTCTCCTTCAAATCAAAATCCTTCTCAAATCCATACTGTAATGCTAACACATGCCACATCTAATTGGATTTGAGTTGGTAACCTACCTAGAAAATTAGCTGATCCTAGGAGTCCCCTAGTTTACTTGCAAATTTTTGGGACTAGTTTCATGGTGGACTATGAGGTCAGAAAAAGGATCTTTTCTTGTTCATGGTTCTGACCTGCTAGATGGATTAACTGATTGCAAGTTAACTGCCCTCATAGCATTCCTTTGCTATGGTTGTGTAGGCAATTCACCTTGCATAGATAGAGAAGGCAGTAGTTTTGTAGGAGGTGGAGGAGTAGATGCAGGGATAGGAGGTACATGAGGGTAGTAGGTGGTATCTCTCTTTGGATAGGGTGATTGGTATGCTTCAAAAGGGTAGTGGTGAGATTGGTAAGTAGAAATATGACCAGAGGAGTCCCTTAGAGATGAAGGTTGCTGAACATAGTACCGATACGGATTTGGTTGTCGATAAGGGTATTGCTATCTTGGAGGTGGCAATTCCCACAATTGTGGTTGCGGCCATTGTTGATACACTTCATAAGGTTGCGGAGGGGTTCCACTTGGGTAGTACTATTGTGGTTGGTGGAAATTTTGAGGATTGCCTTGTGGATAAGACAATCTTTTGGGTGTTTTCCTTTGTGCAAGTTGTGGATGTAAGGCATACACCCTAGATTCTTGCAAGTGTGATACAACTGGGTAACAACCCTTAGGATGTTTATATTGATAAACATCACATCCACCATCATCATCTAAATCACTATCCACAGCCATCTCTATCGCAACTATCTTACCTTTATCCTTAGATTTAGTACATTTAGCTTCCTTACATCTTCGATACTCTGGCTCATCACTTTGCTTCTTGGACTCTTTAGAAATTTTTAAAATAGCTTGAAACTTATTGTCCATGGAGTCCCATAACCAGTCAACCTTAGCTATGATTTTTTATTGCAATTTTTGGAATGGCAAGGTTTTCTGATTAACCACCTCATCTCTAGCGAATTCATCCTCACTATCACAAAATCTGATCTCCTTTTTCCGAATAGAGGGATCTTTGTTGTATTCTTCTGCACTTTCATGTTTTCTTAGCTCACCCTCCTCTTTGGCTACCTGCTTAATTAATTTTTGAATCCAACATGTGCTCAACTTTTCCAATCTTCCTTGGGCATATACGCCAAAGGTTTTCCTAGTTTTAGACTGCAACTCATGATGAGAGTATCCATGGGCAAGACACCTATGCAATAGATAGTAGTATCAACCAATAGCAGCATCCAAGGGCTCATGATTCCCTTATTTCCATCTTGAATTTGTTTCCTTAAATTGGATACTTTGGAGTACATTTGATTTTTGTCATTACATAGGTCCAACATCATATTGCACTGCCTGATTGATTCTAGTTCCAAGGATTGATACCAACTTTTTGCTTCCTTAATGAGTGTTCATGGAAATAATTTCAACTTTTGCTAGTCATTTTCAATGTTTTGCAAGGCACATGCATCTTGGAAGGCCTGAAGATGATTTTGCAAATCAACATCATATCCTCCCTCGAACCAAGGAATATTGTTCATATCAAGCCTCTTTATCTTATTGTCCTTCACATGCCTTGTTGGAATCCTCATAGCCTCTATAATATTTAACATGCCCCGAGTAGAAAATAGAGGTTTATCAAGGCCATGATGGTGGTGCCTATGATGTTTCTTACTAGCCCTTCTTTCTTGATGTTGGGCCTCTTTGAATGCCCATGTCTTCGGTCATGACTATCTTGATGGTCCCTTCTATTATTCTAGTCCCGTCTGTCACCTCCATCATGGTTATTTCATTTGCAGCCATGATCTAAACCTGATGAAGAAGAAGATGATGATGAAGGGGAAGAAGAAGCAGAACTTGCTCCACGTTGACACCTATCATCTTTTCTTTGATGATTGCGACCATGATCGCGATCATGATCTTCTTTGTTCCCCTTTTCTTGACTTGCTTCTCTAGATCCATTTTTTTCATTGGATCCATTTTGACCAAAATTGGGATTATGGATTGTGGATTGTACATTCTAGTTGAGGGCTCCTTGAACAAAGTTAAAGAAATAAGAATTATAAAGAAGTGGTTGTCTTCATCAATTAGGCCAAGTGGAGGTGGAAAGATATTTGACCCCTTATCCTTCCTAAGCTCATGTTGGTGCTCCAGTTGCTGATCCCTTAATCTTTACGCTTTAGTGGGATGATAATCCCTTGAGTCAAGATCTTGCATCTCGTATTTTCTATAGAGATGTTGAAGCTTGTGTTGCGCTAGCATTAGCTAGAGCATTTCTGGAACAGATCGGTTAAGTGGCAACATAATGTTGCCTTCCATAGCATGCCACCACATCAGTTCATCTTGATGTAAGATGAAGGTAAATTCTAGTACATACTCATTAGGATGAACATATACCACCCAGTATTGTTGATGTACTTGAACTACCTTGGGTGGAGATGGGCTCTTGTGAGAAGAAGACATTTTGTGTTAATAAACAGTGTGCGGTTGAGACTTAATTTAATGATAAGAGTAATAATTTTGATTTTTGTAGGATTTGACTCTCAAGGTTTGAACAATGAGGTTACTAAATTTCACTAGCTTTAGATTGTGCACAAAGAACTACAATCCTTAGCAATGGCACTAATGATGAGCAGTAAGGTACCCCGACACTCAACCATATGAATCACAAGTGTTCATGTGCAATCCGGTTGAATTCCTTAGATTGTAATTACTAAGTATACTAGAGCTAAATAGTGTGTGCATGTTGTTTGATCATTGTCCTCCAAATCCCACTTGTGAAATGAAATTGTATGGTTAAGTGTGACTGAGGCATATGATTTTTATTATTTTATGTTTTTATGGAATTACTCACCTAGAATAAGAATAAAAGTAAGAGTTATTCAAAGTAAGAGTAATTAATTGCTAAGTAAACTATAGTCTAATCTAACCTAACACAAGTAACCATTCCTACTTCCCGAACACATCTTGAACGGCATGCGAACACTGCTAGGCTATCAAATGCTAGTTGTTTCTAAGCTACCAAGTGTCACATGTATGCTCAAAGGGGTTGTGCTTGTGCAATTTAACAATTTTCTTAATTGATCAAAATGAATTGCTGTGCTAATAACATGAATGTAAAGTTCATAAAATAAAATAAATATAAATGCAAAAGAAAAGAAATCTCAAGTGCTGCAAGGATGAATCAAAGAGCTTGTCTTTATTGCCAATATAATGGTGTGCTCAGGTACATCAATGCTTGAATAAAGATCCATTCACACATAGACCTCATGCTATGGACACTTGAAAAATATTCTAACTTCTGAATAGACAAACTGTAAGAGTTTCACTACTTGACTGCTAAAACATACTCCCAATTGTGCGCTTGGGCACAGTATTTATAGACCCAAGAGTAACCCTATAATATCGAATGTATGATATCGCGTCTTGGGATATGATATTTTGTACTCGATATCATGGCCACCCTGATATCGAAGCATTAAAAAACATGATTTATCACTTGCTAAAGCTGAAGGTTCAACTAGAGCAAAGCTTAAGAGGCCATTGGTTGATGAGACGACACAAGTTGTAGAGGATCCCTTAAAGAGGAGACTAATCGTTAAGCTTAACTAGGTACAAGATGGGGTTAGAGGTACATTTTATTTGTTTTATTATTTTTTTTAAAGTTACATTTTAAATTATAGTTTTGGAAAAATTTGCTAACTTGTTCTATGTTTTTTAATTATTGTTGATGCAAGCAAGCAATAGGAGCAACAAGCTACTACAACAGTAGTAGTAGTTGAGGTGGAATGAAGGCATCAAGAGGTGACAATAGTAGTTACTGATGTGGAACGAAGGCATCAAGAGAAGGAAGTAGTTCAACATCATGAGGATGAGTATCTGGCCCATCCTCTTATGGATAATTTTGATGCTTTGTTTGAGGATTCACACTTAGGTGAACCTCCTACCATCACTCCAAAGGGCCTTTTAGGTACTTATTATTTTTTTTGCATGTTGTTATTATTTTTGGCCATGGTCATTAATTGTTGATTGCTTATTTTTCTTGTTGTAGCTTTGGAGCCTCAAGCTAATGCTTCCATCTCCAGCTTCCATAAGTAACCATGGGTGGATACCCTCATGTGGGGCATATTTGAAGATATGATTAATCAATTGCACTAGATAGCTCTAGAAGTTGGTGAGAGTTCTAATCCATTTTCCTTTGTTGTTTACATGTTTTTGGTTTTTATCTGGTTTTTCATGGTTATATAAATTTTCATATTTTTAGTTTTTTAGTTGTTTATAGTTTTATGCATATAATTTTTTTGCTTGTTTGTTGTTTATAGTGTGTAAGTTGAGATGGGATTCAAATCATGTCATAGAAATTGATGTGTTGCCTGCTCTACCTCATGATATCGAAAACATTCCACATAAGTTGTACAACGGTGTCACTTCATGTATACTCTCATGTGCAAAATCATGCAGATAGTCCAATGAGTTCCTATGAGAAAAATCTGTAGCACTAAGAAGGGAAAACAAGTAATTGATTGAGGAGGTAAAGGATCTTAAGGATTGTAAGGAGTTCATGAAGGCCCAAGTGACCAACAAGAACTCCTTGTGCATCAAGGAGAGCACTTGGGCATGCTACTAGAATGTTATTCATGGAAAGGTTGTCGTTGCTAGAGAGGTAGTGAAATAGAAGATATAGATTGATATCATAAACCGTAAGGCTAGCGACTGGAATGACTATTGTGCTTGGGTCCTTGAGTGGGGCCAAGCACAAAAGGATCACAAATGACAATACAACGCCTAGTAGGATGCTTACCTCAACTAGTTGCAAGATGAATCTATGGAACAACACTAATTGGAGCTATTTATGAAGGGGATTGATGTGAAGGAAGCCTACAAGTTGTTTGTATATAGTGTGGTTATGGCTAACTCCCCTATTCACCCAATGACTACTACGTCAGCAAAGGTAACCATTGTCACTTTCTCACATGAGCCCCCCCAAATGGAGTGATGTCAACAAGAACAACATCCTCATGGGTGTTAATATTAGGGATGTAGACTGGGCCAACATGACTGAAGACCAACTTCTCCACTGTCTAGAGGTTGGTCTTCAAACTTTTACCGCGTAGTATGCTACTTCAATACCCTCTCAAGTATGTTTATTTTTAGTCTTGCTATGGTTTATTCTAGTTTTTCTTAATTTATTAAATTTATTTTATTATGCATTAATTACTAATTAGCTTTATGTTGTTATGTTACAGGCATCAGGTAATACTACTAGCCATAGTAGTAAAGATGAAAATGTTCCTATGCCTCCTCCTCTAGGTACTCCCTAGCACCATCCATTGTGTATTTTCAATTGTTCTACTATTGAATATGTTTGATGTTGATGTTGTTGTGGATGGTG
>MNCI01031847.1:11144-63613 GCA_015680685.1 Gnetum montanum
ACAAGGGAGAGCCACCTCTTATTTATAAATATGACAGTGCACTGCGATATCGCATACGTGATATCGTAGGGGAAGACGCGATATCGCGTACACGATATCGCAATGGCCGCGATATCACATACGCGATATTGTAGCCCATGCGATATCACGTCCCATCAACAAACATTTTCAAATTTTTTAGAAAATCATATCACAATGAATGTCTTTACAAATATTAATAACGAATTTCTCATACTAACTACCCCAATAGACATCAATATCATACATAAAATCAAACACATTACCATCATTAGCCTTACTCTTACTAATAATGGCATCAAAAGTCACATTGCTTTCATTATACACAACATGACTTTCAATTCCATCACAATCAATATAATGATTATGATTCTCATCATCATAATTGAAAAAACCACTATCAAGTTGAAGTGAAAGACTAGCATCATCTTCATCATAAGAGATGTTACTACCATCCATAAGGTAAAGCTTAGACTTACTTACCTCATGGCTTCTCCCATCCAACTTTATTTCAATTTGATCTATACCATGTGGTTGTCCAACATCATTAAAATTTAAAAATTCTAGATTTCAAATTGGAGTCCCCAAATCAAATGACTCCTCCCCTTCAAGGAATCATTAATAGACTCTTCATCCCATTTTAGAGATATTAGCTTAAAAGTTAAACTTTCCTCCATAACTTTAACATAAGATTCATCAAAAATAACATCATACCTTGACTAGGAGACTTATCTATCTCCCATGAGATAAACTTGCCTTGGCTTAGAATCTTCTTTTTCTTACCACAAGGTATAGAACAATTGCATACAAAAAAATGAGTTTGATACCTTTTGATGATGCTCTTGATTCTCCTTAAAGAAGTCCCTTGATCTTTGCCTCTCTTGTATCTTTAATCTTTTACCTTCCATAACTCATGAGTTAAGAACTCTTCTTGATCAGTAGCATACACCATCTTCGACTTTGAAGATCTTTTGGTCCCTTTGATGAAGCTTTTGGTTTCCCCCCTTGAAACCCTTGAGTATTAAAAACTTCCTTGCCCAATAACAAATGCTTGTGAACTCTTCTTCTTTTTAACCTCTACTTCATCAAACCCTTCATCTTCCTCCCTTCCTTGATGACTAGAAAATATCCTCTTAACTCTTTTCAAAATACTCAATAATTTGGCCTTCAATTTCTTCATATCTCTTATAAGATCTTTTATACCAAGAGACATAGGTTCCATACTTGAAATTATAATGTAATGCTAAGCAATACAAAACTTACAATACCCACAAGTCCTTTTCTAGATATGAGTACCAAACAAAAATACCCATAAACAATTTTACAAATCCAAGCACAATTTTCAAAATATACATAAGAAAATTTGAAGAGATCAAGAGTATCCACAAATAAATTTGGAGTACTCAAATAGATCCAACAAGAAATATGAAAACCCAAAATGTGATTTTCACAATTCTTACAAATCCTAAATACTCATAGCTAATGGGTATCTCAAATAACAAGAATTTTCAACACCCAATACAATTGATCATCCAAAAGGACCAAAAGGAGTTTAATAAAATCCTTATTATGGAAAATCCATCAATTAAAATTATAATCAAAATGTCACTAGAGATAAGTGAATCCTTATGTTATGATGTAGAAAATTCTTCCACTTGAGTAACTTGTCTTCAAATCAAATGCTTTGATACCAATGTAGTGTAGATTTGGCCTCATCAACTACAATTGATTTACAAATTATTAAGATAGAAACCCCAATTGAAACAAGAAAAGAAAATACATCTTTATTCTTACTTGTATAAATGAAAATGTAATACAAAGATCAAGGAAGCAATGTCTCAAGGATAGATAATACTCAAGATCCTCACATCACTCCCTCTTACACAAGGCTCAAAGCCATACAACAATGGCTTTTTTTTATTCCTTTACCAATGGCCCAAGATGGCTTATAATTAGGATGCTCAAGATGAGCTCAAGTTTCCTTAAGATACTCTCTCCCTCTCTCTCAAGAGACCCTTTCTCCCTCTCTCACTTTTCTCTAAGCTTAGGTCATCATGCCTATTTATATAGTTTTAGATAACTTTTCATCTTCCCTTTTTCATCCCAATTACAAAATTATGTCCATTGCAATTCACCATAAAAAACATCTCATCATTAAACAAGACATATTTTATCAAGAAAAAGACATCTTTCTTGAATGTAGAAAGATCACAGAGAAGATGTCTTTTGTCATAAGGAGACATCTTTCTAGAGCCTAGACATTGTAGACTAGATTTCTTTTTTAAGGATAAGATATATTTTAGTTAAAGGAGAAATCTTACTTGGTAGCATCCCAAATAGCAAGAAATTTATGTTAAATCTCTAAATGTCTCATACAAGCTCCCTCTAGCTCTAGACACTTCTATAATCATTAAGAGCATGCCAAACTTAATAGGAGACATACCATCATTTACAGTATGAACCATTAGTCTGAGTGACATTTTTTTCAACTAGCATGTTCAAAAGGAACACTTCTTTCAAGCTCTAGAGCATCTTGAGATGTCTACTCATAAACTAGTTTGCTAGTTCATTGAACATAAACTTCTAGACTATGTATCTTGTAGAAAACCATGGCTCCAAAAGATTGATAAGATTGATGCCACCTTTGTGAATTTTTGGGCAAGGGCTCTCTCCAAAAGAAGCCATTGACAAAGGTCAACCTTGTAGGAATAGTGCAAAAGAAGGGCTCATTGTCTAGTAACTTATAATTTTCTTTACTATAGTAGAACCATATTGTTCCACATCGTAAAATTGGATTCATCCTAGGTATGCACTATAATAGTGGCTACACCAAAAAGTTGGATCATGAACAATCCAAAGAAATATTCCCAACTTGGTGACAAAAGGTATGTCATGCTTTAGAAGTATGCACGTTGTTGGTATCAGTAAGTACATGGTAGATAACTTGTTAGGCTATGGGAGAGTATGCAAGGAAAACTTTGCAAATGATAGGGTTGTAGTGTGAAGTAAAAGAAAGAATACATTGGCTGATGATTGAAGGTTGCATGCATAACAAGTCCTTAAATAAAATTTTATTTTAGTATTTCCAGAAGTTGCAATAGTATATGGCATGCCATATTGCCATGTGGAAATTGTTGGCAAGTAGACAAGCATGCAAAATTGTGTAAAAGATTTGATATAGTAAGGCTAAGATTTTGAATTTAAGTGTCAAGCATAAGGAGGTAAGGGCATTGATTAAACATGTAATGTGTTATTTTTTGGGTAGTAGAATAGAGGAGGTAGACACTAAACTTGGACACCACACATTTTATACCTTGGTGATGAACGATTGGCTATTTTAGCACTCCACCATACAAGTCACAAGTATTCGATCTGATTGTAATTTGTGGATGGCTAATGTAAATTCACTAGTAGTTGAGGTTTAGTTCACGATTGTTGTCTTCTCATGTTGAGTTAGTGAAGTTCAAACTGTATGGTTTAACTCTCAGTGAGGCATATAATAGGTTGATGTTATTGGCTCAAACTAAGGCTAAGTGTAAGCATAGTTAAAATGAAGTAATCCATTTCTAGGTCTAAGTGTAACGAAGGTAAAGAAACTATTCTAGCCTATGGGCGATAAGTATCCACTCTTGGTCTATTGTACATGTCAAGGGCTCATGTAACCATCACTAGGATTACTAAGTGAATCCACTATTAAGCAAATCAAGTGAACTCACTACTAGGTTACCAAATAATTACACTTCACATTTGAAACTAGTTGTACTTAGGTCGCCTTACTAAAAGACATAGGAAAAAGCAAAGTACTCGAAAATAGTATCTATCTTGAGTAAAGTAAACATGTTGAAAGGTAAAATTAAACTAAGTTAGAATGAACTAAGTAGAATGCTGAAATGGTTGAAAAAAATCTTGATCTTTATTTCTAATCATGAATTGTGCCCAAAAATAATCTACTTGAACAAAGATTCTATACAACTATTTAACACCACACTATGGACATTCACTCTATTGCCAAGTCTAAATCATAGAAACAAACTACAAGAATTTGCTTAAGTGCTAGCAAAAAGTTGTTCATTTGATAATATGGTGGGTTGACATTTATAGTGATGACCATGACCCACTACATCACATCTACGATGATGTAAGAAAGGCTACGATATCACATTAGTTGACTCAAATGGTTTTATTACTTGGTCACTTTAGAAGGACATCTTGTCAAAGCAAAGAGAGGGATGTCTAAATGTGTGGGATAACTAGGACTTTCCAAACATTAGAGTGGGTGTTATCTATTGGTTGATATAGGAACAAACACTAGGCCTATTCTTTAAGTTGATATCTGGTTGTGTCCTCTTTCGGCAGAAAATGATAGTAAGAAGTGCTACTTATTGAAGAATGTTGTAACTGATTATAGTAGGCACACTAGTGTTGGAGCATCTATTGTACTTGCAGAAGAGTGACTGGATTCAAAACCAAATTATAGTATAGCATCCCCTATCATGGGATTTTAAATTTGAGCTTAAACATTACTATTGGGTTAGAAAATTTGTGGCATAAACTTAACCCCTCAATTATAAAAGATATTTAATATATAAGTTATAGTTACTTCAGTTACCTTAGCAATGTTTTCTAAGCTTGAGCTATGAGGTGCAAACTTCACCTTTGCTCCTGTATGCACTATTTTTTTTTTAGTTTGTGGTTCTTTCAAGTGTCTCATTTGAAGTGTGTTGCCTTTTTACCTATATTGAAATCATTGTCATTCTTTAATGCAAATTCCTTTTTGTCGAGTTTGGTACCACAATTCATATTCACAATGATATACTACAAGAGCATTTTACCATGGGCTAGTAGTACAATCCCTATTCACACAATAAGCTAGATGTGACCCACTATAAGAGCATTCTATTGTGGATGACACATTTATTTCAATTAGTACTTTTTATAAAAGAATAAAGCATCTTCTAAAAATCTAATAAAATTCAAGATTATTCATTCTCTAATTTTAAAAGTTTTTTACATAAAAAAAATTGAATTCAAGACTTTTTTGTCTTAACTTAAAATAATCATCCATTACTTAACTTAAAATTAGATGACATTATACTTTTCAATATATGCTTTGACCACTCTAGCTAGAATCAGTTGGCACCACCTTCAAATAAATATTAATTTATCAAATATTTTAGGGGACCATCACTTTGAGTGATGGTAAGGTTCTTGTTTCTTAAGTAGTAAGATTTGGATTTGAGCCTAGGCACAACCACTCAAAAGAGGTTAGACTTTTGCCCATTCGCAAATTGTCCCCTACCTTGCAGGGATGAGCATTGAGCTTCTCAATAATGATCCTTAAATATTTACTATTTCAATAAGCTACTTAATTATGTAAATACTTAGATTTTAAATATCTTGTCTCATTTTTAGTTGTATAAATCATAGGGAAAATAGCAGTAAAAAATAATTCAATAGTAAAAAAAATAAATCAACAAAAAACATTAAAAACATTAATATATCATGGGGAAAAATGAGAAAAACCTCAACAAAAAATAGGCCAAATGGATAGAAAGAATTTCTCAAACATAATGAACAAGAGAGAAAGCATAGGGATGAAAGCCAAACACATTGTCTTAAGGCTTCCTTGTAACCATATCTATAACATGAGATGGACTTGCACCAGTCGCAAGTAATGTTAATTGGATGCAAACTATATATTAATAGCAAGAAAATGATGGAGATGAAGAATAGTTTTTCTTTTAACTATATTTCAAATATTTGCAGTTAAATAATCAATACTACAATATATTACAACATAACTATTGTACGATGCAATTACAAAAAAGATAATGCTGGTATGTAACCTTATGTGAAGTGTAGTTGGCTTCGGTTCACTCAAGGAAGAAATATCTCTCAAAGTTATCCAGGAAATTAAACGGCTTAACTACTGTAGCAGCAAAGAAAAAGTAAACAAATAACAAATGTGCATGTGTCAGTCAGTCGTGGGTGCATTCATATGGTATGTGAAGGTACAGATAAGGCCGGTCTCCCATGGAAGAACGCGTCTTGACTTTGAAACACACAAACGCTGCGTCTTGGAATTTAGAAGCCCAAAATGTTGGACTTCCGTCCTTCATTCGAATGCTAAAGCTATCATTTGCTTCCATCACTCCGATGTCATTCATTGACATTTTGAGTGCTAAAACAATCTTTTGCTTCCATCACTGTCATTCATTGACATTTTGAATGATCTTAACTCAACGAGCCTCACGCCTCCATGGCCAGTCAAGACGAGTGTCTTTTTGCCTGTTAATGCTACCGTACTTGACTTTTTGCAGAGTAGTTTTACGGTACCATCATTATTTAGAGAGGCCCGCGCACGTGGGTCATTTTTCATAACATTTTGTTATGCTGCATCATCATTTCCAACAACAATTACAATTAGGAAAGAGAGGGCACTGTTTCCGATTTTGCAAGATGTAATGAATAATGAATATTATTTAGACGTACATTTTTAGTGGAAGAGACTTAATATTTACCGCCATATCTTACATTTCGCCGGTTTTCACGGGAACAAACAATTATTAACAAGAATCATGTGCTATTCTCTAAACAAAATGCTTGTCAAATTCAACACCATAATAAACCATTGTTACCCAAAATCCACATTTGCATTGGGCCTGGGCCTGATACGCAGTCTCTGACGCTTTCTTTCTTCATCGCAGACGAGTCAATCCCGGAACACGAATGAATCAGACCACAAAACTTGAACGGAACGTGCACCGAGTATAGAAGACCAGTAAAACTAATGAATAAATGGGAAATAGGGCTGCAGAGCTTTCTGGTCCCGCCCAAGACCACCATGATACCTGATCTCCTTTCTTCTTATCATTCGTCTACCCTGCAACTGCATTTGAACCAAACTTTGTCGAGGTCTTTAATGCGACTGCAACAAATAACTGCTGTTTTATCTGCAATTTGTGTGTCTGTTTTCTTTTTTCATAAAAAGAAAGAAAAAAAAATCCAATTCCAGGAATTCGGAACCGGAAAGAAAGCTATCATGAAAATAAATTCGTAAAGGATATTAACTTGTAAAATGTTATGGGGAAGAATAATTCAAACCTTCCTTCGTGTGTACCATGCAGAAATTTCTTTAATGTCAGCTCGACGATGAAACTTAATTGGGTTGGAACCAACACTGATCTTGAATGGACCAGGAATACCCCCTCTATTTTGCTTAATCAGGCAGGCAGAAGCGCTAATCCAGAGAACTCTGTTAATCAAGGAAATGGGAGCGAAGAATTTTGCCTTCATTGGGATCATTGTTGTCTGTCTGGGCATATTCTGTCATGTGGATGTTCAGGGTTTTACAAACGGCAACGATGGTATGCTTAATGCTTTAAATTTTTCAGTTTAACATTTTTTCATTCCTTAGTTGATCTTTTAGACTCTGGGTTAAATACTGAATTTCCTTCGAGTTTTGAATGGTTCTTTCTTCTTGTTATTTAGCTGCTGTTATCAGTACACTGAAACAAGCATGGGGAACTACAGTGCCCCAAAACTGGCAAAAGTCTTCTGATCCTTGTGGCGCTGGATTCGTCGGAGTGAATTGCAGCACAAGTGGTCGTATAGTTAACCTGTATGTTGGAACTGACCATTTTTTTTCCTGATCTTTCTGCTCAAATACTTACCATATTTGTCTGAACTCTGAAGGGTTAGTCTTGGGTATTTATATCAATAATTAAAATAAAAACCTGGTGCAGGTCTTTATCAGCGGTAAGTCTTTCAGGAAACCTTCCGTCTGATATTGGCTCACTTGGAGAACTCCAGACATTGTAAGTTTCAAATATTCTCTCTTTTCCAGGTCTTTCCCTTGGTGCTATTTTAGGGACCCCAGTTTAGGATATGTAAACGGATTCATCGCCTTTTACAAGTTTTGCTAATCCATGCTAGTAGAAAAACGGTTTTGTTCTTATGAGCTCAGATTCACTATGCTTTTTGGATTCTTTAAAATATTGGTCACATATCTGATCTATGCTTTATCTTACCGTCCACAAATTGTTGATTTTGCAGAGACTTGTCCTACAACACAAGGCTTACTGGATCTTTGCCATCAAGCTTGGGAAATTTAATCAATCTTAAATTCATGTGAGAAAATGCCATAAATTTTAACTATTTTACCACAGTATTATATTCAATGTTCTTTCTGTGTTATTATGTTCTCACTTTGATTGAAACCCTTTTTTTTCGATGGCATGTTACAGGGTACTGATTGGTTGTTCTTTCACGGGAAGCATTCCACAAGAACTTGGAAGCTTGGTGAACCTTACTTTCTTGTTAGTATACTATGCACTAAATGTGTATTGTAGTCTAAATAGATGTTTAAATGCATGTACATAGATTCTGTTTATTTGAATTTGATAATGCAAATTCATTAGAATTACTGTAATGAAAGGTTTCGTTTTCATTTGTCACCAGATCTTTGAATCAGAATAATTTGACTGGCACCATACCGCCATCACTTGGTGATCTGGTAAATCTTTACTTGTTCGACATTTCCAATAACAGCATCACAGGAACTTTGCCTATTTCAGATGGCAAACAGTCTGGATTAGACCGTCTTCTTCAAGCAGAACACTTGTGAGGAATTTCTAAGAATTTTTTATTCTTCAATTTTCACCAGCTTCTTTTTCACTGAAGAAACGTTTTCTACCTTTTCCCTCTTTTTTACTGCAGCCATTTCAGTCAAAACAAACTTACAGGCGCCATACCAGCTGCTCTTTTCACTTCACAAATGAAACTTATACATATGTAAGCTGAATAGAAATCTTCTTTACCGTACCATTTTGATATATATGAAGTTCATGATTTCTTAGAAGCAATGTTTGGTATAATATTCATAAACCACCATGATTATTAGTGATTGTTCCTGTAAAATGGCATGTAGATTATTTGACAACAATGAGTTTAGTGGAGAATTTCCCACTACTCTCACAAACGTTACCACTCTGCAGGTTCTGTGAGTATCATACATAAACCAGATTTGCGGCCAATTTTGCAGATATATAGCAATGTGAAGTTATAATTCCTGTTTTCTTACTGTCTTTGGTGACAGGAGGCTTGATAGAAATGGTTTAAGCGGTCAGATACCATCAGCCCTCAAGAATCTTAGAAATGTTACGGAATTGTAAGAAATCAAATAATTCAGTAAGTCTTAGAATTCCAGAAAATTTTTTCCAGTTGGATATTAACGGACACTCCAAACAAATTTACTTGCTCCAGGAATTTATCCAACAATAAATTCAATGGCACAATTCCAGATTTGACCAATATTACGTCATTGCAATACATGTAAGTATCTGGTACTTTGCTAAATTTCTGTTCCCATTGAGAACATTTTGTGTCAAGGCTCAGCTTATGCAAGAATACAAATTTATTGCACAATATTTCTATTTTTTTAAAAAGTAGATTTCTTGAAAGACATTTTCAAGAGAAAATGTTTTACGTGCAAATAAAATTATAATAATTATGCAGTCTTTCTAAATAATGTCTTTGAGTTGGTTATCATGCAGGGACCTTAGCAATAACTCTTTTGTGGAATCTGAATTCCCAAGATGGCTTACAGACATGGGAAATTTGAACACTATGTAAGTTAACAAAACTAAATTGAAAATACAATGATCATGTTTAGATTCTAATGCTTTGTATATTATAGCTTGGTGACTTGGATTTTACTCTGAGACAGTATGATGGAAAATTGCAATTTAATTGGACAAATTCCAAGTGCAACCTTGGGCATTCCTTTTCTTGAGACTCTGAAGCTGGGAAGGAATCACATTAATGGCTCTCTAGACATTAGCGTAAAAGGTACAAATTTGGAACTGGTAGATCTTGAAAACAATAAAATAACCAGGGTGGATGGCAGTGCCAGCTTTACTCTGTTGTGAGTACTCAGCATTCTAGTTTTTGGAATTCTTCAACTGTGCATTGTGGTAGATGTCAACATAGACTTCAGAAATGTTTGAAATTAATTTAACATATATTTTAATGCAGACTCCAAGGCAACCCGGTCTATAGGTATTCAAGCTCAAGCTCACAGTCTTATTGTCAAAGCAGTAACCAGCAACAAAACACATATACAACTAACCTATCAAGGTGTCAAGGCAAAAGTTGTAAAAAGACTCTTGATATTAACCCTGTAACTTGTTCTTGTCAGAATGCTTATTCTGGCGTCATCATTTTTAAAGCCCCCTCATTCTCAGGTGTCAGCAACAAAAGCAGATTTCATGATCTAGAATTCTCTTTGCAGAGCTTTCTGCTGAGATTTCTCCCAGTCGGAGGAGTGTTTCTTCAATCCAAAAATTTTGACTCCAACTCCTATCTGATTGTAAACGTGAAATTTTTCCCAGCTGATGGCTCAGCTTCCTTTACAACATCAGATCGCACAATACTTGGTTATTTGCTGGCGCAGCCGGTATACACGGCTCCAACAATATTTGGGCCTTACGTTTTCTTATCGCAAAGTAACTCGGAAGGTATGACTTATGAAACATTTAAGATTAATGTGGAAATTTAGGAAATGTTAAAATGTTAAAATCTATGCGGCGTATCTGTTACAGAATCAGGGGGAGGAGGAAGCAGTCTGTCTCCAGGTGCTATTGCAGGAATAGTAATCGGGGTAGTTATTTTGCTTGTCAGTGCTGTATGTGCTGTGCTTTTTGCCTTGAAGCAGAAAAGAAGAGCTGACAGTGCTATTAAAGCCAACAAGCCATTTGGTTAGTCAGAATCATCCATTATCTAACAATTCTACTACTCTACCATTATTAATATACTTCATATTTTGTTTTATTGATCTAATCTCTTTTTACTTGTAAAAATCCTTTATCAATGGTTTTTCCTGGTTATTCATTAAAATAAATTCTCTGCTTATTGTTCCAGCTATATGGACTAGGAAGGGTAGTGCTGGATTCCCTGTCATTAAAGGTTGCAGATTGTTTACCTGTGATGAAGTCAAAATAATGACCAATGGTTTCTCCAAAAATAATGAAATTGGAGCAGGTGGTTATGGCATGGTAAGGGTCTTTTAGTTCTCATTACATGTTTCATTGTGTCCATCTTGTCGAGATTGATGAACAGATCATGCCTGTTGTATATAATCTGAAGAAATTTCATCCATGTCATCTTTGTTAGCTGATCCTAGACAAGATTAGGAAATTCTTGAATGATGGCATTGATGATGAGGAAATGAAATTTTATCTCTGGTGATATGCGTAGGTGTACAAGGGAATTTTAGATGGAGGTGAAATAGTTGCAGTGAAAAGGGCCAAACAAGTTTCACTTCAAGGTGCTACTGAATTCAGAAACGAAGTGGAGTTGCTCTCAAGGGTTCACCATAAGAACTTAGTTGGCCTTGTTGGGTTCTGCTTTGAAGAAGGAGAACAAATGCTGGTATATGAGTACATCCCTAATGGGACACTTGGTGAAGCCCTACATGGTATGTTCTAATTCTGTTCTTGTTGCATCTTCCGTGATTTTTTTCAGCATTTCTAACAAACTGCCTTAACGTTTTTTATTGTCTAAAACACACAGGAAAAAGGAAGCTTCGGTTGGACTGGTATAAGAGGGTTGAAATAGCCTTGGATTCAGCTCGAGGATTAGCATATTTGCATGAACTTGCAGATCCACCCATAATCCACAGAGATATCAAGGCTGCTAATATATTGCTGGATAAAAACCTAACCGCCAAGGTTGCAGACTTTGGCCTTTCCAAACTCTTTGATGAAGAGACTGAGAAAGGTTATATGACAACCCAAGTCAAAGGAACACTGGTAATAGATCCACTGCACAAAACCTCTCGAATTGTTATCTGCTCTCTTAAAATTAAATTTCTAAAATGTTTTGTGTTTGAGACTAGAATGCCTTACAAGCCTTGCAGCTTTATGAAGTTTGTGAGTAACCCTTGATGTTGAATAATATATACTTTTTTTCTGTTCAAAAATAGAAAACGGTGTTAAGCAACGATATCTTAATCTTGAAACAGGCAGTCTGCACTGTAATGGTGTTGATATATAAAAGCACATCAGTATCCTGCCTTGCAAACTTTTACGTTCCAATACCCTTATAGATAAACTAAATTTGATAATATGCTGCAAAATATCTAATCATTTTTGTTGGTCTCTCAAATTCTATATTTTCATGATTGTTACAGGGCTATCTTGATCCAGAGTACTTCACGTCACAAAAGGTTACGGAAAGAAGTGATGTTTATAGTCTTGGTATTGTAATGCTAGAGCTGGTCACTGCTCGACTTCCTATCCAGGATAATAAACACATAGTTAGAGTGGTTAAGGAAGCCTTGAATTCAGGTGGTATAAATGTCTTTCAAGAGAAGGTGCTGGATCCGGTGTTAAAAAAACAGTCACTGGATTCAAACAATTCTGAAGGCCTTGAAAGGTTTTTGAATTTGGCTTTGAACTGCACACAAGGCGAGGAATCTCAACGGCCTTTCATGAGAACAGTGGTGAAGGAGCTTGAAGCTATTATGGAAAGCATGGACGGAATTTCTCAACAGCCATCAAGAAACCAAAGTTATGTTAGAACTCATAAATCTGCAGTTTCCTTTTACTCTAACTTGGATGTAGAGATGGGTGACTCTTCTAGCTCAGCTTTCCGGTCGAGAGAGGGCTCAACTATGTTTTCATCCGGTGGGGATTCTTTCATGAATAGACCCGTTGAGCCCAAATAGCCAAGTTTTGAAATGGTCGACTTTGACAATTTGTTTACTCATTTTACAGCTGATTCATATTACAGTCTCAGTAGCAAGATGTATTCTTTTTGAGATGGTGTTTCATAACAATACGATGAGAAGGCTTGTATCTTATCAATTTTTTTCCCACCAAAATAATTTCCTATTCTCCATTTTTCTTGAATCACCTTGCATGTTGGAATGGTTCAGTTTTTTGCGGATGCAATACGAAGTCATATCCATAGATGGAGGATGCTTGGGTTGCTTGGATTAGCGTCACCTTCGCATTGTATTGCCATCTTGTTTTGAGAATAACGTCAACGAACAAGTTTTTTAGCTTCTCTAGGTGAGACCTAGGTAGTCATAATAAACTCTAAAAGCAACCCCAAACAATTCCGAGCAGGATTCAATCAAGTATTCACATGTGAATATTAATTACCATACTAAGCAAATCCTTTTATTAATACTAAAATGTTTATTACTCAATTCTAACAATTGCTCACTTGCATGATTATTGTCCATATCTTAAGAAATATATTTTTTTTATTATTTAAGTTATTTTAGGCTATGGTTGGTATGCTATTTTGAGTTTTTGGAGAATTCAGCATAAATTAAATCATCAACATAGAAGGGAGATTTTAAACATAAAAAAAGCTGACATGCTATTATGACTATTACTATCTAGCTCTTTGTAGAATTGAATGGTGAAAAAGAACTCATGTGGTTGATCCCATTTTGCAGGGATGAGTAAGATGATAATGATAATGACTAACTTGAAATAAATTCTTAACATATGTTGATTCTTTTTCACCTTTTTTTTAACCTAAAGCATGAAATGGGTAATTTTAATAAAGGTATACTTTATTACATAAAGAAGCATATATCATACAAAGTGATTTCCCTAAACAAAAAGATACTTTAATCAAAGGCCAAACTAGTTTTTAAATCATTTTTAAAAAATTATTCTTCATGATTTTAGGTTAGTTTTAACTAGTACAACAATGCATATAGATATACTTTTTTTCCATATGGTTAGTTTAGACAAACTTTATAAACTATATATATATATATATCCATGAAATTGAAACTTAAATTGAAATTTTATTTCCTCTGTAAACCCATTGGATCTACTGGATGGTATAAACGTACATGCTATGAGTTTTGAAATGATTAAATCAACCAAATTTACAACGCTAATATCCCATCTATCTTCAATCTACTCAAATGCAGAACATTGTAGGAAAATATTGTGTTCATCTTCAATGTTATTTATACTACACAAATAACATATTTTTTTTTCACAAGGAAATTTGAACCATCTACTTTTTTCAACTCTTAAATAATGAGATCCATTCATGCTTTGCTATTTATGCAACACAAATGATGAAGAATGACAACAAATAGATAGTTTCCTTTGAATTAAGGTCTCCCCTCATATTATTCAAATAGAAATGTTGTTTTCATTCTATATTTCCCAATGTTTTTGAAATACTTATTGTTTNTCGAACTTCATCTTCATCGTCATATAATTGATTGGTTCTCTAATGAATTGTCTTACTTGTTGTTGCGTTATCATAGTCTTGTGAGAGAGACATTGTTGTGTATTTGTGTGTGACTGAATTGAAATCAAGTTTTTTTCTAAGAGATATATCATGAATACTTTGTTACAGTGATCTTATATGATGTAACTAATCTAAATAACTAGCACCATCCCCGACAACAACGCCAATAATGAGTGGCAAGGTACCCTTACACTCAACCATACGAATACGAGCCTCAAAATTTGCACTATAAAAATCATTACTACTTTTATAGTTTAAGAAGATCTTTTCATAGCTTCAACTTTTTCTTGGCTTCCTTTTCTTCGAATTGTAGAAATTATTTGGAGGTTTTTANGAGACTAGAATACAACACATCCTTAATGAATAGTTGGTTAAACAATGGCATAGCAGAGTTGGTTTTGGATATCCCAAGTTAGAATAGATTCCTTCTTGCGTTGATTTTTTAAATCAAATAAGGCTTTCATACCACCTATAACCCTTTGAGTCATCCCATTTGTAATTGTAGGAGCATTCTAAAACAAAATATTTGTTAAGAGGGAGTTATGTTCATAGGTTCATTTCTTATGGTAAAATTGTATTTTATTATGTGTTAAAAATCATAATTTAGGTCTCCTAGATATTAACTTTTATTCTTGGATGCGAACAAAAGTCATTAAGAGTATTAAAAATGTGTTACATATAAAACTGTAAGGAGTAGAAGAAATGCTTGGTTCTCTTTAGCCATAAAGAATTAGTTGGTGAAATAAATATGTCTAAAAACCTCCAAATAATTTCTACAATTCGAAGAAAAGGAAGCCAAGAAAAAGTTGAAGCTATGAAAAGATCTTCTTAAACTATAAAAGTAGTAATGATTTTTATAGTGCAAATTTTGAGGCTTGTATTCGTATGGTTGAGTGTAAGGGTACCTTGCCACTCATTATTGGCGTTGTTGTCGGGGATGGTGCTAGTTATTTAGATTAGTTACATCATATAAGATCACTGTAACAAAGTATTCATGATATATCTCTTAGAAAAAAACTTGATTTCAATTCAGTCACACACAAATACACAACAATGTCTCTCTCACAAGACTATGATAATGCAACAACAAGTAAGACAATTCATTAGAGAACCAATCAATTATATGACGATGAAGATGAAGTTCGGAGTACTCAATTTGATGTAGGGGTCTCCCATGTACATAAATGAAGACAACATCGTCTGATTCATAAATTCATAACCTACCTAGTGACGATGAACCCCTGTTGGCCACTAAGAGCCTAATGCATATACAAGAGGCTATTCAAATATCCCATAGGCATCGTAAGGAAAGCTATCTACCCAGGCTTAATTTTAAAAACTTTCCCAAATTTTCAAGAGGCTATGATTTAGATTGCAACATCATTTACAAGCCTTCCATGATGCCTGTGTATGGAACAATATTGATAATGGGTGGCAAAAACTTAAGCTCTTTCCTGCGACACTTGTTGGCCAAGCAAAAGTATGGTACAAGTCCTTAAGACTAAAATCAATTCGACATTAGCTGAAAATGGTAAAACTCTTCATTGAAAGATATCAAACCTATGCAAGAGTGTCAACCTTAAGGAAACAAATCCAAGAGTGGAAACAAGTGCAACATGAACCTTTGGACATGGCCTTAGAAAGATATTATGCATTATTAAACAGCTGCCTAGGCCATGGGTTCTCAAAGGAAACGCTAATGTACCATGTCATAGATGGGCTTCGTAATGAAACAAGGGAAACCCTAGGGATGTATGCCCTAGCTCAACTATACGAGCTACAAACCCATCAATTCCAAGAGCTTATCAAGCGGGTAGCAAAAGAAGGAGAAATGGCTAAATGGGAGAATGTTGAAAATCTCAATAGGACCAAAATCTCAAACTAGCAAAGGTCCATCATTAGGAGGAGAAAAAATCAACCCACCTCAAGGAGGTGGAACCATCTTTTCCAGTACTACAATCACTAAATGAAATTGAGGCAAAGATCAATAAGATGACGGAATGGATACATGAAAAATGTGGAGAATATGCCAACACTATTAGAGGGAAGACCATGATGAACCAAGAAATAGGACAAAACACCATTAGACAATCGAAAAGAAGGATTGAAGGGAATGAGAACTCAACTGCTAATCATATGTATCAATGCAACATTTGAATGTACGATCACCCCAAAGGTCAATGCCCAATCTTGTCACATTTACATGAGCATTGGGAAAGAATGTTACATGCATAGTTTGTACAAAAATACTATGTTCAATCACAGTGGCAAAAATCCTAGTCATGGGGGAGGCCACCCTCAAACTACTTACATCCTTCATATCATCTAAACCCAAGTGCCTATTAGGTTCAGTATCCTGTTTCCCCAACTGGGTTAACATCCTCTTGCCACATTGTTATCATTCTCCTAAATACTATTAACCCATATCCTCTCCAACAGGACCACCACCTCATGTACATTACACTTCTCAATTTCAACATTCTCATCCTTCACCTCCTTCTACATCACCATCATTTTTTCCAGAAGGTTTTGCATCACAGCACCAACCCACAAATTTAACTTGTGCTGCTACTGTCAAAAACAGTGGAGGTCCTCCACAACACCAGAAGTATCCTTTCTTTAGACATGACCATAGGAAGGGATTGCATAGTTCCGAGACCACTGCATCCTCCCATGCAGCACAAGTTCAACACTGTGGTGCATCTTTCTCCTTGAACCAAACACCTCACGTTACCTTATCAGGGCCACCAATCAAAACTCCAACAACTATGTGGCCCAATGGATATAGCAACATAGGGAGACATATCGATCCTTGCATACCATCTTACAGTCACAGGTGCCATAGTGGGTCAACTCCTTATCAATTAACCACATCTTATAACTTGCCCCACTATGTCAACATTAATCAAGTGTGTGAACCCCAGTTTGGGTACATTCCAACCACCACATCAAAAGACACCTAATGGGTTGGATATGACTAGGTCCCAATATTTTCAACATGCATGGATCCTAACCTTCCATTTATTAATTCTAGCCATGCTCAACCATTTAGTTATGGAGGATATCCTCCATTCTAACAAGCAAAATTAATAAATATTTTTCCTTTTCTTTAATTTTACAATTTTTGTTTTCTAATTTTTCATCCTTCAACTTGTTGTTTTATCTTTTTATCTTTTTATGAGTAATCTCATCTATGAATAAAGCACTCATGTGACTCATTGGTTTGGATGTTCTTTGCTATCAAGTCTTGGGTAACTAATTATTTGGACAATGAGCCCATCACATCCACCCAACCATTCTATTAATAAGAGGTTCTACTTTGGCTACGATGGTATGCTTGACATCATTAACACTTAAAGTAATTTTGTGCTCATTATTCCCAGAGCGAAGAAGGATGGACTAAGCAGGAATGGCCAGGGTGTGACATCAAGGGGACTTGTGGATTCTCTTTGGTGACATCTATAGGAGTTATCATGCAACTTGGTTATGCTAAGATCCTTGTAGATCTAACAAAAAATGGAAGTAAGAGTAATAAATGCACTTGCTCAAGAAACCCAGTGCTATTCTAGGGGATCCCATTGGAAAGACATGCACCCATGCCTGAAGGTAGGTAGCTTCCTTGGACTAAGCATTCAAAAAAAAAAGATCAAGATAAAAGTGCCACAAATCTTACTCACTCCTCCCTTGAACGAAATGCCAAGTGATCATATGCCTTGTTGTCATGGTCCTCTTATGGTTGTCCATCATGGGATGAAACAATGTGATGTCACTAATCAGGGGAATGGACTTGGTCTTGATTTTGGAGTGACAGGCTAATGACACATTAATCATGCCCTACACTCAAGATTCATTGTGCCTTGGGACAATTACCTCATGTCCTAATCTCTGCAATCCCTTCTATAATTCACCTCATCTCGTTGTTCATATATTTGTGACTTGTGTCTTTTGTATCATTGAATTCATATCTCATCATGGTGGTATCTGCATGTGTATGTTTTGCAAAATTGGTGTGGATTACAATTCACCCTCTAGTGCCTACGAACATTTTCAGGGTGGTTACGTAAGGGCATCATAGGTAGGAACCTACTTTGGGGAGGACCCACTTGCATAATCTCTGTAATTTATACTCATTGCACATCACCATCACATCACTTTATACCCTCTAAGTACTGCATTTCCAACGTTATTCTTTCCTTTATCATCCTTTTGATTTGAATGTTCCTATGCACCTAGACATGTCCTTTTTCCTCATTTGACTCATGCATTTTATTGTCAGATTCTACCTCATTATACTTTTTGTGCCTTCTAGTATATTCAATGTTACTTGAACCTTTTCAATTAACCTCAAATCCTTCATTGTTGGCCTTAGAAATTTAGAAATTCATCAATTTTTCTAAGTACCCTATTTTCAATTGGCCGTGATATCGAGTACTCGATATTGTGTTCGATGTGATATTGGGTTCGCACTATCAAGTACGCAATATCACATCCATAAAAACTATATATATGGAACCCCCCCCCCCCCCCCCCCCCATGCACATCAACATCATTTTACATTTTTCATGTGTAGGGAGTTGTTCAAATTTTCTTCCACGAACTTGCTAGCTTACGTGCCTATCGTTCAAACAACCATAACTTGCTCGTTAACACTTCAATTCCTATTCTGATTGAACCTATCTGAACCTGGAGCATTCAGCTTAGTCATGGGGGAAGGGTACACTCCAAGTTGTGCATAATGTTTTCAAAATTCATCATCACCCGAAGGATATCATAAAAGGTAAAGGACTGTAAAAACTATTAAAAATGCTGCCAAATTAATTTTATCTCTTCACCCACACCATGAGAATTAAATTTTGGAGCCACCTAATCAAATTGGGTCGAATATCAAAACTTTTAGGGGACACTTTCATAAAAATTCCCAACTCTGGATCACACTAAACTAGAAACAAATTTATTAAAGGCAAGAAGTAAGGGTATAAGGCAAATCTTGTAAATACCCTTACTAATAGTCGCCCCGTGTGATTGTAGATGGCCCCTAAACATGGATAGCAGGAAGAACCCTCTCAAGGTACATCCAAATGACCAAGGGAGGTAGAGGCTAGGCATCTCCCGAGGAACATGCAGAATAGAAGGCACAATCATTCAACATCCATCAAGAGCCTCTTGTTACTATGCAATTGAAACAAGCTGAAAGAGGAGTCGCTAAAGCACCTGAATAAGGACAACATCTCACATTGTCCCCAAAATGTGTTTAGGTGATCCATGAAAGGTCCATGTCAGCGACCGTGATCATGGAACTCAACTTTGGACCTTTCATGAAGTTCGCTCCTGAAGCAGTTAGAGACCAACTCAAAGGGTCCCCATTATGGCATATCCTTTATGAAAGTGGTGCCTGGTACCTGGGAGAGACATACCAATTTTTGCATAATAAATAAGAAGGAACCACAGTTGATATTGGTGGTGATTATGTAGATTTCTTTGCCAAAGTCATTTCGGAAGTGTTGAATCTTCCGAATATAGGGCCAAAAGTTTCTCACTTGCCCACTTGCTCCAATGTTGATGTGTGAAAAATCTAGTTGAAAAGGATGTATGGCAAGGAAGACAAGGTGTATGAAGAGTTGACACTAGAGGAGAGGATCTATTTCAAGATTGGTACTTATCACATCTTTCCCACAAAAGGGTTGAACAAAATCTCCACGTATGTGGCTAGAGGAAGTGCAATATTGATGGCCAAGGTTAATGCCAACTTACCCCATTTGTATGTCATGGAGATTTTGAGGCAGTTTGAGGAATGAAAGATAGGGGAATTTGCATTGCCCTTCCCTTGTCTCATCAATTCTAGGGTACACTAATGACATCCCCAAAAGAGCCCAAAATGCTTCATTTGCTGAATTACTGAAGCCACCAGCCCCAAGGAAATGTGTTGGTAAGACACTAGAGTTGGAATAAGAATAGATGGTGGGCCACTGAAACTCAAACTATAGGGCCTAGCCAACTTCCAAGTACAAGGCCTAGTTAACAACAAGAAGCAGGGCCCAGTATAGGCCAGCAAGATCAACCACCACCACCATCGCAAGATTAGGCAATTCTTGAATGATGGCATTGATGATGAGGAAATGAAATTTTATCTCTGGTGATATGCATAGGTGTACAAGGGAATTTTAGATGGAGGTGAAATAGTTGCAGTGAAAAGGGCCAAACAAGTTTCACTTCAAGGTGCTAATGAATTCAGAAATGAAGTGGAGTTGCTGTCAAGGGTTCACCACAGACTAACTAGAGTCCTTTATGCCTTGTAAGAAGAGAATAAACAGCTTGCCATAGACAGTCTCCGATTGACCATTGTGGAAAAACAAAAGAATGTTTTCAAAGAGAATTTTCATCAGTTACAAGAATAGTTAGTCAAGGTCAACCAAGACATGAATCCCTTAGCCAGAGACAATCAAACCCTCTCAATGGAGGAGGAATGACGATTGTTTTTGGCCTAGTATGTTAAAGAAAATTAAATGTTCTAACAACTGCCATGTCCATGGGAGGTGTCGACTTCATCAAACATTGGAGCATTAGCATGGATGGCATAGGACCCCTGAATTGAAGAGGAAAATCTCTAGGCACTCCTTTAGAGCCATCAAATTCCAAAAATTGGAGCACAAGATAAGGGGAAGTGACCATTGGAGGAACCACTACCACTTGGAATCACATGAGTTCCAATAAATTTTGTAGTTTTATGTCTGTGTCCCGATTTTGTTGTATTAAAACTGCAGCATGAATAAATTCCTAGTCATTCAAGAATCCCATACCTATCCACTGTGTAATCAATTGGGCTTGTTCTCATTTTCTTTAACTTGAGGATGAGTTTTCATTCATTCGTGGGAGTATGATGAATCATGATTTGTTAGGCTCTGATATCGGACCCTTAATATTGGGTACGTGATATCACGACCTTACTAATGATATTGGATACACAATATCGTGGTTCCTGTGTGACCCTATAAATACACATTCAGGCACATAGGAAAGAAGTAAGTTAGTGTTAGAGTAAGTGTAGAAGTAGAGTCTTTTTATTCATTTTTAGTTCCTCTCAACTCTTTTCTTAGTGCATGCCCATAGTGTGATGATTGTAATTGTACGGAACCTTTATTCAAGTGTGACATACTTGGACGTGCACATGACCAACAGTAAAGATCGAGATTACTTCATCATTGCAACATTCACTTAGTTTTAATTGTTTAATTGTTATTTCTTTCTTTCTTAATTAATATTTCTTTACCTTCCTTTACTATCCCTATTATTAAACGTGGAATGAGTATGACTTAATCACAAGCATTTAAGTGTGACTACTTAGTATCCTAGTAGCGTACCTAGGAGATGTACTTGGTAATCCTAGCAGTAGTACATGAGGTCTAAGATGTGTACAGATGATTAAGGATGGATGCTCATCACACTTAGGCTAGCTTAGATTCTCTTCTCTCATCCCTTATTAGCTTAAACGAATTATTTTCCTTTGTCTCTAGGAGCAATGCTAGTTTAGGATCACATCATTCGCCTCACTCTGGACTAAACCATATGTGACAACATAAATACTACTGTAAGTGGGAAGATAGCGAACTGCGATAAACAAGTAACTATCTAGATACCACAACTAGTCCATCTGCGGAGTTTGACTAGATCATGCGTGAACGCTCGTATTCGTATGGTTGAGTATAGGGGTACCTCGCCACTCATCAATTATGATGATGAAAACTCCATGCTACATGAGTGATTCATGGCCTTTACATGTATAAACATAGCATAGGGCCATTACACAACTATTAGGGACCTTTATTTTTAGGCTACGAATTCATAATCAAAGATTTTCTAGTGTATTTGGGGCTTAACCATGGTGGCATTGTGGATTGCCTCTAAGGAGTAGATGCCAAAGGAAGAAAACCACAAGGAACACTCTCGAACCATGATCTAGATACTCTATTTCATATCAATAAAGAATTTTTTCTTTCTCTTATGACACTTTCTTTGTTATTTCTTTTACACATAATGTTGAATGTTACATATATTTGACATTTGGTATATTGTCTTTTTATGCATAATGTTTAATACAACATATATTTGACATTTTCCATGACATCCAGGGATGGGATGTCACACTTGGTATTAGAGAAAACCACAATTCAAGGGCCATTCAGAACCATGGACTGACTATAACATGAACTAGATGATGAACCATGAAGCCAAGACATAGGGAAAGTTGTTGATAATCACTAGATGCACCATATATTTGTGATGTAAGCTAGAAGATATCTTTTCATTGATTTCATGAATAATGGATTAGGCATCCATAAAAGACATAGATCCCACCAACCAACAAAATTCTTTCATAAATATCATTGACTGGTGAAGATCTAACTACACCTCATCAAAATTTATCAATGGCAAGAGATATTAGTAAGACAAGAATACATTGGTTCAGGTAACTCTTACCCATCTTAATATTATATATACTAATTGATTAAAGACATCATTAAGTTTCTCCCAAAAAGTTAGTAACTATGACTTAAATTGATCGTGTTTTATTGAAATTCATTATCCTAAGAAACTTAGAGTCATTTATAAGTCATAATGTCTTCCTTATATCAACTTGGCAATGTCATTTTGATAGAATAAGAAAATTTGGATCTTTTAAAATCTTGCAAAGTTCAACTTCATTTTTGAATCCTAAGACTATGTTTAATAGTACTTGTTGAGATGATTCCAATGGCACAAATTCTGTCTCGATTGGACGTACAGTTTAAAAGATATTGCTGTTTTAATTTTCTCATTATGTGTACATTAAAATAATATTAAATTATTAAATTATTATAATAAAAGAAAAAAGGGAAGGAAGTGGGAGGTGAAGAGTGGGAGGTCATGGGTTCGAACCCAAGCCCCCTATAGTTATCAATTTTTTTAAATTTTTAAATTTAATTTTAATTTAAGAAATGCAGGGGGTGGTGGGGCCTACGACCATCCCAAAGCCAAGATGGCTGCATTGATCAACAATGGGATTAGCCCTGCTAGTGGAGACTAAATGACCAATGGTGGCCCAATGGCCAGTTGCTAATTGCTAGTCACCAGTTGCATGTGCCTTGCAACCACGCATCACCCTGCTGCCACCTATTACTTGCCACCACGCATCTACTGATTGCCTACCATCACTTGCTGCTTGCTGTTGCACTGTGTTTCACTGCTACTTGCATCACACTCTACTACCACTTGTTGCCTACTACCCTACCACTACTGTCACCTATTGCTCTATTACTACCATTACTTTCGCCACCGTAAAAAAATCCATTGTAATTTTTAGCTTCCCACAATGTTCATGGACATCGATAGCATTGTCCATAATGGACTCATTTGGTGCTAGGCAAATACCAAGGACATTGCCCATAACAAGCTCCTTTGAAATTTTGTGGACATCAATGATGCCATTCATAATGGGCTCCTCTAGTGCTTCACAAGCACTAACGACGTCACCCATAACATGCTCCTCTAGTGCTTTGTAGACATTGATAGCACTATCCATAATTGGCTTCTTCAGCGTTCTATGGGCACTGACGATGCCTCCCATAATGGGCTCCTCCAGCATCCCATAGACATTGATGATGCCATCCACAATGGGCTTCTCTAGTGCCCCATGGACACCAATAGTGTTGTCCATAATGGGCTCATCCGATGCTCCATAGGCATCGATGGTGCTACCCATAATAAGCTACTCTAGTGCTTTGTAGGCATCGATGGTGCCATCCATAATGGGATCCTCTAATGCTTTGTGGGAATCGATGGTGTCACCCCTAAAGGTCATCTCCAGTGCCCTCCAACGTTGATGATTATGGCCACCTCAACATTCTCTGATGTAGAAAAATCCTTGTCATCCATATGCAAGATTGAAGAGCTCTACGGACCATGCAGGCCCTACTAGGCCAACCCTTTATGTAGGTTTTGTAGGCCCTAATGTAGGTAAGTAGATCCTTGCATAGGGTGCACAAATCTTGTTTTTGATTGTGTAATCCATTGCAAGGGTCGTGCTAGTGCTGCATGGGCCATGCAAGCCCACACTCTAGCAACGTAGGCCTTCACCCTCACTGCATAAGCCAGAAAGAAATCCACACTACACCATCGACACCACCTACCATCACTTTTTGCATCCCTGCACTAGCCTATAGTTACCATGTAGGCCAATGAAAATTCCCATCCACTACCATTGCCTCCAGACACATCTCCACCTAGTGCCCAACCACAACCATCAAACACCCACCACCTCGCATCATCTAGCAACCTAGCATTATCCAGGCCACCGCTAACATGCCACCAAGGCTATTGCTGGCATCATTCTTGCTCCTATCATCGATAGAAAATTGTTCATCAATTAATGAAAGATTCTGATTTTTCGTTAATTGACGAAAAAATTTAAAATGTTCATCAACTGATGGAGAATTCAAAATTTTCATCCATTAAAACATTAGCTTAAAATTAAGAATGTAGCAAAAAATTTCAAAAAAAGAATTGGATGCATTGGCAACATGTGAGATAATTCATAATTAAGTGCACTTGTTCTTAAGTAGTACTGGGATGGATGACTTCTTGAGAAGTGTCGTTTTTTGCACCAAAGGTTCAAAAGTCATAAATTTTGATTTTGGAAGCCTTTATTGATGAATGAAGAGTCATTTCTTATAAATTTCAACCTTTCAAACATAATGGTAAAGTCAGATCTATCCCAACAAACTCTAAAAATTAACTTTTAACCCCTTGCTCGATATAGTGCCCAAAGACCCTCAAAAGTTTAATTTTAGTGCAACTTGAGCATACAGTGTTCTTTTTCAACATATGAATAGTCATTTCCAATATTTTTCAGCCTTTTGAACTCAATGGTGAGGCCATATTTATCATTTGAATACCCAATAATTCAATGATATCATGAAATTGTGCCTTAAAAGTCAACAACATAATGATAACTAATCATGCCTTGTTGGAAAAATAACCTTTGCAGATAGCCTTAAGATTTCTATGGCATGTTATTAGTTACACTACCAAAGTTAGTGTATTAAGTGGGATAGAAAAGTCATTAAGAATTAAGATAATGCCATTAAATATTTCCAAAATTAGTTAATGTATCAGTTCAGTTGATGATTAGTTGATGAAACAGAATAGTCTTCAATGATTTAAAAGATGTATATCAATTTGCCTTGTAATAAAAAACATATGGTAGAAAAACATGGAGACTCAAAATCTCATTTCAACAAGGTGTATGATACTTGTAAAGAGAAATGATCTAGAGGAGAATCCAAGAATGAAAATGAAAGTTGCAATATACAATGTGCTTGTAAGATCCTTAGCAAGCAAGAAACATCTGTTATGTCCACCATGAGCCTTGGACTGGCACAAATATTGATACCCATGCATCTTAGTAGAATTACAAGATTTGGATGTTGATGTTTTGTTCTTACAGGAAGTCTTTCTATGGGAATTTCTATACCAATTCCAACCAGATTTGGAAAATATGGGATACAAAGATATTTACAAGAAAAATGATTATTATGGAAGTTCTTCTTTTGAGCCATATAGATTAGCATATTAAAAAAATCACAACATAAATTGTTGCATAATCTTTTATAAAGAAGCTAAGTTTGAATTAGTACAAAGATTCTAATGGAGTTTAGAAAATATAATTTTTGAAATTCTAGAACTTTAGGTGATCAAAGTACAATCAAGATTTAAAAAAAAATCACATAGCCTTGGTAGTGATTCTAAAATTCTATCTATTAGAAAAATGTGCATACATGGTTAACACATTTAATTGCCAAACCAACATGTTTAGATGTTAGACTATGTTAAGGATCATACTTGATTAAGCAAATAGAAGAAAGTATGAAGAATAAGTTATTCCTAAGTTATATGGATCTAGTTCCATTTGTTCTTTATGAATACTTCAATGCAAAATTTGAAGGTAGTGTTTATCAATTTTTAAAATATGGATGTGTAAAAGAATCCTTGGAAGATGAACTTGATTTGAAGAAGATGTTTCCATCAATTGAACATGAAGTTCCATTGGACAGTGCATATTTTACTTATTTTGAATCTTCAATAGATAAATTAGATTCCAAAATTTAGGAATAGATGATGTTGATGGATAGTACTCATCAAGAATCACAGTTTACCAATTACTTTGCTATGATTAATGGGGATGGATCAACAACATTTTTCATTGAGATCTTGGATCATATTTGGTATGATGTTTGATTCATCTAAGTTACAAAACTACTAGAGTTAAATAATAAGTTGAGAAGAGTCAAGATCAAGCCTTGCCATCTTAAACAAGATCATCTAATCATATACCACTTATGGTAGAATTATAATTACTTCAATTGATTCATAAGGTTGATCAAGATTAGGAAGTATCTTACCCTTACTTTTATTTATAATCTTATTATTTTCATCATTATTTAATTTATATTTTAATTAGATAAGTAANAGGGGGATAGATTATCACATCCCCATTCCCAAATGATGTTGTTGCCTAATGACAATGGTGTCTCTTCATAATAAGTGTTATTATCATCTTAAGAAGACTCGAAAGGGCATGTTGTAATAGCAAAAGTGTCTCTTAAGGTAATATTTGGGGGTTTGACCTAAGGCATTTATAGCTAGGGTTAGAGTTTGTGCTAGCATGGAGTGGTAGAGCCGATATAGGTAAGTCATGGGAAGTTGGGTGAAGTAGGATAGGAAGTGGACTAGCCATTCCTTCTGGCTAGGTTATAGGCCTAACCAAGTTGGTAGTGCTGGATTGCCTCTAAGGTATAGATGCCAAAGGAAGAAAACCCCAAGAAACACTATCTAGCACAATCCAATAACACTATTCCATATTAATAAAGCATCCTTTTCTTTCTCTTTTCACATTTTTCCTATTATTTTCTTTATACATAATTTAAAATATCACATATATTTCACGTTTGGTATATTTTCTTCGTACACATGATGTCTAATATATTGTATATTTGACATTTTTCATGACATCCAGGGATGGGATGTCACAATTGGAGTTCAAAAGAGATAGTGAACGTGAACTCGTTCGAGGATGAACAAAACCTAAGGGGGGTAGATTGTAATCTCCCCACTTTCAAATGATGCTACTACATAACAAAGATGGTTCCTCTTCATAATACGTGTTATTGTTATTTTAACATGACTTGAAAGGGAATTTTTAATTGAGACCCAAAAGGATGCATTGTAATAATGGACGTGTCTCTTAAGATAACCTTTAGGGGTTTGACCTAAGGCATTTATACCCGGGCTTAGAGGTCATGCAAGCATGAAGTGGTGAAGCTAGTACAAGTGATGAGTGCTAAGGTACCCCTATGCCCAACCATATGAATCACAAAGCATTCATGCATGCTCCAGGTGAATTTCGTGGACGTTATAGTTTTTAGTGCACTAGTCTTCTAGGAAGTGAACCTTGCCTTAAGGTTGTTCATTGTCTTCCCAATTACACTTGTGACATACACTGGTATGGTTAAATGTAATTGAGGCATCTAATTTTTATTATTTTATATTTTATGATTTTGGTGTTTAAAGAGAGATAAAGTAATTGGATTAACCAATTAAAATTAACTAATTAACTAGTATCTATGCAATCCTAACATAAGCAGTTGGTTTCACTTTCTACACATGTCCTAAACCTACATATCCACTACTGGGTTACCAAGCGTTATGCTACTGGGCATACCAATCAATAATGCTATTGGGATTACCAAGCGAATATGTGTTATGCTCAAAGTGGTCGTACTTATGTGTTTAACCTATCTAGCTTATCTTGCTTAATTACTTCATTAGCTTAATTATGGGAAAACATTAAATAAATAATTGAAAACATTAAATGCATAAATGAAACATTTAAGCTATCCAGAATGCTGCAAGGTTTATCAAGAAGTTTGTCTTTATTACCACACATACTATCGTGCTTAGGTACAACACTGCTTGAATAAAGATTTGTACACTCAATGGCTCTTGCTATGGGCACTCGGGAAAAAAATTCTATCTTTCAAATAGGCAAATTTCAAGAGCTCTACTACTACTGTACAAATTGATGTCATAAATGTGGTTGGTAACCACACATTTATAGACCAAGATAGACCTTTGCATAGACAGGTCCACATCGATGCAATAGGTTGTGTCAACAGGGCCTAGTTGAGGGGGCCCAGTTGATGCAACAGACTACATCGACAAGGCCCAGTCAATGCAAAAAGTTAAAACTCATCAAGTTCTTGTCCTCAAGTTCTTTACAAAATCGGGAAGGTATGGGATTATTGACTGGCTTTTGACATAACAAAACAAAATAACATAGACATAACAAAACTAAGTGCCTAGTGTACAAACCAACCCATTACAAAAATTATGATGTTCATAACACAACATTAAATGCCATGACATGGTTCTTCAAAATTGGATAGCATGTTCTTTGCTAGCATGAAGTTGGTGGAGAATGTTAGACAGTCCTAGGTGGTGGTGGCTCTTGAGGTTTTAAAGGATCTTCACTGGCTTCAGATACGTGTGGTGGCCGAGGTAGCTGTGACTATCCTATTACTGCTGCAACTTTAGGTGGAAGGTAAAAAGCATCAAGTAATGCCTTAATTTTCTCTTCTTTACTCTTGGGATCATTCATGATCCATGTAGCTTTGTTGATGTGGGCTAGGTTGGAACATTCCAAGGACAAGGAAAAATAGGAAATATCTCCTTAACATTAACAAATTAGGCTACAAATTGCTTGTGCTTGATGTCAAACACTCAGAGTATGTCTTGTATTACCTGGTAGTTATTCATTCATTTATCTAGGTTCTTTGCAACTGATCTTTGGTCTATGAATTTTGCCTTGAGAACTTCTAGTTCAGTATTTCCCACTACAAAATTTTGCTTAGTGCCTTTATGAGTCTTGAACTCGGCCTTATACAATACGTACAAGTTGGTCACTTGCTTCTTAAGCTTAGACCATGGTCATTCACTAGTCATCATTGCTAGGTTTGCATAGTAGAGGTTGGATAGCTTCATGTACTCTATCATCTCTTCAATTTACAACTCCTTCATGTGGGTTTCCACCTTGTTATAGACATCAATCTCATTGATGATTGCCATATTTTTTTGCCTTGTTGGAGTTGCTAGAGGGCCTCATTAACCTTTGCCTTAACCTATTGGATATGCTTTTCATTTACCTCCTTCTATAGGCCCACTTGGTATCTGTAATGATTTTTAACTTTTTTAAATTTCAGAGTCTCATTTTCCCAAGCAACAATCTCGATGGTTGATTTTTGGCATAACATCCAGACCTCCTCCATGGAGAGATTATGATTCTTCACTGCCAATCTCCTCAATTTGACATTTTCCCTAGCAAGTTGCTCCTACTCTTGATGGATAAATTCTTTCAATAGTTATTTTTGTGCATCAATGTTTTGCATGTGATGATTTTCTATCGTCAATGACTCATTTTCTTGGCGCATTTGCATCAAGTCCTTTTGTACTGCATGAGTTTCAACTTTTTCTACTGATTGATTGAAGACCATCGTTACCATTTCTTCCTCAACCCTATTTAGTTGTTGTTGAAGGTATTGAAAAGATCTGTCGTGTGTCAATGTAGGGTTGATAAAAGTAGGGTTGGCAATTCAGGCATGTAACTTGGCAACTTCTGCAGCCAAGCTTTGATTGTGTGCTTGAGCCATTTCAAGTTTCCCTTCTAAAATGAAGCACCTACCCTTTACCTCTAGTAGCTTTGATTAGGTTGTAGTGATGGTATCCAGAAAATCAAAATATTTGGAATTGTTTGCTTGATTTCCACTAGCCAATCAACAGTTCTTCATGTTCGGTTGCACTCAATCACTTGTTGATTATTCCTACAGATGCCTACACATCTCTTAGTGTAGAAACATTTGGTGTAGGCACTACAAGTGCATTTAACACCTTAGCAACTCGATCAGTAATGATCTCTATAGCTATCTCTTGTCCTTGGTGTTGCATCACCAATATGGTTGTCTCTTCATCCTCTTCCAAGCGCACTGAAAAGGACATGACATTCCCATAGATTTCTAGGAATAGATGATGTTAAGAGAGAGACACCATCACCTCTCAAGCATTTGGATTTAACCTCATAGGCAACTGTATTTGTTGGGTAGATAGCATTGATCTACCTTCCTCCATCTAGCTAATTGTACAAGCCACTTCTCTAAGGTGACTCATGATTGATTTGTACATAGATGGGTCTCCACCACGAGTTCCTATTTTCTATTCTTGCTGTTGCAAGAGCTGCTCTTAGATTTTTTGCATGCACTTAATTACACTACGAGCCTTCAGTGTTTTCTCATGAGTAGGTGGTGGAGGTGGTCATTGCTGCTCCTCTTTTGTTGTTGTGATAGGCATCTTATCCTTCATCATCTTAGCCCACAAAGCATTAGGATCATGCTTGAGTATATCATTTGCGTAGTGGACTATTCCTATCCTTTTGCATAATTTTTTGATTAGGTAGGGAAAAGGTAGGGTCTTTCTTCCACGTTCATTCTCCTTGAAGTGCTTCTCTATTTCTAGAAATATTAGTTATGGAAGATTTGCTAGAAATTTTCTACTTAGAGCGATGCATGCTTCGACGAAGAAGGCTATCACCTTACTAGGCCTCACAATTGGATTTAGGTGGTAGGCTACTATCTTAAAATAGACTTGCTCTGCTAGTGTGAGCATGTCAAACTCCTTGCAGTCAAATCCATAACACTTTTAAGTCCATTCCTTCTTTGCTCTGGTATTGGCTTATGTTGATAGCTTTGCCAATTCTGTTCTTGAGTCAGGCAACCTAAGGACCTACGCAATGACTTCTATTGAGTAGGATACTTGAGTATCCTTGATTTTCATAGTGGCTCCTACTCTCCTATTATTCTAGAAGAGATAAATTTCTCCCATGTACCACTCTCCACTAGAAATGATGATTGGCCACATGGGAGAGGTTGCTAGTTGAGCTCTGACATCTTCTAGTGCTTGTTCAAGGAACAACCTGAAGTTCAGTTCTTAAAGAACTAAACATTGAATTTCACAGTTTCTGATTATGTTGAGGTAGGCCTATGTGAGTGTGACTTCCATTCTAGGTATAGGGCCTAATGACTCGCATCGTTGTGAGTGTTTTGATGTAGCTTCTTCTTCAGGAATCTGTTGGACATATTTCACCTTGACCTTGTCTTTGAGGGGTCTTGTTGCATGGGTTGCCTTAGCTTGTTTTTGGCCATGTTCTTATTGGCCCCTTTCTCCCCTAGGTCATTTATCCCATGGTTACGATGGTCCTTCCTCTTATGATCTCTTTGGTCTTCGTGTCATCTATGATCACACATAACAATGGATTAGTAATTATTATGTAACTCACAATCATTGGAATACGTTGTCTCATAGGGAGGTTACATTTGGCTAGGGTGTGATTATGGCTGGATGGATTTAATATTTGATTATTAATTTAATCTTTGGTTTACCAAAGTTGTTGGAAGGGTTAAATTCTCAAAAATTAGTGATTTAATAGCACTTTATATCTTAACCCTCTAGGGGAGTTAAGAAAAATTTCAAAAAAAAAATTGTCAAAACCTTGGGGTTTTCTACCCCCACAACTAAGAGCTTGTCTCTGGCAACTGCAAGGTTAAAAAATATGGTGATTTGGATAAATGGTGAGAGAATTATAGGCTTGGGAAGGTTTTGGGCTTTAAAAATTGTAAAAACTCCTTGGGCATTATGGACCAATTATGAAAAGTCCAAAGTGTTCGATGGTATTTATACTATTTTTTTGTTATGTTGATGGGGCCTCATCTATGGGGCCCAGTCAACGTCATCTGCTACATTGATGGGGCCTAGTCAACGTCATTTGCTATGTCGATGGGGCCTCATCAATGTAGCTTTTGACCACTGTTGACTTTCATTGACTTGGTTAAAACTTGAAAATTATAAAGAGATTTTGAACAAAATTAGGATCAAATGGAAGTCCAAACAGCCATGAACATGATGAAAATATGAGAAGGGGATATTGAAGTCCCAAAAATTAACAAAATTAGGAAAAATGATAAAAATCGGATGGAAAATGAAAGTTCAAGGAGCACAAAGTGGTTTGCACAATGGAATATGTGAAAGATAAGATTGTAACAATGTCAAAGGTAAGGGACTTAACTAACCAAACCAAGAGATATGCAAGCAGGTCCTTCCCATAGTAGGCATTTGCCCTTGTTGCCCTTGCATAATCCCAACTAAGGAGTCTGTGGACCTCACAATTGATTAATGGTCATGAAAAGTTAAGGACCAACCAAAAAGAACCTATCCAAGAATTCCAACATGTCAAACTAAGACATCGAACATAACATGGAAATCGGTAGTGAGGTGAGTTATGGTAGCATAAATGGATGACTAACAAGGTGGGATGGAATCCTAAATTGAGGTCATAAAAAGTTCCTTGTGGAATATGTGTTTAAAATGACCTAAGAATATCCATCCTTAGTCTAGATTAAAACCAGCCTCTTTCAGTGACTTCGCATCATCACTCCAAGATCAATTTACTCACCCAAAACATGAGAGCTCTCAAAAGATAGCCACCATTTCAAAAAGAGAAGAAAAGAGAAGTGGGAAGTGAGAAAGAGAGGGCCTTAGTTAGAGGGGACCTTCAGGCATGAATGCATATCTTTCTAATCCCATAACTGGTGCTTGTAGCCCATTTATTTATCTAAGGGGTGTGCTTTGAATTCCTATCATGTTTTTTTACTCTCTTTTTTTGTTTTTTTTTTCAGATGGGAACCATACCATGCAAAGAATTTATTTAACTTCTTATTAGTGGTTAGAATGGAATGGTAAAAAGTTCATGAAAAACACCTAAGAACTCAAGTAAGTAGAAGAGTACGAGGAGTATTGAGTCCACTTGAAGTCACACCCTCTACAAATCTTTGAATCTTTCCCAATTTTAGAACTACTAAGGTCACCAATTGATTAAAAGTTTCTTTAATGGAAGGGGTCTCAAACTTCTAGGACAAGGAAAATCATGGAGTTTATTGGATGGGTAGATGACATGGACTCATTGCCTGTTCTATGAAAAAACCCTTAAACTAAGTTCCTTGCTAGAGTCTTAATGCACCTAGGATATCATCAAAGTCTTACAAAGCAACATTAAGGCATTTTCCTAGTCATATGAAGATATTCTAGGCCTAGACCCATGTCTATTCTAGCACAACATCATAATAGACCCTAGCATTGGACCTATTAAGCAAAAAGTACGTAAAATTAGACCTAATTTGGCCTTGGCAGTTCATGACAAAATCTCAAAGCTCTACCAAGCAAGTTTTATTAGGATCATTGATTCTGTAGAATGGGTGTCCAACATAGTGGTAGTCTCTAAGAAAAATGGGAGTATCTGTATTTACATTGATTTTCAAGAGCTAAATAAAGCAACAATCAAGGATGACTTCCCTTTTCCTAGTATTGATCAACTTATCGATACCACAATTAGACATGCCTTGTTGTCCTTTATGGATGGATTCTCAGGATATAGCCAAATTAGGATCAACTAAGAGCACCAACTTAGCATGACCTTTATGACCCCATGGGGGACTTTTTGCTATACCATGATGCCCTTTGGCCTTACAAATTCTAAAGTGACATACCAGAGAGCCATGGCCTATATCTTCAGTGATTACATGTTAGGTTTGCTTAATGATTATGTAGATGACATAGCCATGAAGTCTAAGATAGCCAATGATCTAGATCTTGTGCTTAAATGATGTCTCAAATATGAGCTTAGGCTTAATCCTAAGAAGTATGTATTTAGTATCTAGACTGGTAAGATGCTTGGATTTGTAGTCTCTAAAGTAGGGATATGTGTAGATCCTAATAAGGTTAAGGCCATATCCAAATTAGTAGCACCCACCAACATTAAAGAGCTTTGGAGATTACAAAATAGATTATAGTTTATTGGTAGGTTTATCGCTAGGCTTACAAATAAGTTATAGCCCATGCAACACTTTCTTAAGAAAGGAGTTCACTATCAGTGGATGGCTCGATGCTAAGAAGCCTTTGGAAACTATAAGCCAGAGTTGACATAGCTACCTGTTGGCACATTTGGCCATTTCATGAAACAGCAAAAGTAGATACTCAAAAGGCAATAATAGAGAACATGATAAAAAAATATGTAAATGATATTAATTCCACCCCACTTTCATCACAAAATTGATATTCAAATGAAAAGGCCAATGATAAATGGGCATTGGCTTGCAATGGTCATCATAATATTGATATGCATGATCCTAAAAGTCTCATCTCCATAACATAGAATGCCAAAGGTGGAAAACAAGATTGGTTACCAATGTGCTAAATGGATGGTTGAATGGCAAGAATTAAGTGGAACTTAACTCTAGGAACTACAATTCTCAGCAGAAATATATCCACTGTTACCAAAAACACATGTTTTTTTTTTGAGGAAAATCCAGATCCAAGTTATGTTGAAAATCAAAAGGGTCTGCAAATACGGTTCCTGTGTAACCAATGGAAGCAGCACATCCAATCCAAAAGCAACGTAAACTTGATGTTGCAAAGAAACATGGATAACTCTGTATTACCTGTGGATAATGAATAGGATAAATGCATGTTTTCATCCCGACAAGATTCATGGGCTTACATGTAGCTTCTTACATTTTTTTCATTAATTTTGCGACATTTAAAAATTAAAAAAAAATCATACAACAAAGACAGTGTAGACAGGGAGGCAAAGTTCACAGACCCTCCTTGGCACATTTGGCCTTTGCGCTCAAGAATTTGACAAATTGGTTTTATCATTCTGAGCTTGTTCTTTGTTGCAATTAGCCTCTTTTCCTCTGGAGTTTAGGGTTGCATTTTTTCCCTCCAGTCTGGTTGTGGGTTGCTGTCAATTTTTCCTTTTCTGTGTTTTGGCTTCTGGGTTGTTGGTTCCTGGCCTAGATTTTGTGATTCGACATGGATTCTTCAGCAAAAATGGCATAGAAAGGCAACAGCAGATCATTTTTTCCGAAGCAGCAGTAGCAACATTCGAGGCCATCGGATGCCTTGCCATTGCTGGTGGGGCTGACAAACAAGGTCTTCTTCGTGCTCTTCTTCTGCGCGTCATATTTCCTGATGAGCAGATGGAGGGAAAAGATCCACAACTTGTCTCCTCTCCATGTTCTGAGCTTCGGGGAGCTCGTCACCATTATTGCTCAGCTTGCCTCCTTCATCCACCTGCTAGGATTCTTTAGCATCGACTACATGCAGAACATTCATCTTGAGAAGGCCGCAATCAACTGAACACCACACGGAAAAATTACCAGACGCAGCGGTAGGCCTTGTTGTGTGGTGGTAGTTCACATACAGTTCTGGTTGAAATTGATGCTGGGAATGGGGTAGAGCATGTGTCCATTTCTACAGGTTTCATGTAGGGGGCAAGGAAGGAAAGAAATGAGCCAACAGTTGAAGAACGACCAACCCGCTGATTACTCCCGCCATTCTTGCAACTGTCACTTATAATTCATGCAGCAATTTACTAGTATGTGAATTCAAAGAAAATAAGGTACATGAAATTGCAAATGCAGATGATTTATTTATAGAAATTACAAGGATTGACCTTATTGACTCCAAAGACCATACAGCCACCTCCACTAACGTCTACACTAAGGTGTATGCTAAATTAACTTCTTACTACCACATGTTTATGAAATTACTAGGGCATCGGTGGTTAATGATATTTAACAATTGGAAACTTAAAAAATGACAATTGTATGAAGTTCTTATAGTATGAAGACCTTCGCTTTATTTTTTTTAATTGTAACTTATGAAAAAAATATTTGTAAAAGACACATGCCAATGTTAGCATGATTTTCTCCTAACTTCCTAACTTCCTAACTTGTTGGGCAAGTAATATCTCCTAACTTGTTGGGCAAGTTATAACTCCCTTACTTGGGAGAGAAGTTAGCTAAGATATTTTGGAATATCTAACTACCTTTTGAACCCTATAAAAAGGCTTCAGGGGTTTAAAAGAAAAAAAGGAAGACACACACTCGAGATCACACTTTGGGTCTTGGAAGATCATTTGTAAGAAGACATTGTGAAAGATTGCTTGTAAGATGACTTGCTAAAGATAACATTTCAGCCTCTTTGTCATAGTCCTGTGAGTTATGCTTATTTCTTTTTATTTTGTTTAAATTTTTTAGCTAGTGGTTTAGATAGTATCATGCTTAGCAAGTAATTTTGGGATTTTTAGATTGCTCTTATTATTATTTTTGCATGATAGAAAATTTCTATTAAAATTTTTCCATAGAGGAGCTTGTGTTTGAAAGCCTTAAGAGCATTTTAGTAGTAAATTTTATTATTGTGCAATGTATAAGAACCGTTATTGAGATTGTTGTAAGAGAGCCTCTGCATGTAATCAAGCTGTTGAACAATTCAATAGTCAAGAGGGTTCAGAAAATCTTTGGTATTTTGATAGGACCAGAATAGCTTCTTTTACCTTTAAAGTGAATCTTCGTGATATTTGAATCAGAAATTATCAAGTCTCTTGAAGGTTCTGTCGAATGCAATTGTTGACATCTGTTATCTAGCCAAAATAGAGTCTCGTACATGATAGTTTACGCAGCAAATTTTTGGGGAGCATAGTAGGATTGTCTTGAAGGAATTGCTTATTTGAGCCTTGGAAGTTTGAACAATTAGTAGTTATTGAATTTGGGATAGCTTTATTGCGAAGTGTTTACTCGTATCATTTTACCTTGTTTAAACATTTGAGATCTTTACACAAATATGCTTTCTTGTTCTCTTCTTTCTATTTCCATTGAATCTCGCTCTATTTCTAGTTTTCTTGTGGAACAACTTTCTTTGGGGAAAATTAGAAGTAGATTCGCAGAGTTGTGCTCAAATGTTTTTTCAAAACTTTATTTGTTACAATTAGGTATTATAAGGACCGTGTAGACTAGGCAATTGAACAAAATAGGATCTCTCAATAACTCACAGTACTTGGCAAAGTTGGCTGAATCTCTTTAAGATAAGTCATTTGTAGTTTACACACAACACAATCATTTCATTTTTCACAGCATACCACAACAACACACACACATACTCACATTAACTACTGAGTCTATTTGGAGGTATCTGGGCCTTGGTGTTTCCAGAAGACTAGCAAGCACCTAAATCTTGTTCGAGGACACTCGTTGGCGGTCGCGTCCCAAACAGTCACCAACACTACCAATAGTCTATTCTCTACAAATGGGTAAACCATTTTACATTTATCTCACTATATATGATGCATCCATTACCTCTCTACTCTATCAAAAATGTGATGATAGGTAGAAATGCCTGTATACTAACTTAGCCACATGTTAGTTGTTGATGAGACTTGATACACTGAAGTGGAGAAGTATTATCTAGTACTACTCTTCTCCTTGAAGAAATGGAGACAATACCTTTTCAAAAGCCAAGTCAACATAATTTTCAGGACAACATACTCAGAGCCATAATGACCAACATTTATGAAAGTAGCCGTATAGCCTAATGAAAAGTTGTAACCATAGAATCTGACCTCCATTATGTATCTCAATCCTTAACAAAAGGTCAAGCTATAGCTATACAAGTTTCAGTTTCACCTATTGATGACTAAGTAGCCATAGAGCTTGAGTTCTCTAATGAACACACTAACACACTTAGCCAATTGCTTGAGGGATATGAGGTAGTCGTGAACTTCAATAGAGCTTCAACCACCCATGGGGCTAGTGCTGCTGCCATCATAACATTTCCATCTGGTGAAATCCAATCCTTTGCCTATCGTTTTGGGTTCCCATGTACCAACAACATAGTGGAATATGAGGGTTTAATCAAAGGGATAATGGTAGCTCATGACCTAGGAATTAGACACCTAGCCATCAAAGGTGATTCATAACTTGTGGTCAACCAATTAACCAAAATTTATGCATGCAAATCTAAGCATTTACAACCTTACTATGACCTAGGAAAGCAGTTGTTACAATAATTCATAGATGTTGATATCCAACGCATACCTTGAAATGAAAATGTCATAGTTGATGTAATTACAACACTAGCCCTTAGTGTGACACTGAATGTGTTTAACAAGTTGTCCACCTTAACTATGGACTACGCTACTCCCATCACATAAAACACTACGGATACCTTTGTCATTGTCATTCATACTGCCCCTCCCAAGGAGTTGTATGATGATATCAAATTTTGCCTTATGCATGTTGAGTCCTCATAAGGCCTAAGTACTTCTCAGAAGGATGCCATATGCAAATGATTGAAGTAGTATGTCATTGTAGGTGATAATACATTTTGTCGATGATCCTATGATGGCATAATCCTAAAGTTCTTAGGTAAAAATGAAGCTAAAATAGTCCTAGAGAAGGTCCACAAGGGTATTTGTGGAGGACATATAGGACCTATTGCCATGGTCACTAAGATTAGACGGTTAGGCTACTATTGGCCCTATATGAAAAATGACTTCCTACAAAAGGTTAAGAGATGTGACACATGCCAACAATATAGTAACCTAATACATGTATCATGAACCAAGTTACATACAACCTAAATAACATGGTCATTTCAATGATGGGGTTGCATATAATTAGACCTATAATGCCTAAGTCTTCCACAAAACATAGCTTCATCATCATCTCAACAGAATACTTTACCAAATGGTTTGAGGCTATTCCCTTAAGAAAAACCACTTCTGAAAAAGTTTGCAAATTTATCCTAGACAACATTGTAGCCCATTTTGGCATACCCATGACCATAGTTATGGACAATGGACCTCAATTTAGTAGACAAGAAACCAAGGGATTTTGTCACAATTTAGGCATTAACCATTCTTTCTCATCAGCTTACTACCCTCAAGCCAATGGACAACCAGAAGTAAGCAATAAGGCCATCATCAACTTGCTTAAGAAGATGCTCAACAATAGCAAGAAAAAGTGGCATGAGTGACTTGTCCATGCATTATGGACATATAGAACAACCTATCACATGGCATCCAACATGACCCCTTATAGCCTTGTCTATGGCTCTAAAGCTATTTTACCTCTTGAATTGTAGGTGTCATTACTCCAAGTAGCCTTGATTGACTTCATCAATGATGAGCAAAGCAAGGAGTTGTAGACAACACTAGATTTGGTGGAGGAGCAGCATATGCAAGCACTTACTCATATTGAGCACTATTAAGAGAGGCAGAAGCAACAACATCATCATAACTTAATCATGTGCAAGATCAAGGAGAGGGATCTAGTCCTCAAGGCTGTCTATGAGCATGAGAACAAATTCTTAGCCAACTAGGAAGGGCCTTTCCTTATCATTAAAGCCTATGAGAATGGAGATTTCAAAAGAGCCAACATGGATGGGAATGAGCTATCCAATCTAGTTAATCATTCCTACCTAAAGCCATACTACATGTAGCTAATGATCATTGACAAGTGAGCTTGCTGTTAATAGCCTACTTTCAATGGCCTACTAGGCTCTTAAACTGGTACCATGGCCTACCATGGCCTTAAACTAGCAACATTGGTGACCTAGATAGCCTAATTCTCATGTGGCCTATATGTATTGTAGCATTATAATATGTAGTGGTGTTTTGTATTCTTTGTTAATGCCTCTTGGGTCAATCCTCTAGGCACCAACAAAGAGGGGCCATTAAGATACCACAAAAGTTTGCATGTAATAATGAATCTTCATCATGTAGCTTTCACCCCATGAAACTTGAGGCAAAATGTCATTGTAAATGTGAAATTTGTAATCCAAAATGGGCAATTTCACATACTTTATACTTTTTAGGTTGAAAATTTCTTCATAAGTGGTTAAAGCCTCATTCCTTAAGTGAAAAAGTCACATAGTGTCTATATTTCGGCTTTGTGGGGGGCGGGGGGTTTCAAAAATGCCATTTGGAATGTCAGAAAAGATAATTTAATGGGTTTTATGGAAGATATGCATTTTCCTACATTGGAAACACCTATAAGGGGGTAAATCTCACCTACCCCCAACATGGAAGGATGGGGGGTTTGATGACTTTTCCCCCCTTCAATGTAGAGACCAAATGCACAATTTGGAAACTTTCCCCTAGCTTGGGAACTTCCCCCCCTTAGCTTGAAAAGTTTCCCTCCAAATGTAAAAGTTTTTCCCTAGCTTGGAAATTTTTTCCTCAGCTTGGAAAATTTTCCCCTAGCATGGAAACTTTTTGCTTAACCTAGAAATTTTTTCCCCCAACGTGAAAAATTCAACCCCCAGTGTGGAAGCCACAAGAAGCAAAATTCATCAAGTTATGCACTTTAATGTTGACCACCCACTTTAGCAAGCATGGTGGAGAGCTTGGCATGGAATATTCATCTTCAACGTGGAAGGGATGCCCTAGTTACTATTTTTAGTAAATAGAATGGCCATGGGGGAAAGCAATTACTATGTTTAATAACCTTCCAAATGTGGGTGTCCATTTCACCTAACTTTGGCAGCCAATTTGTAGCAAAATTACATCAAAATTTTAGCCAATTTGTAGCCCCATTCATGGCCCAAAACCCTATAAAAGCCAAACTTCAACACCATTTACAAGTTTAGCAACTCTTGGACATACAAGGAATTTTTGGTTTAGCATTTTTAACAAAGTTGAGCAATTTTTGACATGGTTTAGCAATTTTGGAACACAAGCACTTTAGCAATTCAACAATTTTGAGCAAAAACATTATTCACAATTCCACACTTAGGGCATTTACAAGCACTTAAGAGCTCTTGCATGCTCCCATACTTGCATTCTCTTAAACCCCAATGTGGAAGTAGTGAGACCTTTAGATTTGGTGGATTTTTGTGTGTTAACATTGCACTTCTAGGATTCCAATACTAGCATAGAGTAACTTGGCTTCCAAATATTCCACCTTTCTCACTCCCTCCCCTCCCCACCGTCCTTCCCCCATGTAGTGATCCAATTGGTAGATCCAAGGTTGTAGCAACAAAGGAAGGCTTGATAACATTAAGAGTGGTTTAGCACCTAGATTGTGAAACAGATCATCTTGAATTCAACAAGCTTTGAACTCTTGCACAAGTGAACCTCCTATTTGCTCATCCAAGCACCATTTTTTGTACACATTTCTCTGACTTATTCTCTATTCTTGTCTCAATAAATTTTTAAGTTTTTAGTTTTGTGTTTGATAAAATATAATTTATTATCTGTGCATTATTCAAATTTGTTTATATTTCCATGTTTGCATTCCATAAGCCCTTGGTTGATCTACTGGACTAGCCAAGGTGCCCCAAATCCCATTTTTATCATGATTAATAACATATTATGCTTGGTAATCCTAGTAGTGGATATTTGGTACACCCAATAATAACCACTTAATAACCCAATAGTGTTAATATGACTTCAAGATGTGTGTAGTAAGTGGAAGCATGTACTCTACATTAGGATAGTTAGTGATTAGGTTACCTGATTAGTTAGATAGTTAATTGTTAAATTTTTACCTACTCATCTAGCCATTAGGATAAAAAATATATAAAAATACTTATAAAAATATACATCATGTGCCTTAACTCACACTTAACCATACGTATTGATAATACACAAGTGTGAGTTAAGAAGATAATAATCATACAACTCCACCATGTTACACTGCCTATATCCTATGTAGCGTAGAGACCCTGTCAGTGTAGCTGTTTTGAAACTGTCAACTGTGTTATGCTGCCTCTATCCACTGTGATACACTATCCACTGTGCTATGCTATCTACTGCATTATGTTGTCTATTGTGTTACGCTGTCCACTATGTTATGCTATCTACTACGTTACGTTGTCTACTGTGTTATGTTGTCTACTGTGTTATTGCTGTCCACTGCATTATGCTACCCATTGTGTTATACTGCCTATATCTGGTGTAGCATAGTGACCCTGTTAGTGTACCAAGCCCCAATGTAGCAAGTGTAACACTAGAGTTTTTGGAGTTAGCCATTTTCTGCAAACAACAACTCTCACAACCCAATCTGTAAATATGAATCTAGGTCAACCTTCCACATCGATATCTAACACGTTTGATACCACAACCCAGCCAAAGCATGCCACACTAAGCAATGAACAATACAATTTTGTTTGTGCCAAAATCCAAGCAAGACTACCAGTGGATTACCTTGATTTGGAGGCAAAACAGGACTACGAATGAGTCCAACCCCTCCTTGTTTGACATAATCCCACTCATAGAGTCCGACCATCAGTTGTTTTCAAAACTCATTCATGAAAATAGGCATGATGCAAGGACAACCTACGAGGAAGACTCATTAAATGAGGAAGATGAGTTCGAGGCCTACTCTGAACACGAGAGCCAACACCATCTTCCAACAATTGCTCCCTAGTGCAGCCCCTCCTCGGTTCAGTCCACCCATCCTCTCCAAGATGGTGACCATGCCAATTTAGCCTTCTTCACAAGCAACTAATGTGTTTTTCCAATACTATGCTCATGCAGGGGCCACCTCCCAGCCCCAGAAAACTCAAGCATCCTACGTTCCACCTATCTCATTGACATCTGCGATGTTCATCCAACCCACTCATGTGTGGCCTACTTCGATCACCACATCCATCGCTCAACCAATGCATCAACAACTGTTCGCTACGACCTTAAACTGGCAATGCATGTCCACTATGACATTAAATTGGCAACAACCGTCCACTATGACATTAAACTGACAAACTCCACAACCAAAAATTCTACCCTATGCTATGCAACCAACACAAGCCCAACCAATGCAATTAGCTGGCACATCCCCAAGCTTGGATCAGGCGTTCTAGTTGATCCAAAGCTTGATGGAGGAGATCAACCAACTCAAAGCTACCTCCTCCGACACTGTCAAGGTGGCAGACTTCTACTAGGATGATCCCATAAGTCCTACAGTACCACCTCTAACTCTCCCGACTGGGGCCCAACTGCCATAGTTCACTGAGTACAATGATGAAAGGGACCCCAATGCACACTTAGTCACATTTCGATCTAAGTGCCTACTCCTTCAAGCTTGGCCACACACCATCATGTGCATGTTCCCCATGTCACTCACTAGTAAGGCCTTAGACTGGTATCGTGTGCTACCCAAGGCCTCAATCTCCTCTTTGGAGGATCTCATAAGCAAGTTTGTGACATGCTTTAGGTACAACCTAAAGCCTGGAGCAAACCTTGACCAACTTATGTAAGTTAAGCAAGGGTCTTTAGAACCCATGTCAAAATTCCTTCAATGTTGGAATGCTACATTGAGTGAACTGCATGAACCCCTAGTAGAGACACATCTACTAGCCATCTTCAAAGGTGCAATGAATGACTTCATCAAGTCCAAATTGTATTATCCAGCCCCAAAGTCTCTTAGCCAAGCCTTTGTCCAAACAAAAGTCATAGAGGAAGCAGTGCAAGCTAGCAATGATCCAGCCTATGTGGCCTACAGAAACCAACATGCTCGCAAGCAAAGCATAATAGTAGCAATAGTGGCCATAAGCACAAAAGCAACCAACTGGGGCCCAACAGCTAAGTAGCTTAAGGCCCTAGCTAATAAAACTACCAACTCTAGTGCCAACTTGCCTACATCGGCAAGGGCTACCCCAAGGTCCAACTTTCAACACAAGGATCGCTCAAAGTATACACCACTACCAATGGAACCTTCTGAACTACTGGAGCAACTCCTTAAAGCTGGGCAAATCCAATACAAACACATATCAAAGATTACCTATCAAAAACATTATAGGTCCTAGTGGTACCAAATGAGCCCCCAATCCCACAACATTTTAAATTGGACCAATATTTTCATTACCACCAATTGGCTAGTCATAGTACTAACAACTATCATTCTTTGCAGGATGACCTGTAGAGAATAATAGAATGGGGCCAACTGGTGCTTGATACGGTGAATCAATCCAACATAGATGATGCCTCCTACATCATAAATTCCATTAGCATAGGTGGCAAGCCCAATCCTACGCAACAACCTTTTGTGATCCATGTGCCTCTCAGCAAGGCAAGGATCCCCTCAACCTCCACAAATAAGAGGCCTTCCTTTGTTATCAAAGTGCCACCTCTAGCACCTATAACACCCTTTTTGGTCAAGGTTCGAAAGTAATTGTCCGCTAAGACATTAAACTAGCATGACGCAGCAACAACAAACACTAAGCAACCTTTTGTTATCAAGGTACCAAAACAAGTTGGTTACACAACAACTGCTAAAATAACTCCTAATCCACCCTTTATCATAAAGGTGCCACAACATGATGGCCCCTCACCTATCCAAAGCCCAACTGTGGGTAACATCTCGATCCCTCCTCCTTCAAGGGTTGACCCCACTAGTAAACCAAGTAGGCCTACCAAATGACAATGTAAGAGGATGAGTGAGTGCCTCGTGACCCCCATGGCTGAAGCAAAGGCCATAATCAACAAGCAACAACCAAACACTAGGGCCCCTACCCCCAAGTAAGCCAAGCAAACCAAGCCCAACTCCCCTCCCCGAGAGATCTATCTCTCAAGCCACATGGAAGGAGTCAAGGCTAATACAAATGACAAGGACTTCATAGATATGCTAACCAAGGTAAAATAAATACTCAAGAAAAACGATGCAATGTTGAGCTTGTATGACCTAGTCATGACCTCATCTGCTCACTGCCAAGCATTGGCCCAGATCTTGGCCTCCATTCCTATTACGAAGGACATCCCTGCAAATGAGGCATCCATCTATGCAACAATGTTACCCCCTACACCACAAGAATTGGGTTCAACATCTCTATCCTTTCATGACAATGCAATCAAAGTTAACCCCGAATGAGGGGAGGTCACTATAGCTCCACTATCCATTAGTATATGCGTTGGGCGGTGCACCATCCGCAGAGTGCATGTCGATGATGGTGTAGCAACAAATGTAGTCCTGTACTCCATCATCAACAAGCTAGGCCTGACATATGAAATCAGGCCAACCAAAACCACGTGTCTAAAATCCTTCAACGGATCATGTGTCATAGTCAGGGGCACAATCAACTTAGCCTTTGTGGTAGAAAAGCAATTCCCCACTAGTGCAGATTTTACTGTCATAGAGGAGATGCTAGGTTTCAACATGATTCTAGGCAGGCCTTGGCTGGCCCAACTAAGGGCCATCTCCTCTCCCATCCACCAAGAAATCCACCTTCCATACGAAGGTGGTCAAGTTAGCATCCATTGTGATAATGCTTCCTCTTCAACTATCCATGACATAGACATGGCGCAAGCTTTGGAAGAAGAGTTTCTTGGTGGTACACCTATGGCAACCAATGTAGCGCCTAAGGCTAACATACCAGAATGAGTGGTTGAAGCCAATAGCCTCCTAGAGGATCCTAAGCCTCATACACTTCCTAATCTACACTTGATTAGGAAGCAACTACATGACCAAGACTTTACCTTAGCCAAAAACACATTAAGCACTAGCTCACCCTTTGCCTCCACTTGCCATGCATTTTTGACTTTCATTTACATCGCACTAGCCTACACGTTTGCATTTTTCCTACTCACTTAAATCATACATTTTTCTTTGTTTATGCATTTCTACTTTCTTTATGCATCCATCCACTTAGCTTTTGCATTTAAAAAACATCAAAAATACATAAAAACAAAAAACCAAAAAACACATGGCCCAAAAAGGCCTTAAACTAGCCTATGGCCTAGGGCGGCCTAAAACTATTGATTTTTACACTGCTTTTCTTTTATTTATGCATTTCAACTCTATTTACAATAATTTCCACTTGATGTTGTTTTTCTAGTTGATTTTTGCAAGATCTTAGAGGCACACAGCATGACTACGCATGCAACATCGCACCTTACACAAGCAAGGTAAGCACTAGTTTGCTATGACTATAAACTAGCACAGCTCGTCCTTGGATCATGATGTTAAATTGACACAATGGCTAATCCTTGGGTCATGATATTAAACTGGCATAACAGCTTGTCCTTGGGTCATGACATTAAACTAGGACAACATCCATTGTTTACTACGATGTTAAACTAGCATCAAGCAATCTGCTAGGACTATAAACTAGCACATCATGGTCTGCCAAGACCTTAAACTGGATTCACAGTATGCCAAGACTTTAAATTGACATGTTGTTAATCTGTTCAAGCACTTGCCATTGGTGAAATCCTTTGGGGCATTCACAACATCATCGTCGCCCACCATTCTGCTGATCTTTTGGAGCACTTGCCATTAGTTCAGCCTTCATAAGACTTGCAACATCATCACCCTGGCACTTTCACTAGCTTCCTGAGCACTTGCAACTAGCATAGCATTTGACACATTTGTAGCATCTTCGCATCTAGCACCTGTGGCATCTTCACATCTAACATTTACATTGGCATTTCATGTTGTGTGGTTTTCTTGTCTTCTCGGAGTTGTGTTTGCAAGTTGAAGCCTTAGAGGTGGTCATGCAGAGATGCATCTCATTACAACAACAAGTCACCATATTGCTCTGATGTGCATGATTGGACTAGTTGAGCCACTCAAGAGTGCACCTCCCCCCTCATCCTTATTACAAGCTATGCACATTCACTCTGTTATCCTAATATCATCTCATCTCCCACATACTCATGATTATAAATCCCTTGGATGTATACACACTATGATGCACATGGCATTCTCTTCATATCAACTATAGAACCCATGGTCAATGTAACACAATTCATCCTATGGGAAGCCTCTGTTGCATGGTAAAAGCCTAAGTGGATGTAACATGAATCATCCCTAGGAGAAAACAACTATCCTATAGATGTGATGTGGATGCATCAAAACAAAACCCATTTTCTTGATGGCCAACTTGCAGCTAACATTTAGTAGTAAGCCGAACCCAATGAAGGTTCACCTCATAACACAAAAAGAAAAAAAGACAAAAGAGAGAATAGAGAAAAACACATCCCCAAGAAAATTAACAATGTTGTAGCTTCGCAATTGGCCCAGCCTTGGATTGACTTTAACACTCTCATAAGCACTCTGATGAGAGGTCAACATTTCAGGGGCAAACCACTTCATGCCATGGTCACTGTCAGCCATGCTAAATTTGCATCTTACACCATGATCCATTAATTGCATTTCCTTTCCACCATTTAAATTTCATCTCCCTAGCATTACCTATACCCCTTGTCCCCTAGCACAACCTTATTCCCATAGCACTCTTAAGCATAGTGAAACAACATCCAATCTTGTGCCGACGAGTGATGTTGGTGACATGTCTGCTGTGGTGTTTTGTAATTCTTTGTCAACATCTCTCAGGTCACTCCTTTAAATGTCAACAAAGAGGGGCCATTGAAACACCACAAAATTTCAGGTCTTGGCATCACGACTGCAAATATGGCTAAGTGTTAAAATTGTGGCACTTTGCTCATATTTTTCCAAGTGTGAAGTGTAGTCGGCTCCAATTTCCAAATTTGCAAAATTTTTTGAAGTGTCAGAATAATGGCACTTTTTGCACAAATGTTATATTGTGTAGCATAGCACAACATAGCACCTTGCTATGTTGAGTAGCATAGCACCCTGTTAAGCTGCGTAGCATAGCGTCATGTCTACTGCAACGTAGCACCCTATCACGCTTTGTAGCGTAGCACCATCTCTACTGCAGCATAACACCCTGTCATGCTGCGTAGCATAACACCATGTCTACTACAGCGTAGCACCCTACTACATTGCGTAGTGTAGCACCTTGTCACGCTGCGTAGCGTAGCATCATGTCTACTGCAGCGTAGCACCCTATCACATTGTGTAGCGTAGCACCATGTCTACTGTAGCATAGCACCCTGTCACGCTGCATAGCGTAGCACCGTGTCTACTACAGCGTAGCACTCTGTCACGCTGTGTAGCGTGGCACCATCTCTACTACAGCATAGCACCTTGTCATGCTGCATAGCGTAGCACAATGTCTACTGTAGCGTAGCACCATGTCTACTACAGCATAGCACCCTATCCAATGTAGCAACCAATGTCCCGTGTCCTATGCGTAACACGGGATGAGCGTAGCAGATAGCGTGGTCCCACCCACCACATTGCCATGTGGCACCTGATCCGCATTTTGGGATAACCCTAGCCCTATAAGTATCCCTGCGCCCTAGTGTTTCAGGGAAGGCAAAGAGAAAAAGGAGGGGTTGACTTTCATTCTTCACTAGTGAGGCAGTGGACACTTAGCTTCGTAGGTGAACAAGACCCAGAGCACACCACACCGGCAAAGAGGCACATCTACACCGCACTATACACTATAGCCCTATTGCAGCCCTATAGAAGATTGCATGGTACACCATGGCTACCAACCCAGCAAGCACAACATAATGAACACCAGACTTCATAGCTTGATACCATTGAGGCTATGACTGCATTCCCACTGCACCTTCTGTACACTATGTATCTCTTTGTAAATCAGCTATGCTCCCTCTTTTGGGGCAATGCACTACTGTTCTTAAACTCTGTTGCATTTCTCAAGCATTTCTCTTTGGCATTTAGCGTAACACTTTTATTTTCTCACTTCTCATACATATTTGCACATTCACGGACACCCTGCTATGCTCTAGCTTTCCTGGACCTGATGCCCGCGTGTAACGTAGTATAAACTCTTCTCACACATGGTCATTTTAACACCATGTAAGTCCCTATCTGATCAACAAGATCATTCAAGGCACCATGTTTCCGTTTTCTGCAACACAGCCCTCGCACGGATCTGGGGTTAGGCTGTACGCCTAATAATCTCTTGGTGTTCTAGCCACCAATGTTTTTAGGCGTCACACCCAACCCTTGGGCTCCCCATTCATCTCTTCATATTCCCTCATGTGTAGGGCCCGACGTGGGTAATAATGAATATTTATTACTATAAACGGTGGGTAATATTGAATATTTATTATTATTATAAATGGTGATGGTTATGATTACAGTAATAATGAATATTTATTTTTATTATAAATCATGATAATTATGGTTACAGTGACGGTTATGATCATGGCAACGGTTAAGGTGATGACGATTACGGTGTGATGCAATATTTAAAGATATTGAACTTAGGCATTGTGTTACAAGATTAAGAGGTGCAATATTGGAATTCATGCTTTTTTAGAAACATGGATTTTGCTGCTATTAGTCCCAATAGAGAAGGTGAAGAACACTTTCTTGANTCCATTCACCAATCCTGCTTCAGGCCAAAGGTTAACTATAAGCATTACCCTTGCACCTTCACATATAAGCAGAGATTGAATTACTTGTTGTAGTAGATAGTTGTTGCACTACTTCTTGTAGTAGATGGTTGTTGTTATTGATCTTCAAGAAAGTGTTCTTCACCTTCTCTATTAGGACTAATAGCAGCAAAATCCATGTTTCTAAAAAAGCATGAATTCCAATATTGCACCTCTTAATCTTGTAACACAATGCCTAAGTTCAATATCTTTAAATATTGCATCACACCGTAATCGTCATCACCTTAACNAAGAAGTTATGGGTCTAACATTTGTGGCCTTATCTAGAGTCAAGACCATTGATTCTTTAAAGATTTATCCTCCTTTTCATGTGCAAAGATATAGAAAGATTTCAGATGCTAAACATCTTCAAAGTAGAATTGCACAAGAAGTTTGTTTTGCTCAATTGGAGAATTAGGCATATTGAGTTCACACTTATTATAGTATTTTGCCTTTTGCTCAATCCTATTATACAGCTCTGTAATGTTTGTTGCAATAATTGTGCAATGCATTCTTTCATCAACATATACAAAATATATAAACTTTTATTTTAACCAATTTATGTTTATCAGTATATATTATTTGAAATGCAAATAGTGATGATAACTTAAAAAATAAAAAATAATTAAATTCTACTAATAGCCCATAAAACCGCTCCACAAGAGAACTTACGGGTCTAACGTTTGTTGCATTATCTACAATTAAGACCATTGATTCTTTAAAGATTCATCCTCTTTTCTATGTGCAAAGATATAGAAAAATTTCAGATGCTAAACATTTCTAAATAGAATTGCACAAGAAGTTTGTTTTGCTCAATTGGAGGATTAGGTATATTAAGTTCACACTTATCATTGTATTTTGCCTTTTGCTCAATCCTATTATATAGCCCTATAATGTTTGTTGCAATAATTATGCAATGTATTCCTTCATCAACATATACGAAATATATAAACTTTTATTTTAACCAATTTATGTTTACCAGTATATATTATTTAAAATGTAAATAGTGATGATAACTTACAGGTCTAACATTTGTTGCATTATCTAGAATCAAGACCATTGATTCTTTAAAGATTCATCCTTTTTTCTATGTGCAAAGATACAGAAAGATTTTAGATGCTAAACATCTCCAAAGTAGAATTGTAGCGGAAGTTCGTTTTGCTCAATTGGAGGATTAGGCATATTAAGTTCATACTTATTATCGTATTTTGTCTTTTGCTTAATCCTATTATACAGCTCTATAATGTTTGTTGCAATAATTGTGCAATGTATTCCTTCATCAACATATACGAAATATATAAACTTTTATTTTAATCAATTTATGCTTACCAATATATATTATTTGGAATGCAAATAGTGATTATAACTTAAAAAATAAAAAAATAATTGAATTCTACTCATAGCTCGCAAAACCGCTCAACTAGCTTTTATATATATATATATATATATCTATATATATATTGGTTGAGATGATTTTAAAAAAAAATGATGTTAACCAAGCCCGACTACTGAACGAAGATAACTAAAAATGGAATCAGTCATCCCTCTTTTGTTTCTCTACCACTTACCAATTTAGTTTTACCCTCTTGGTCAAGTTTGCTCTTTATAGCATTATTTATGCAATAGATTTATTTCTCAAAAACACTATGAAGAAACAAAGAAAAAGTAAACTTGCCAGAGGGTAAAACTTGAAGGATAAGTGATTCTGTTTTTAGTTATCTTGTTACTTCGTCCAATAGTCCGCCTTGGTTAACATCATTTCTTTTAAAATCATCTCGGCCAATTTATAAATATATATATATATATATATAAGCTAACACGGTTGTATTTTGAAAGATGCAAGGCTGATTGGGGTTAATGCCTTGTGTACATTGAGTTGGGAATTTATAACACTATGCCAGAGATATGGATTTGTCGTCAGCAGAGAATGCGCAATCATTTCTGGACACGAAAAAAGCACATCAGCCAGCTTGGCATTTGAAGTGCCAACCTTTTGTTTTGGAACCATGGACACAGAAAGTTAACTCTGCAAAAACAGTAGCAAATATCGATGTTCGTTTTTAACTTACTAGACGAGGATTATCAAACTAGCAATGAGCAGGTTTGTTTGTTTGTTTTATTTCTTTAAAGGGAAAAAAACTGAAAAAGTTTAAATATACTTATTCGTCAAACATTTAATCCTGGTTAAAGTTTTGTTCTTTTTTATTTTTATTTCTCATGCTATATATTCAATTTACAAAAAAGGAAATTGTTTAATTTTATGTATAATTTTGTACAGGATCCGACAGTTTCTGCTCATCATTTAGCCAAGGTAAAATTTTAGTAGGATTTGCCTACAATTATTTTGTTAACTGGACAACTTGCTGATTTTGCACTGTATTGTGTAAACAAAGAATGAAATACCTTCAGAGTCAGCAGAAAAGGAGACATGCAACCGTGAGGTACTCATTTTACTTTTTGGTTTAGTTTTTCAGTTATTAACCATTGATAATAATAGTATTATTAATACAACAAATTCTAGAAAATGAAATGTGATGTGCTATGGAACGGTTTATTAACAAATTCAACCTATCAACCATTCTTCATCTATCTGGAACAGATTTGTACAGGTTTTTGAATATTTTTTACTAAAATAGATTAAACTTTAAAAAATCATCGATGTAAAAAGGTTTATTTTGCTTTACCCTTGTTATAGTTAATGTCTTTCATCAGTTTCTTAATTTTATTGATTTAAATCATACAACAGTTCATCATTTAAATGTAATAACTGAGAATTCATGGATTTGTTTTTTTTTTAACTCTTATTTTTACATTGTATTTTACTGTTGTGAGGATATTACAGTTTCAAATGGACATTACTATCCCTGAAACTGAACCCAAGAGCTATCTTTTGCACATGAAAGAAGATATTGCACCAATGTAT
>MNCI01031852.1:0-10454 GCA_015680685.1 Gnetum montanum
AAAATAGTTTTGTAGATTTTTCTAATGTTATTAATAAGGTTTGGATTGTGTTAAATCAAAATATGGCATCATGTCTAAAGGATTTTGGAAATAAAGTTGCTGAAGCAACTATGAAGGAAATTACATAACAAGTCAAATGTTGTGAAAGAAAACAAAGGGTAAGAGTTCCAATCCTAATCAAATTTCTTATCCTTGTGATCCATTTTCTTAGTCATAACTTTAGCAAGGAATGAAACCTAATTCTTCTACCTTGGCACCTTGGAGTGCTCCTCTACATCATAATAATCTTCCTCATGTCATCCTCCTTCCTACCATAAAACATAGCAACCTATGAATCAAATACATCATGTAATACTCCATCAATATTTACCATATCTACCATAACTATTGTAGTAGCCATAGGTCCAACAATGTCCATTATGGTCATTTATTCCATTAGAGGAGGGAATTTTAAATGATCCATGGTGAAAACATATCCATCACCATATACTATTTGCCAATATCATGGTAGTCATGTTTCTTCCATACTATGAAATTCATCACCTTATAAATGAAAGTATTTTTGTTAGAGAAGGAAGAACATAATGGTCAATGAGTATTCATTCTCATCCCCTTCTTCACCATTATCTTCAAAAAATCGAACCAAGAGGATTATTCTTCTAAAGAATAAGTTTAACACCTAGGGTGCTACAAAACATATCAATCACATCCTCATCCATTTTGTGATGTTGATACAAAAGGAGGTTACTAGTTATCAGTCTTGAACTTAGTTATGAGGTAAGAGTCCTCCATGTAATGGCTTCGTTGGTATAGTATGGTTTGTTTATTTACTCTATATTTTTGTATGCATATTTTTTTTTGAAACTAATGATATATCATTCTCTAATCTTCTTATTCTTTTGTTTTGGTATGAACTTTTTTGCATGTTTTTAAGTGTATAGATCTATTAATTTTATTTGGATTTTTTTTAGTGTGATTACTTACATGTATTTATTTTTTATAGTAATGATTAATCAATTTTTATTTTTATTCTCTTTTTAGTGTGTTCTATGTAAACATGGCAAATCAGTTAATGTGATTTATGAATGTCCATTTAATAAGCCAATGATGCAAGAGTGCTAAATGGGTCTAAATTAAAGCCTTGATTAATGGAATGTCCACTCAGTGAAATTCAATCATCTAGTTTTCCTCTATTCATCACTACTAAACCAAGCTTATATTCAATAGGGAGCTAGAACTTGCACCATAATTTTTTGAAGCTATTGTTACTAGAACAATGATCAGGTGATGGTTCCACATCTTAAAGTATAAGCTCTTGAATCTTGGAAGAGTTATTGGCCACTATCAAGATATGGTTGTGTTATTTAGGATCCTTATGACCACTAGATGGGTCTAATTGATGTAATTTGACCAAGGTACATGTACTTTTCATGCCTAGCCATCCTATTTGAAAGTGGTTTATGGTCTTATGGACGTATGCATGTCATGTGATGAGGGATGAATTCTCATGCTCACATAAATTGAAGACTCTAAGCTATGATAAAACACTTGAATCATTCCCATAATTCTCATGCATCATTCATAAAATAAAATATGAAATATTTTTAAAGTAAGAGAAAAATGAATGAAATAAATTAAAGAAAAATTATTTATAATACCAAAAAAAAATATGAAGAAGAAGAGGTAATGAAAAGAGTGATATGATTCCAACCTCTTCAATCCATGCAAATTGGTATTTCTACCATATCAAACCAATCCTATAATCATTCAAGTAACATGAAAATGAGTGTTTGCATCAATATTCATGTAAATTCCATCTTATGTTTAGCATATTACCTAGAAGTCTCTCTTTTAGTAAACTCTAGTAATAGAAAATGCTACTTCCATTAATTTTCTAAATCCATTTTTTAAAAGCGATCAAGATCATAATCCTTGATCCAAATCATAATAATATTTAAACCAAGAAAATTCAATAACTTATTCATGACATTGTAATCACTGTATGAATTAGGATCAATTAACATAAGCAAAGGAATCAATGATAGCTTTTTGGTAAAGCCAAATTCAAAAAACCTATTGTGCATAGGTCCATAAGTGAGGAAAACCAAACTAAAACATTAAATTCTAGATAATATATGATATGTTTCCTTGGTTCAACTTCACTAGTGGTTAGTTGGTGGAACAATCAAGGCTATATGGCACTAGTAGTGGTAAGTGTAACCTTGCATTCAAAATGAAAACTAGGAGATCTATCCCCACTATGTCGATGAGTATTAGTGAAGTGATGTAGCAATGAATCTCTCAATGTTAAGGCATGCTCATGTTCTCTCATGGGCTAATTGAATGATTAGATAGGGAAGAAAGAAAGTTGATTGGGTAAACTAAAGGATGAGATTTAGCCATACAAGGGGAAGGACTCACATTTGATGCTAATACCTCACTAGCTATTGGGAATCCATGGGTGTTTCATCAACCATTTTTACAAGTGTAAGAAAGGTAGGTGTCTGCTATGAGAAGGATCCACATATGAATCCTTGATGGATTAGCATTATGAGCAAGTAAGCTCAAGCTTATCCTTCAAGAATGATGGTGGTCGCATGGCATAAGGTACTTGATTGGTCTTTCACTTATATGAGTGCCAAATCTACAAGATTGAAGGTTTGATTACGATAAAAAATTCACATCTTATCTCACTTATGCCTATTTTTTTTAACCTTGGGGTATCCTATTTATCTTTTGTTTCTATAACCCCTCCTTTTTAGATATTTGATCATGGAAATGAGTAAATTTGATATTATGATTCAAATCCTATGAGTTTGGTTATCATGCAAGATAATATTTTAATGTTTTAGTATTATTGATCTCTATTCTGAGTTATTTAATTCAATCCTTGATTGGATTTTTAGGAAATTTATGAGTAGTTATTCTTCTTATTCTTCCCATTGGCATTTTTCATATGGTTCAATCCAAGAATCTTGTAACTCAATCATGAGGGAGAGGCATCAATTCATGTTAGTACCTTGTAATTTTGATGATTATTTAAATTATTTCCACCTTATTTTTACTTATCCATGCATACCTTGATTTCATAGTTGTGATTATGTTTCTTTCATGGTACCAAGGATTATACTTATCATTGTTCCTATGATCATTTTTTGCAATGATAGTATAATGCTTGAGGGATCTCACTTGTGTTTTTAGTGATTATGCTTAGGATTCTCTAGACCTACTTAAGGGAAGATTGAAAGATCGTAGACATTAGTCTATTGTCCTACATAAAAACCACTAGGTTCATAAGAAAACAAGGAAAAACATTAGTCACTAGATCAAATAGATATACTTGAAAGATCTCCTTTGACATAAATATTTAGAGGTAGATAGTCACAATATTGATCTTCAAGTCTAGAATGTGTCCACCAAGAATCTTGTAAATTAGTTCTAAAGGAGTTGGTAAGAGATAATTTGAAAGCAAATGACATGAAATAACATGTATATGAAAATGATGTATAGAAAATATCCATGCATAAGTCTAGGATGATAGACCTTGAGTCATATTTGCAAATATTTCACATGTCCACATCTTATGCTTCTAGGTTCTTTTTGTTTCATGCAAACATGTCATGAGGATTCTATCCTTAGCCACCATCCTCTAGCACTTCTTGTTGACATGGCTTGTATTGTAAAATAGTCATGGGATGTATTATACATTTGTATTTTTCTACATAAATCTTTTCATGTGTCTAGTTTCTATTTTTGGGTATTAGGTATCAAAGATATGGAAATAACTTGACTCAATTTTGGAGGAATGATGATGCATCCAATAGAATTTTGTATGTTAATTATGAGCCCTAGAGTTGTGGAAGTTTATTACATGCCATGTGTTTATAGTTTATCATGTTTGGTTAATGTTCTATATCTTCTAGGTTGCATCCTTATCTCATGTATCACGATTCAAGACTTTGTGAATAATTTCAAGCTTCTTATAATTATTCTTAGTTTATTTAGATGTCCTAGAATCCTTCTAGCATGCTTCCTTGGTTTCCAAATTCCATCTAGAATCCATTGTACAAAGTGTGATTTTGGAAGAAGAGATGTACTAACTATCCTACATCAATGCAAGGACATTGATGCATGTCCTACTAGGGCTAGTTTGATCTTCTCTACCTACAGTATAATAGAGACTTTCTTGGGTTATGTTGACAAACCTCTATTGATGCCTAGCTACTAATGAACCTGCTTCATTATCTTGCAAAATTTATAGATGTTCAGAATGAGCTCTCACATAAATCTAAGCATAACTTTCATTTCCATTTAGCTTTTAGAATCCAGTTTATGTGAGGAGCTCTTTCTATGTTTGGTAAGTTAGTTCTTTTCCTTTTTAATGTGTATCTTTGAAGTTATTGCTTTTAAAAGTTTGACTAGACTTTGTCAAGATGCTACCTTACTTATGTAGCCCAAAACCATTTGGTTGATGTGAAGTCCAATGTTTTTGAAGTGAATAAAGCTCATGGTTTTCCATTTTTTTTATACCATTGATGCCTTAAAACATTAAAATGTTAAAAATATTGATTTCATTTTTATTTTATTAAGCTATGATCATTCATCCAAACCCAAGAAGGTCATAATTGTATGGCATAGTGTTGGGTCATTAAGGTTGTGACTAAAAGTTATTTATCATTTTTCTTATGTGGTGTTGCATCTATCTCATAAGGGATTGTAGCACAAGCATTGCACCTATTCCTCTAAGGAATTGTAATACATGTATGTTTATTAATATTTTCTTTCTTATAAGTATAAAAATTATAAAATATAAAATTATAAATATCTTCTCTATCTTCCTACTATTGAAACATAACTATTCATTATATTATATGTATGATAATCTATTTTATATTTATCTAGTATAATGATATATATGAGTGTTCTTGACAATCCACTCAACATCATCTTCTAAGTTTACAACCAAATCGCACTATGTTCTATATCATAAATTTTATTGATCAAAACTGGTGGAACCCCTATCACATGGTCTAACTACTAACCTTTGCTTAATATCTTCAAATTGGTTGGATGGAAGTAGCTTCATTAGAATCTTCATGGTGTAGAAAACCTCTTTTAATCCCTTCAATCTATCTTATATATGTGTTTTTCAAGTTTTAGGCTACATCTTGAAAGGCTAGGAGACATCTTGGCTAAGACTTGGAGGTGACATAAGATGTTTAGAAGTAAGAGGAAACGTCTTGTTGAAAGTGTAGAAGTCTCAAAAAGACATCTTTTCTAGGAAGGAGATGTCTTTCCAAACCTGGAGACATCTTGGATAAGATGTCTTGCCTATGCAAAAGAAATTGTGTCCCTAGAGAAGACATCTTACAAAAATAAAAGACATCTTCCCTAAGAACTAGACTAACACAAAAGATGCCTTTCCAAGGTTAAAGATGACTCATACGGCCAGGGAAAATTTCGAAAACACCTTTCCTAATTTGAAAAAAAAATTGAAACATGATGAGAAAGGAAGAAAATAACCAGGAAGAAGGTGATAAGACTTGGAAAACATCTAAAGAATCTTAAGTTGATCCTGGGAAAGAATTCTAGGTCTCTTATCTTTTGGTTGTCCATAACTACTAATGTAATTTATCATTATTGGTACATCCTAATCATGAAAAAAAGAGAGAAAAGTCATGAGAGAGGAGAAAGAATAGCTTATGCAAGGAAATTGAGTGAGAGAACTTAAGGAAGGTTGAGAGAATTTTTTATAAGTTTCTTGTATTAAGTTTTGACTCCATGATAAGTAATAGAGGATTAAGAGGAGACATATGTGACCTCTAAGATTCTTCAGAGAGTTGTGAGTTAAGATTGACTCTTCATATTTAATGTATTTTCTTTGTATTTTAAGAGTTTTCTTAATACAAAGGATATTTTCTTCATTTCATTATATTGTTCTTGATTTATAAGCTATAACTACTTGCAAGTTCAGGACATGCATCCTATAGGATCTATTAAGATAGTACCCCCTCATCCCTTCCACTAAATTGGTATCAAAGCTTCTAGTTTAGAGGAATACATACATTTGTTTTATTTGAAGGGATTCATAATTATATTGTATTGAGATTTATTTTTGGCAAGGATCCTAACAAGAATACTAATAAAGATCTAGGACAAGAGATTCAAGAGCTTAAAGACTTCAAGGCTATTGTGGCTGAAATGTAAGAAGTTCTTCCCAAGATAAGGACTTTCAAATACCAATATTTTGAAGAAGCTTTAAGAAAAAATGAATAGGATATTGAAGATGAGAATCCTTTTGAAAATATGCAAGGATTAAGATGAAGAAATGATCAAAAGACTCTAAGAATAGAAGAGACTAAAACTCAAACGTATGAGCCAAGGATTTATTTTCTTCATACTAATTAGGAAAATAATGATGAAAGATTTGTAAAGATGTTAAGATGTTCTTTAAGAGTTCCTCATGTGGATATTCCCATATTTAAAGGTGTTGAAAGTATAGATTTTATTTTCTTTCTTGGCTTAGAGCTATGAATACGTATTTTTTTATTGGGTAACTTTCTAGTGAATTAATGATTCATGTTTTTGAAAGAAAACTTAAAGGATTTGAAAGTAAATGGTGGGACAAGGAATGTCTCAAATATCTTGAAGAACATGGAAGATCTTTTAGAAAACATCTTTCCATTACGAAGCCATCAAGAAGCTTAAATTTATCAGATAAAGAGATCAAGTAGTAAAATATTTTTATGTTGAATTTTGTAAAGCCTTGGAAATGGATATTGTTCATTGGACTAAATATGAGCAAGCTTCTAACTTCACTAGTGGATTAAGGATGTAATATCATCAAGAATTAACATTCTATGAGCCTAATACTCTTGATGAATCCTATGATCTTGCTTTCAAGGATGAATTTAAAATCACAACGTTTGGCTTAAAGAATGACAAAGATCACAAGAAAAGGGATGAGAACGACATAGCTCATAAGTTAAGAAAATGAACCAAGGAAGATGGTGAAGATGAGCTTAAGAAGAAGGAAAGGGAATCTACTTCTTCTAGGATGGAAAGAAGAAGAGAACGATCTCCAAGAGGTAAAGATCATGGTAAGGATATATGTTATAATTATGGTGAATTAGTTCATAAATAATGGGAATTCACAAAACCAAAGAGTAATGCCTTTAAGGGTAAGGAAATTCAAACTATGCAAGAGGATGAACGTGAGTCTTCAAAGAAGGTATGTTAGCATGAACCTTTGTACATTGTTGAACAAAGTGAATTGAATAGTTCTATCTTTATTGGAAATGTTAGTGTCAATGAAGATGTTATAAGAAAGAGTTTGTTTAGAAGTCATTCTAATGTTAAGGATTATTCATTATGTGCTCATTGATGATGGAGCACAAGAAAATGTGACTTCTACCAAGGTGATGAAGTCATTGCAATTAGCTATCATTCCTTATGCTAATCCATACAAAGTGCATTGGTTAATGAAGAATCATTATAAGCAAGCTATGAAACAATGCCTTATTGATTATTCCATTGAAATTTTTCATAATCAAATTCTTTGTGATGTAGTTCTTATTGATTGTTCAAATCTCATATTTGGTAAACCATGGAATTATGATAATAAGGTTTTCTTTGATGGTGAAAATAATAGCTAGACTCCAAGATGAGATGATAATAAGTTTACGTTATTGTCCACTATTACTGATAATAAGGTTGATCATTTGAATTCTTCATTGATTCTCCCTAGTTGTAAGGAGATTATAAGAGTGAATGCTATTTATAATGATAATATTTTCTTTAATGTTGAATAGGATGTATTTGATATGGGTGCTATTACTGATTATGTCTAGTCTCATATGAATGAATGAAAGATTGATTTTTCTACTCTTAAATCTTCGATTCTAATGGTGTAAGAGCTAGGCTAAAATTTGTATTGGAAAGAAGATGTTGGAAAAATAAGAATGATTAATTGGTAGCAAGTGGAGAAATGCCATTGGTATTTGGCCATAGGGAAAGTAGGCCTAAGCCATGGATTTATGCTAACAATTATTATTTTTAGATTCTTGTATCATTTTTGAATAGGTTTGAATCATCATGGAGATGTAATGGAAGCATTCCATGGAGATGCTTAAATAAAGGAAGCATGGTGGGGCATGAGGACAAGCCTTCATTAGCAAAGAAACCTCAAAGCCAAAACTGTAAATGATACTCATTCTCATGTTTCTAATGCATTGAATCTTTATTGTTGTGATAAGCATGATGACCTTAAGTCATTGGGGCCTAGTGTCTTCCAACTTGTGAAAGGTCATGAAGTATGAAATTTTTTAGGAAGGTAGAGATAGTGTAGGAATACCTCTTCTGATCCTCTTAATATACCCTACATATGTATTTTATAGGTTTTAGGCTTGAAGAAGACATCTTAAAAGGCTAGGAGATGTCTTGGCCAAGGCTTGAAGGTGACAGAAGATGTCTTGAAGTTAGAGTAGACATCTTGCTAAAAGTGAAAAATTTTAAGGAAAGGTGTCTTCTTTAGGGAGGAGATGCCTTGGAGGAGATATCTTGGGTAAGACATATTACCTATGTAGGAGACATCTTGGCCCAAGAGGATATCGCTTTTAAAAATAAAAGATGTCTTCCCTGAGAGCTGAACTAAGATAGAAGCCATCTTGGCAAGATCAAAGATGACCCATATAGTCAAGAAAATTTCTAAACACACCCATTCCAATTATGTAAATAGCTAAAACATGATGGAAAATGATGAAAATAGTTGGGGATAAGGTGAGAAGACTTGGGAAATATCTAAAGAACCTCAAGTTGAATTGAAGAAAGGTTTTTAGATTTCTTGTCTTCCAATTATCCATGTAATTAATGTAATTCACCATTGTTGGTACACCCTAAACATGAATAAGAGGGAGACAAAGAGATCATGAGAGATAACAGAGGAGAGTTTATGTAAGAAGAGAAATTGTGAAAGGAAATTGAGTGAGAGGCAAGGAAGAGTAGTTGAGAGAATCTCTTATAAGTATATTTTCTTGAGCTTTGACTCCATGGTGAGTAATAGAGGATTGAGAAGGAACATGAATGGCCTCTAAGATCCTTGGGAGAGTTGTGAGTTGAGCTTGGCGCCTCATCTTTGATGTATTCCATGGTGAGTAATAGAGGATTGAGAAGGACATGCATGGTCTGTAAGATCCTTGGGAGAGTTGTGAGTTGAGCTTGGCTCTTCATCTTTGATGTATTTTATCTATATTTTGATATTTTTCTTAATATAAAGGAAATTTTCATTTCATTGTGTTGTTCTTGTATTCAAAGCTAGATATTCTTGGAATTTTAAGAAATGGGTCCTTTTGGGATCTATTACGATAGTACCTTCTCACCGCGTACACCAATTCATAAGTTGATTTTCTCACTTGATGTATTCAATTCTAATCTTTCTTCCTTGTACTTAATTCTAGATGAAGTAACATCTAATCAAAAAGTGGTTGGTTCTATAGTATTTCCCTATATTTTTTACCATATAATTTCCTTACATAATTTGACTTGAGGACAAATAGGAATGTAAATTTCATTAGAATTATGGATATCATATTTTCTGAGAATATCCTTAGCATATTTTTACTAAGAGATGAAAATACCATTCATGTATTGAACAATTTGAAATCCCAAGAAGAAGGTTAATTTATCCATAAGGCTCACCTCAAATTTAACTTACATGATCTCTCTAAATTTCTTGTACAAGAAGGGGTTAGTAGCACCAAAAACAACATAATCAACATAGATTTAAACTATAAGAGTATCCTTATAATGACTTAAGAAAAAAAAAGGTATGATTAAAAGAACCTCTTATAAAATCATTTTGTATCAAATATTATGATAGTCCCTCATACTAAACTCTAGGAACCTTTTTGAGTTCATATAGAGTGTTTTTCAATTTGAACACATGATTCATCTTGTGAGACTCCTTTAATCTTTGTTGTTTCTCCATATAAAATTCTTCTTGAATTATTCCAGTGAGAAAAACACTTTTCACATCCATTTGGAAGAGCATGAAATTGTTGTGAATAGCAAAGGCAAGTAGAATCCTACAAAATTCTAATTGTATAACTAGCATAAAGGATTTTTCATATTCAATTTTCTCTTATTGATTATAACCTTTAGAAACAATTCTTTCTTTATTCCTTATAACCATTCCATATTCATTCAACTTATTCCTAAAGATTCATTTATATTAATAACTCTATGCTCTTTGGACCTATGGACAACTTCTCAAGCATCATTTCTAACAAATTGATTAAACTCTTCATTTATGGATTGAATCCATGAATTATCATTTAGATATTCCTTAACATAATTAGCCTTAATTTAGAAGAGCAAGCAAGAAAAACTACAAAATTATTATAGTCTTGTTCTAGTTTTCTCTTCATCTTGACTATTTCCAATAATTTTATTTAGGA
>MNCI01031859.1:0-27609 GCA_015680685.1 Gnetum montanum
ATCATCCAATAACAAAGAAGGGAACTAGAAGAGATGCTTCTTATTTCCTTACCACTTATAATGGCTTCAACCATCTATAAAAAATTGCTGCTAATGTCCTGTAAATCTTCAACATGGATTGTGGTAGCTCACCCCTCACTTTCAATGTACATTACATGTTGAGAACCACCAATGAAAAGATATTCTTAAGTCTACCTAATGTTAAAACTAGGAGGTCAAGAAACAAATCCACTAGGATGTTGAACCTATGTTTGTTAAGTTTCTTGAGATATAGTTGGTGCTCTTGTTTAATGCTAAGAAAGCTAGTCTAAAGGTTGGACGTGATATACTCTGTGAAAGGCATCTTCTCCTCTGAGTCAAGTACATCTTCAACTACCTTAGGATGCCATCTTAGAGCAACCACCATCACATTCTTCTAGTCATCCATTCTTGTTGTTGTGAGTTGTCTTCCCATATGGTTGACTATGCTTATTAGCTCATAGAGTTTTTGGTTAAATCATGGAAAGACATAGGCCTCCCTCTCATCCCTAGCCATATCTTCAATTTTCCAGATTAGGGTCTTCTAAAGAAAATAAGAGATATTAATGAAACACTTCTTTCTCATCATGGCCATCATCTTTGTCCCCTAAGCAAAGATATGCAATGATCGTTTGGTGGGTAAGAAGTTATGTGTAATAATTTTATAGATAATATTTTTAAATAGCGGAAGCTTAGACATCTTTACCTCATATTTTTCCACGTTAAAGGCATCTAGCGAGACTTTTGACCTTAGCGTAGACCCATTATTTTGGGTTTATGATTACCAATTATTCATTGCTTTGTTTGGAAATTGTGTAGCCCTTGAAATTGCTCATGTGGAAATAGGCATAAGAACTCTATCAACAAGATTCATGGTACCATTAGTTGGAATATTTTGGTATAATTTCTCTACCTCATAGTGGTATCATGTGAAGGGTTGGATGATATGGTCTTAGAAGCCCATCCACTACAATGACTCCTTGAGCTTAGGACTAGGCTCCTAGAATTGATGATAATTTTTCTCTTCATTAATGGGTTTCTATTGAAATTTTGAGTATCCACACCCTCTTAGATATCATTGGCATCCTTTGCTTCATCTTCTACAAGATCATCTTGCATTTGTTTAGTTACTTACAATTACACATGTACTTGACCTAAATATTGAAAATGTAACTACCTACCTTCTGATCTACTTCTGGGTGGAGGTCTTTCTATAGTAGGGCATGTAGGTTTTGGATCAAGAGATTTGAACTCTTCTCCCTCCTCCTCCTCAAGAAGTAATGTTTCATGGAAGGATCCATAGATGGAGGCGTAAGATTAACTAATCTTATCCCACCTTGATCTAATGATCTTGAATCATAATTTCCCTAACATGATGAGCTATGAAGGCTACTAAAAATCAATTGAATTTCCCTAGGCATCATATTATCATTGCCAAAACTTGCACATGAAAACAATGATAAATACAACCCTTAAAAATTTCTTGAAAAACATTATCACAACCATTAAAGCATGGCATGCATGGGTAACTATGGATAAAATAGAAATGTTTAAATAACTACCAAATATGTTAAATACATACTAGAAGTAGTGTCTCTTCCCCATTACTAAGTTATAAGATACCAAGCTTGAACCATGGCTAGAACACTAAGGATCAAAGAAGCAAGAAAGAATGCTTGGGAAAATATTATTAAGTTGTCTGTTAGGGTGAAAAATTGGTAGATTTTTTCTTGTTTGTGGTTACCAGAGGTAAGGGAAGAAAGAAAAATGTAAATCAGAAAGTTGAAAATGAGTTTGGAAGCTTCCCATCATTTATAGTGGGTCGTTAATGTAGGGGGTGTGTTGGCATAGGGGCTTTGACATCCCTATGATGACTTGGGGATGCCTTAATGCATTCTTTCAAGTGGAATAAAACCTTAAAATTTACCCTTGAGACCTTGAACTTACCTTTCACCATTGCCAAAGAAACACACAAGGTCCATAACATGTCAAAATCATCACAAACTAACCTCACAATATTTATGAGAAGCAAGATAACAAGAACATTATAAACTTACTCGAACCACATCATAGATCATAGAAAATGAGTTAATTAGTTAATTTATTGAGTCCCATGAATTGAATGTTGTCAAAGAGGAATTAGAATAAGAAGAGAATGAGTATAACACCAAGAATAATGGAATATAGATATAGTTGAGGTAAATCAAGAGGGTTTATCATAGTCAAACCTTGAAGCATGAAGAGTTGAAGGTCACATAAGTGGAAGACCAATCAAATGTTGTATGCAGTGTAGCCCTCATCAACATTGGAAGATAAGCTTTACCACACTCGTATAAAATGCCAATTCATGAAGGATTTACAAGTGGATCCTTCCAAGATCATGCACTTACCTTCCTTACCCTTGTAAACCTATTGATGAGACATCCATGGATTCTCTATAATCCATGAGACATTAGTATTAAATGTAAATCCATCTCCTTGGATGGTCAAATATCATCCTCTTCTTTGATCAATTAGCCTCTTACCACATACAACCATGGATAAGAATGGAATAGGATATATGAAGAATGAATAATGTATGAGAGTGAAAGAGAGAGAGTGCAACATCACTAGATCCCTAGCCAATCATTCAATTAGCTCATAAAGAACATGAACATGTCCTACACTCTATGAGAGATATATTGTCGCATCCTTTCATTGATACTCATCCATATAATAGGGATCAACCTCCAAGTCTCCATTCCAAATGCAAGGTTACACCAACCACATCTAGGACCATCTGGTAAAACTTTAGATCAAGTCTCCATTCCAAGCATAAAGGTCATGCCAACCACATATTTAGCAATGTTGTTATGGTGCATGGTGTTATAAGCTTTATAATTATATTCATCATTTAATGTTGTTTCCTTTGTTTTCTATGTATAAAGGTTTTAGCTTGTAGAAAAATACTAGTTCTAGAAGCTATTTTATATTTTATAATATGATAGGTACTATATGCAGTTTCAATTTAAGGATAATAATTTTTAGTTAAAAATTCCAAATAAATATTTTTAAAAATTATACTTTGACATACTTACAATAGATCTTTGATCTGTGATAGAAAATATGAATGATAGGTGCTATCTATAGGCACTAATTGGCATAATTAACATATCTTTGAATACCTTTTGGTTTTTAAAATTTTGTGACATTTATTGCATTTTGAAAGCATATACAGAAATTAGATCATCTATATTACTAAAACTACATTAAGAATATCAACAAGTTTAAATTCTAGTTATTGGAAGGAATCAACACTGCAAAAATTCATAGCTAGAAATATTGGAAAGAATCAACATTGCAAAAATTTATTACTAAATATTGGGAGGAATCATCCACTATAGCTAGAAAAAGTCATGTAACTAATTCATATGACACATGTTGTTATAAGCTTTGTAGTTATTCTATTGTTATAAAGTAATTTAAAAGAAGTATTTTTTACTTCAAATAACTAAATCTTCATAGTGACAAAATGAAATTGCTCAGTGGCACAACAAATTTTGTATAAACTATTATCAACTAATCTCATAAACTTCCAAATAGGTAGAATAAATGTATGTCAGGGTCTTAGTTGTAACTCAAACCTACAATTTATTGGTTAACAAATATTTAAAAAAGATCATAAAATATGTTTTTGTTGCATATTTAACAAAAATTAACTTAACATGATTAACAATGGTATAAATTTTTTTAGGAAATATTTTTGTCTAAGATCCCAAGGGAATCATGAAGTAACTTGAAGTCTAGCTTCATAAATAAAAAAGTTATTTATTTCCATGTCCAGAAAAAAAGAAAGAAAAAAGCCAGCAAATATAGTTAAAAAATGAAAAACACATAAAAATATAGCATAGTATACCAAACAACTACAAATAGTGCCCAAAGAGTTTTCAATCATATTTTGTATTTTAACAAGTTAAGTGCAATTCTAGCTCAATGTGAATCAATCTCTTCCTTCCTACTTGTAATTACATAATTGCTACTCTATGGATGCAATGCCCATGATGAATAGAGACCTAATGCTTATAGCTAGAGTTATGGTGGCACTATAAATTAAATGAAGCTTGCAAAATATTCAAATCTCACAACACTGAATACAGGATAGCCATCTTAGAATATCAAGAAATTTCATTTGAACTTGCCGCTCTAGAACACTGGCCTTGATAAATTTTTAGTACCATAACAACAACTTGGAAGAGAACAAATTTTTTTTAAAAAAAGAAATTGCTCTTACCAGAGATAAGAAGAAAAGGTAAAACATTCATTTGTATGTGCCATAGAAAATGAGAGGTAACATAAAGATGATATCAAGCTTTTAGAAAGAAAATAGCAAGTGAACTCACCTTCTTCGAACATTGCCTTAATGTGATCTTTTTTGGAATCTTCACAGAAACCTATTGATAATCTAAAAAGCACCATAAGGGCAACCAATGCCTATTTGAAAATCTCTCTTTAGATAAAAAAAAATGAGATCAAAATTCTAAAAATAAAATATGCAAATTTAGATTGCCTAAAATGAGTGAAAGGTTACTATAGGCACATTTTGCTTTTGATTCTAATGTGTTTCATTTCATATTCAATTTCATAATTAAAAGTGAGATGGTTATGTTTTTCATATTCAATTTCACAATTAAAAGTGACATGGTTATGTTTTTCTTATAGTCATAGCAGAGCATAGAAGAATTGAAATTANCGTAGCCTTCTGTTAGACATGATCTGGATCGGCCATAGAGACATTCTGGTCAAATTTTATTTGTGAGCAAACACATTCTCAGTNACTAGAAAGGAGATCTAAACTATTTGTTGCATATAAAAACCTAAATTGAGACAAGAAAAGAGGATATATGGCTGTCTGCAAAATATATCTTATGTGCGAACTGTTCAATGCTCTGTCTACGTGAAAGTTGGCATTTATGACAAAAAAATTTGAGCATAACTTAGTTTCTTTTGAATTCAAAANGCAGATGTTCCGAGTAGGACTGGCTTTAAGACATACTTTATAAGTATCCGATGATGATTNGACAGGTTATGTGTACTATCACTCTACAAAATTCTACATAAGATTTGCAGTTCTCTTGTCTAACTTTATTGACATGTTATGAAATGCATAGTATGACATCATTAGAAACTAGAAAACCATGCACATAGGTGTCATGTTAATTTGCTGAGTTCCAAATAGATGCATTAACATCCTGCTTAGCGAGAAAAAGTTTCTCTCCGTTGTTATTGCTGGAATCTGGATGCATATTTCAAATTTTTTTAAAAATTCAAGCACTGCCTACAATAGTGCGACCAGAAACTGAAACAGGGTAAGTAGTACTTTGAGAAGGGGAGGCGCACAAACTGCAATGAGGCAACGACGGATATGCAACAGAACAGTGATCCCATTGCCTTGAACGTGGCTTCATTGAGGTGTATACAGCGTCAAGGATCCCAGAGTGATTTATTACGAAGTGGCACAGAGATGATAGATATGAATTATTGAAGATGTTTTTTCTTCACTGCAACATCTGGCAAACCCTTGTTTCATTCTGAAATCCTATTGTAAGCTCAGCACCCGCAGGGCTAGCAAGTAGTAATCATCATCGGATACTTATAAAGTATGTCTTAAAGCCAGTCCTACTCGGAACATCTGATAAGGTTTAAGACAACTATGGATTCTAGGCTTCTACAATGTTTTCTTTATTTTAACGGTAATTTTTATGGGCAGAAGATTACAAGTTACATTGGTAGTTATTTTACGTACTATCTGCTGAAGGTACTAAAGCTCTGATATTTTTTTTTTTCTTTTTGGTTTTGTTCTAGTAAATACTGAGAATGTGTTTGCTCACAAATAAAATTTGACCAGAATGTCTCTATGGCCGATCCAGATCATGTCTAACAGAAGGCTACCGTAGAAAATATGCACCACTTGCTGCTGTTGGGTTGCCTCTGCATACAAGGAAAGGGAACCTTGCTTTGGGTCATCGATGGAAATATGTCCTCTTGAATTTAGAAATGTATATGGTGAATTGGCTGCTGCATGTAATTGGGTTGCAAATTTGACTGTTTTTTAGACATTTTTTACTACATAAATTTGGTATTTAACGCTGAAACAAAGGACTTGTCTCTTGAGGAAATCAAGGTCATGCTAAAAGCACATTGAGGTTTAGTTTCAAATTTCGGAATAATAATTATAATAAGTTATTATCCTTAAAAGAATTACAAAATTAAGCTTAATTTGAAAGAGTTTGCACTCTAGAATAGGAAAGGTGACATTTTAATAGTTAGGTTACATCCAAAAGAAAGTTTATATGGTTAATTCTTTTAAGACTTCAAGACTTTAAAAACACCTCAAACAAATATTGAAAGAACAAACTAGCCTGAAAGGGTGTAACAAAATTGGGAAATGGGCAGAGGCAAAGAAGATGGATGAGTGCACTTTCATCAATCTTGTTACCACGTCTAAGATATGATGTTAAATTATAAGATCTGGTTAGTCAATTCATAGAGAGATATATACATACATCTAACGTAGTGAAGTGGTTTCACAGTCACGAGAAGAATTGAATTATTTTTTGTAAGGTTATCCATTATCATAGATTGATGTCTCTGAATAACATTTATATCATGGGAAATTAGAGACAGCTTCAGTTGGGAAATTGAATCTATTCAAATGTTGGTTTCTCATCACGGGAAATATTGTGCCTGCCAAAGCTTATGAAGGAGCGAGTGTTCTGCAAATGAGTGAACAGGTTTGTTGAGCGGACCTGAGACCAGGGTCGGGTTGTGTCGATGTGAGTGGTGCAGAAGGATGTGCTTTTTCCTGCGGTGGTGGACAGGTTAGTGAGCCAATGCCAATGGAATTCTACGGTGGAGAGTATTGCTTGTGGTGTGCTGATTGTGGCATGGCTCATGTTTGCAGAGCAGCATGCTAATGCTGCCATGGTTGGTGAAGTTTTTGGAGCAACATGTTAATGCTGCCATGGTTAGTGAAGTTTTTGGGGTTGGAATACAGGTGGGGATGGATGATGGTAATGATGGGTTTATGAGTGTTGAAGAGTTACAGAGATGCATGGCAGATTTGATGTGGGGTGAGGCCCAAAAGAAGTTGACATAAAGAATGAAGGACTTGCAAAGGGAGGCCTAGGAAGCTGCTGAGTGGCTAGGTATCCCAACACTCTACCATACAAGTCACAAGTGCACAAACATGACTAGATTGTAATTTGTAGATAGACAATGTAAATATCTTAGAAGTTGATAATTGGTGCATGATCATTGTCTTCCCACTTTGAGTTAGTGAAGTGCAAGTGTATGGTTTAGTGAGGCATATGATCTCTATGTTGTTGGCTAATGTTAACATAATAAAAGTGAGAATAAGGTCTAAATCTAAATGATGAAAGAAATGTAAATCTACTCTATCCTATGGAAATGAGCAATTGTTTCTAGCTTGCCATATATGTCTTAGGCTTATGTAACCATTACTGGGTTACCAAGTATTATGTCACTAGGCAAACCAAGCAATAACAATATTGGGATTACCAAATGATTATAGTTATATGATTAAAACCATTTGTACTTATTTTGCCTGACTAATGAGCATGGAAGAGTAAAATGATTGAGAAATGTTAAAAATTAAGCTAAAGTAAGCGTATTAAAGAAATGAAAATTAAACTAAGTAAAGAAATTAGCTAAGTAAAATAAAGAAACTAAGTGGATGTTGCAATGATAGTAAACAATCTCAATCTCTACTTTTATTTATGAACAATACACAAGTACAATCCACTCAAATAAAGATTTTGTTCAACTATTTAACACTACACTGTAGGCATTCACTCTATCGCTAAGTGTAAACTATGTAAACAAACTACAAGAGTTTCGCTAAGGGTGGCATAAAAGCTGTTCATTGGTACAATCAAGTATTGGTACTTATAGGGGTGAACAAGACCCACTACATCACATCAATGATGATGTATCATGGCTCATCAAAAATAGATTTTATCATACCTCCATGACTAACTAGAAACTTGTCCTTGAGTTAAAACAAAAGGAGAATAGAGTTCCTTACAAAATTAGGAGGTATAATCAAATTATGACAAGACTACTTATATACATGACTACTTGACTCTGAATGCCACATTGTGGTTTAAGTGGTTTTTTACAAAATTATTATGCATAGCGTGATGGACATAATTGATAGTAAATAAAACAAAATGAAAGATCTCGATGTAGTCTTTAAGTACCTAGTAGTGGTGGCTCCTCCATTGACTTCTTTCCTTTGTTATTCGACTTCTAGAATTGGTAATAGTTAAGAAATGCCCAAAGTTTCTCTTCCTCTGACCTAGGATCATGTACCATTCATGTCAATTTTGTGATGCTTGATAACATCAATACTTTCCATGGGCATGGTAGCTTTGGAAACATCTTGTTAGCTTTCATGTACCAAGTTATGAACTACCTTTTCTCTTCTTCAAATGCCCTCGCTACCTTTCTCAATTCTTGGTAATAAGTCATTTGGAGGGCTTGGTTTGTTGCTACATCTTTCTGACCTTGGTCAAAGTTTGCACCATGTAGTTTCTGTTGAGGACCTTTCCTATTTGCAAACTCCTTCTCATATAGTGCGCATACAGTAGCTACCTATTGCTTCATCTTGTTTCTCAGTCTACCTATTGTTAACATGGCTAGATTAGCATATCGAATTTTTGCTAACCCCATATACTTTGTGAGATCTTCAATATGAAGGTCTTTGTTCTTTACTTCAACTTGGTGGACATGGGCTAGGCTATCTAGAATTAACTATTAATTAGGTGTCTATGCTATGATTGAACTAATCTTGGCCTTGGCAATCTATATTTCTTTTTCATTGATTTGGTTATACATACTCAGTTGGTCTTTGAAGTGTTCTTTGATCCTTTTCATACTTCTTGGCCTTGTTTTGTCATGCATTGATCTCAATTGCTAGTTATTTTTGAATGACATGAACCTCTTCCATTGATAAGATTTAGTTTTCTCTAGCTAACTTATTTAGGTCTTGTTTAACTCTGATCAATTGTTCACTTAATTGTTAAATGCTTTCTTCAAGAAATTTTTTCTGCTTTTTAATGTCTATCAACCTTGTAGTATCTGCAACAAGTTTCTTATTTTCTTCCTCTAAGGTAATTATGGCTTTGGCATATGTATATGTTTGTGCTTCTACCACATATGTATTCCATACAGCTTGTTCCTTCTCCATTTCTACTTGAATATTTCTTGCAATGAGCTACCTCAAAGTATATGACCATCAAAATTTTAATGGATAGTAATTGTGTTAAGGAAGGATCAAGGTACAAGAATGCATAAGATAGGGTTCGATAAGTTTGAATCATTAGAACATATATATACCTTGTGATCGAGCTCATATGATGAAGATATTATGCATGTATTATTTGTTGGGCTATATAATGAAGCTTCAAATGGTTGAAATATTTTTGATGAATATTGATAAATCAAGTATTGGGCCCTTAACTAGTATGTAGTGGTTTCATGAACCTTGACTATTATTCAAGTAGCTTTTTGTTAAACATCTAAAGGAAAATTATTGTGCTAATATCGATGCTGAAATTTTTGAAAAATATATTTTATATTATTGATGGGAGACTTTGGTTTCAAAAATTCTCCATGCTTGATCTTGGTATGACATTACAAATTTATTATGATGCATAATATGATAGGTTTCAATAATGCACACCTATAAAGGTAAGATAACCCATTAAAGAACGTTCAAGAAATAGATGCATTATAGAAGTTGAAGACTATTGATGTCTAATCATAATTTCCTTCTTCATATAAAAAGGGTTCCTTTCTAGGAGAAAACTATTGATCTTTACCATTTGCATTAAAATTGGTTGTTTCATGGTTTTACTATTAAATTACATCTCTAATGGAAGATCTTAGTCTCCACACTTGATCTTAAAATTTTTATGTAGATATATTTTTAAGCCAAAATTGTTGTTCATTCCATCCTATGTTTTCAAGAAATATTAGAATTGCATCTCCATAAGATGATCCTAAAAGTCTCAAGGGGAGAATGCCACTCTTCCTACAACTAAAGCTTGAAGTTGGGGAGAAATTAGCATATACTTAAGGGGAGCATGTACCTCATTAACAATTATCATCTTTTGAGCCACTAGCATAGGGGGACTCTTTGGAGACACTCATCAAAAGAAACTCCAGTAATAAGTCTTCCCACTACAGCATCCACAACAGCAAATGAGCAAGAAAGAGGAATATTCATATTTAACTTGGTAAAGTGTCTATTTATTTGAGCTTAACATGGATTTATTTGAGACTAACATGGTAATATTTATTTGAGACTAACATGACTATATATATTTTAGTTGAGAATAAATGTTAAGCTCAAGGATTTATTTGAGACTAACATGACTATATATATATTTGCTTTATGAGCACTATGTTAAGGATATGATTGATTGTGCATAATTTTTGTTTTACTTAGATTTTGTTGTTTTAACTTTTTAAAGAAAAAATGTGTTGATTCTCTCTCTTTGATAATGCAACATACCTGTGATATCTTTTTGATGATGTCCAAAAAGGAGAAGAATGTGTTATTCATGACATATTGAAATGAGCTATTCATGACTTATTATTTTAGAGATAGGATAATTGATCTTCAATTCTTAGATCTTATTGTTTTAACAATGGGATAACTAATCTTCAATGCTCAACCTTTCATCATAAATGATAATATTATATATTCACAAGGCTTTAATTATGTCTCTTTATGTTTAGTGGTTATGTACTATTTTTTATACAAATGGGCATATTACAGTCTAGCCCTTTGAAACCAATGCTAAAGAATGTATACTTTCTAGTAGCTATTCATCTCTAAATCATCCTTAGTTAGATATATCTTTGCAAATATGTGTGCCTTTAATTGCTTAATCATATCATATTATAAATTATATTAACTCATTTTCTTAAGTTTTGGACATCACCAAAAAGAGGAAGATTGTTGATCTTTTGATATGTTAAAACCTTAGAGAAAATGAAAAATGTAGAAATGTGGTTATAGTATTGGAGAGCTAAGAAGGAACAGGTGGCAAGATGATTAAATAAGAGTCAAGATAACAAAACAAGAGCTGAGATGACAAAATGAGGGCTAGGATACAAATGAGGTCTACAAGCCAAATGAATATGTTCTAAGGACTATTAAGATGTTAAAATGTCAGAAAAATGCTCCAAAGTTCAAAGTAGATTTGTAGGTTAGATGTCTCAAATTAGCAATAGCTGTCTCAATCTTTGTAGATACGTCTCAAGCAAGACATATCATGGTATATGTATCACTCTTTAGATAGACATCTCACAAGAATTAGCGATTTTTTCATATTGACATCTTAGCCTTAACTGGGATGTTTTAATTAGCCATTTTCTCACTATTGCACAAATTCTAAGGAATTTTTGAAAACTTAAGGGATATAAGACAAAGTGGAATTCTTAGAAAATGAAAAAGTAATGTTCATTGAATATCAATCATTGTCCTCATCAAGTGAATTGGTTTTGTTCCTCAATGTATTTATCATTTGTATCTTGTACTTGTATTGAGAGCTTTATTGTAAGAAATTTGTAAATTTAGTTACATTCTCTTCTTAATTACTTTCTCTCTTGTAAGCCCTACAGAATTTGATGTGCTTTTTGCAAGAAGGCATCTTTGTTGAGCTTGTTAGGACTTTGAGGGGTTGAGTATATTCACAATGATGAAAAACTCTAGTGTGGAGCTCACATTTTGTAAATGTTGTCGAATCCTTGAAACCACATTTTTGAGCATGTTGGAACCTTATGGGATTAAGTGTTTATCTAACTAGAAAACACTTTGTGTGGAGCTTAAAACTTTGTAAAGGTTGCGGTGTCCTCTAAATCACATTTTTTAAGGAACAAAGTTTGGAGGTATGCAAGGATTCTACTCTTCAAGTGTGAAAGTACCTAGGTTGGGAAACCATGTAAAAATTGGTGTGTGGTTTAATTGTCTTGGTTATTTTAATTAGGGAATTTATTCAACCCTCCTTCTAAGTTATTGATCCTCAAATACTACAATTATAATTTTACACAGAAGAAAGACTAAAAACATTGGAAGTACTTCCTAACCTCTCATTGTAGTTAAGGTCCTAGAGCAAGATCAAGTCTATTCAAATAAGGCTTTGACAAACTTAGATTATAGAGTGGATTAGGTTTGGAACATGATGGATGAAAAGATGATTACTATTCTAAAGGATGTTAAGGGTAAGCTAGTTGAAGCTAAAACCAAATCAATTACACCACATGAACATAGAAAGAGGTATGAATGCAAGGGTAAAGGCAAGATCTCTCATTCTAAGAACATTCACAAAAATCCAAATGAGGCTTCCTTATCCTCTAGTAATGAGGGTCCTTATGAGTATTGTGAAAATCCTCATGACTTATAATGCTATCTTTTCATGGCTTACATGATTAATGATATGACATAATCTAGTGTGTCTTTGAATCCCAAATTTATCCAAAGAAAAACAAGGGGGACTTGGTTCCCTATCCATTTGTACTATCCTAGAGGTTCATATTTGTAGATCATGTAGTAGTATTAACAATGATAATCTCAAAATATTTAGGGGTACTAATTCATGGAATCTTCTCACTTTAATGTAATAAAAAATGGTACTTCCTATCTATCCCTACTTTTAACAATCATAGGTAGATGCTTATCAAACTTAATTGATGACACCTCAATAGTACCTTCCTATTCCAAGTAGTCCTACTAACTAAATTCTCTAATAATAATAATAGCTTTAACTTCCTAGTCCCTTGGAAGATGGGATACCTATTTAACTACTACCAAGGCAAGACAAATCCTATAATATTACCTATTACATCAATTCTACTTCCATGTATGCAACAAGAAAATATTACTAATATTATATTAATTTGGTTATAATGGAAAATCAAAGGTTTTGTGGCAAGAAATATTTTCATAAGTTCTTACATGAGCACCATAGGATTAGGTTCACTTCACTGTCTTTATTTGATATAGAGGATAATCATGTGTATTGAATAGAAGTTCATATTCAAGAGGTTTTAATGATGTTCCTTAAATGTCATCAAAGCATAACATCTATTCTAGGAACAAGTTTTGTAATCATTTCTATAAAATATAATAATATGGTGATGAGTTGTGTTTGGTTAGTTGCATTGACTAGGCCTCATCGATGTGGCTCATTAACTAGGCCTTGTCAATGAGGCCCAGTCAACACATCATATCTTATATCGATGAGACCTTGTCGACGCAATGTCAGTTTTTGGCTAAAAATACACACCTACTAGATGCATTTATGGAAATATAGATTGTAGTTGTAGTGAAGCTATTATAGTTTTTCCATTTAAAAGTTAGAATTTTTCTCCCAAGTGCCTACAGTAGGAGTCATTGAGTGTATGAATCTTTATTCAAGCATTGTTGTACCTATGCACAATAGTGTGTGTGGAAATAAAGATAAACTTTTTGATAAACCTTGCAACATTTTAGATAGATTAGATATTTTATCTATGCATTTAATGTTTTCAATTATTTATTCAATGTTTTCAGTAATTAAGTTAATGAAGTGATTAAGATAGATAAATTAAACACATAAATATGGCCACTTCAAGTGTAACATATATTCACTTGGTAATCCCAGTAGCATTATTGCTTGGTATGCCCAGTAGCATAGTGCTTAGTTGCCCAACAATGGATACGTGAGTTTAGCATGTGTACAAAAGGTGGGACTAGATGCTTATGTTAGGACTAGTTAGACACTAGTAAATTAGTTAATTTAAATTAGTTAGTCCAACTAATTTCTTTTTGTTGAAGCACCAAAACCATAAAAATACAAAAGGATAAAAATCATATGCCTTAATTACACTTAACCATACCAATATACATTACAAGTGTAACTAGGAAGATAATGATTAACCTAAAGGCAAGATTCACTTCCTAGATGATTAGTTTACTGGAAACTACAAAGTTCATAGAATTTGACTAGATTGTGCATGAATGTTTGTGATTCATATGGTTGGGCATAGGGGTACCTGACCACTTATCATTGCTGTTGTTGCTAGGAACTTTGTTTGTTGAAATGTGCATTATCTAAGATTAGTAAATATTATTAATATCATTGTATGAACTTCAAGGTCAACATCATTCCTACTATACATACAATTATAAAAGCACACTAACATTTTATTTTATATTACAAAATATATTCTTCTTACAAGCATAAATATGTTAAACTGCTAGTACCATAGGAGTGCAAAGTGATATATACTCATCCAAATGAGTATGTGCTAGACTTCATCTTCATTCTACATCAGGATGAATAGCTATGATGGCATGATATGGAGGGCAATATTGTCTTTCCCTCTAATATATTTGTGCTTGGGATGCTGTTTCAAACTCTTAAAAAGTTGAGCATTGCAAATGTTAACAAAGAATATGTTGTGAATGCTTATACTAGGAACTATTGTCCTACTGAAACATAATGCAAGAAAGATCAATGTAAGGAGAAACTTCATGAGGCTACAAATTAGAAATGTTACACTAATCCCTTATTCCTACTAAATCAAGATGATAATGAGGATCTTTCCTTTGAAGCTTCTCAACATGAAAATCCTCTACCCCCTATTGCTAGTGACAAGGATGTGAACATGAACCTATGATTCACTATTCATAAACTAGGTTCAAGAAAAAGTGATAGCCAAGGTAGGGACTCAGGCAAGCATCACAATGGCAGGGAATCTAAGGATGGTGATCATAATAAGCAAAAAAGTGATGGCAAACACCACAATGGTAGTGGTGGTCCATCTTCCTCTTCATATAATTCCAAACATTCTCTTCATCTGATGGTTCTCATAGAAGCCTTCATCAAAATAATCATGATGAAGATGATCAATGAGAAAATAATGACCATGAAGGCCACCAATATCGAAGGGGTGGCTAAAACCATCATCAACATCATTGATGCAGTCATGATGATGAACCTATATTAGTGACTTGAAGTATGTTCAACATTATAGAGGTAGTTAGAATTCCAACCAGACATATGAAAGATAGTTGGATTAAGTGCTTAGACATGATCAATATCCCAAGATTTGAGGAGGGATACAATTTTGATCCACAAATACATCTACAAGCTTTCCACGATTCTTATGACTTACAAAACATAGAAAATGAATGGTAGAAACTCAAGCTTTTCCCTAGGATACTCATCAAGGAAGTTAAAAGCTAGTACTAGTCCTTGGAGTTGGAATCCATTCATTGATGAAGTACAATGTTAGAGCTATTTAATGACAAATACCAGACATACTCCTAAGTGTCTAATCTGAGAAGGAAAATCCAAGGCTAGAAATAAAGAATACATGAACCATTAGATGCCACCATGGGTAGATACTATTCACTCTTACACTGATGCCCTGGCCATGGTTATTCTCAAAGGGAACAACTTCACCACACCATAGATGGACTTAGAGAAAAAACTAGAAGAGCCCTTGGAGTGTATGCCCAAGGAAGATTGTATGAACTAAGAGCTGATTACATCCAAAGGCTAATTAAGTTGGTAGAAAAAGAAGAAGGTAAGCTATAGAAAAGGGAAATTGCAAAATATTATAATAGAGATCCTTCAATCAGGAAATGGGAGGTTCAATTTTATGATGACGAGGAGTCACCACTTGATGAAGTGCTAAACAAGAAGACCTTACCCATCCAAAAATCCATTTCTAATATTTTGGCAAAGGTTGATAAGCTATGGGACTCTTTGGATGAAAAATTTCAAATTGCTATGAAGATTGTCAAAGAATCCAAAGAGCAAAATAATGATCGTAACTATAAAAGGAAAAAAAAAAGCTAAACATGCCTAGCAAACAGCTAAGGGCAAAGTTGGTACTGTAGAAGAAGTCATGGAAATCGACTCTGATGATGAGACTGATTGTGAAATTTATCAATATAAATATCCAGAAGGATGTTTCCTTGTGATGTCAAACTTACAAGAGTCTAGGGTTCATGCATTAAATCCCTAACTAGCATGTAGGTAAGCATCTAGACAATTACCTTATCCTCATGGTAATCCAAAGCAATTCCACTGGAAACAACAAGTTTACTACCCAAGTGGAACTCCTCCACAACCTTATGAACAATACCAATAGTGGTACCAACCACAATCATGGGGAATGCCACCACCAAGGTAGTCATACCCTTATAAGCAACAAAATTCATATGAGTACTATGTTTAACAACCCATCTCCCCTAGAAGTTATGGAAGTCATACAACATTTTAGCATCATTATTACTCTTCAGAGTACCACCAAACACATTCATCATCTACTTGAGGAGAAAACCCATATCCATATCACCCTCCACATTCTTTTGCACACATGCCTCCACCTTCAACTTAGTTACCTTCTACTCCATCCATGCAAGGTGAGATCCCTCCATAGCCACAACAACGAATTTCTCTGAGGGTTGTACATTCACAATTGGCTTTCTAGCCAAGTCATTTAGACAATTGATCTAGAAAAATGTCCTTCTTTTGACTTAATAGTCCTTTTCAACCCTCCTAATCTAGTCCAACTAGTCATCTTGCATTTCCAGCATCCTTATCCTCTATGTCAAATAGCTTCAAGTGCCCTTCAAACTATGATGCTAACTCATGTTGTTTCTAACTAGATCAAGGCTAGCAATCTTCCCATGAAAAGATATAACCTAGAAAGTCCACTAATTTGCCTACAGATTGCTAGATATGAGCCATGCAAGGCTCTTCTTGACTCTAATTTTGGAGTTAATATCATCTTTTATGATATGTAAAAGGCTTGGAACCTACCACCTCTCAAGAAGAGAAACATCTATCTAGAGTTGGCAAATCAGACAATTACTATCCCTCTAGGATTAGTAGAGGACATTGTAACCATAATTTGTAGGTGGTTCTGTCTTGTTGATTTTTTGATGATTAAGGTTGAAAACTACAAAAGTGACTTCTCCATCATTATGGGAAGGGCTTGGTTAAGCATTGTTAATGCATGTATAGGCATAAGAGATCTATCTCTAGAAATATCAATAGGAAATGAATTGGGCAAGATAGAAAAGAAGTGTATTCCATGCATCACATACAATGATAATAGGTGCAATTGTGTGCAAATGATTTGGTTAATCAAAAGTACATACATTAAGGCATGCAATCAATGTGCAAAATAAATTAATATTCAAAGGTGTCTGTATGTAGCAGCCACAAAATAGAAGGGCACCCAGTGGCTGATAGCTGACTTGGATAGTAGCACACTATGCATAGAACCAACTAAGAGCCTAACATGTGCTTATGTTCAAGGCATGGACAAAATTGAACAACTTCATTCCCAAATCTCTAATTAAGATGATGATACCCATTTGGGGAAAGTTGAAAATCCATGATAATGTCAAGCAAGAGGCTCTAGAGCTAAGAAATTTATTGGTCAGTATGGAATATGAATTTTTAAACAATGGTAAACTAGTCATAATTAATACAAACCTTACTCCTAAACAAAAAGAAAAGTTGTTAAAGGTAGTTAAAAAATGGCCAATAACCTTTGATTGGTCATATCCTAAGCTAACAAGAATCAATCTAGGGATATGCTAGCATCACATTTACACTAACCTAGCCTTGAAGCCTAAAAGGTAGCCACAAAGGTGGCTAAACCCCAAATTGAAACAGATCATCAAAAAGAAGATTAAACAACTCCTTAAGGTAGGGTTTATCTATTCCATTGTGGATAGTGAATGGATTAGCCCACTCATGATTGTGTTGAAGAAGGATGGCAAATGGTAGGTTTGCATTAACTTTAGTTTGTTGAATATAGCAACATTTGAAGATAATTTTCCTTTGCCATTTGTGGATCAAGTATTAGACACCATATCTGGACATTTTTATTATAGATTCTTAGATGGTTATAGTGGCTATAACCAAATTCAAATTGTTCCAGAAGATTAGGGACAGACAACATTCACAAGTTCCTAGGGGACTTTTGCATATTATAAGATGTCATTTATTCTATGCAATGCACATGTAACATTTCAGTGCTTGGTCCTTAATATTTTCCAACAATAGATTTGTAGTGGTGTGGAAGTTTTCATGGATGAATTTTCCACCTATGGAGCTACATTTGAGCAAGCTTTGGACCATCTTGAGAAAGTGTTGAAGAGATGTGCTAAAACAAACTTATGCCTCAATTAGCAAAAGAGCCATCTGATGGTCTAAGAAGGCATTATGCTAGGGCACTAAATTTCACAAAAAGGGATTGAGGTAGACCTAGAAAAGATAAGGGTCATCCAAGGAATAACCTACCAACCAGAGACTGTTAAAGATGTTTAGTCATTCCTTGGACACACTAGCTACTACTGGAGATTCATAATGAATTTCTCTAAGATTGCAAAGTTTTTGGTAGAGCTTACAAAGAAAGATGCATATTTCATATGGACCAAGGAATGTGAACATGCATTTCAATAGTTAAAAGAGAAACTCATAGAAACACCAATCCTACAAGCACCAGACTGGTTTAGACCCTTCCACATTATGATGGATACATCTAACTATGCTTTAGGAGTAGTGCTCATGTAGATAGATGATAAAAAATGTCCATAATACATCCACTACATGAGTTGTAGCATTGTGAAAGCATAGTTAACTTACACCACAAAAGAGAAAGAACTAATAGTAGTGGTGTACACTTTGAAAAATTTTAGGCACTATGTGCTTGGCTACAAAATATTTATGCACATAGACCGCAGTGTAATACACTTCCTCATGAACAAACCAAAAGTGAACCCTCATGTCATATGGTGGCTTGTGATCTTGCAGGAATTTGATCTTAGGATGCTCGATCAAAAAGGGACCAAGAATTTGGTTTCTGACCACCTCTCTTACTTAAGATGGGATAATAAAGAGGATGAGAGCTCACTCTTTGATCAATTCCTAGACAAACTCCTTTTTACAAGAGCAATAAGTGAACAAATGTCCGCAAAGACAACATGGTATAATGGAATCCTCACTTCTCTTCTCACTCAGGAGATGTCACAATATTTTGACTTTAGAAAGAAACAAAAATTTCTTCATTGTGCTATATATTTCATGGAAATCAATAGACACCTCTACAAGGTGTGTGCTAATGGCCTAATTCGTTAGTGTGTCCTTAATGAAGATAAATTGCATGTTCTATAAGATGCTCACAAAGGACCTTGTGGAGGCCACTTTGTAGGGAGATACATGATCATAAAAATCCTAATGGCAGGATACTATTGGCCTATAATCTTTAGGGATGCCCACCAGTTTTTCCGATCTTATGAATGTTGTCAATGAGATGGGGGGATAACCACTTGAATGGAAGATCCTCAACAATGGATTCTACCACTAGAACCTTTTGATAGTTGAGGCATTGACTTTATGGGTTCCATCACATCCATGTCTAATGGAAAGGAATATATTATAGTAGTAGATGACTACTACACAAAATGGTCAGAAGTAGTAGCTGTTACTAATTGTACATCATCCACTATTGCTAGATTTATATAACAAAATATTCTAAATAGGTTTGGGGTGCCAGGTTCACTAATTTCTAATAATGGAACTCATTTCACAGGTGCCATGTTTAGAAAGTTAATGCAATTCTTAGGGGTTGAACATAAATTAACAACACCTTACCACCCCCAAGCCAATGGTCAAGTAGAGGTAACCAACTAGGAGATCACAAAAATACTAACGTGAATTATTAGCAAATAGAAGAAAGATTGGAGTAAAAAACTGAACGATGCCCATCTGGCTTATCATTCAACATAGAAACTTCCTATTGGATATTCTCTCTACAAGTTAGTGTATGGAAAACTTCCAGCACTCTCTAGTCAATCCAAGTTTTGTACACTCTCAATAGCCTATGATCTAAAATTTGACCTAAGTCTACCACAGAAATAAAGATTAATCAACCTAAATGTGCTAGATGAAAATAAATTAGCAACCCTATCCTTGAATGAGGTGCATAAGGCATTCAGCAAGTAATTTCATGATTGCAGAATTAGGAAAGTAAAACTTCAACCAAGAGATAAGGTCCTATATTGGAACCCTACACATGTTCCGTAGAAGGAAAAATTTCAAACATTGTGACAAGGACCTTATATAATTAATCAAACCTTTCCCTCTAGGGCCATGATAATTTACAAACTTGAAAGCCCAAATAAAAATTAGTTGGTCAACATCCAACAACTAAAACCTTTCCTCGGACCAAGAAAGGCCAGTGCAACTACCACATTGATAGATGGACAATCATTCCATTTTTTGGATCTCCTCCTTCCAACTCAGTCGTGGAGGAGATGGACATCCATGTTAACAATCCATTTGGCTTCTCAATTTTTCTAATTTTTGTTCTCCACAACTTTTGATTTTACAAGTTATTTATTTTACAAATTTTTGGATTTCCAAATTTTCTAAATTTTCACCATCGTCAGTACCTTTGAATATTTCTTGATTATTTTACAATTTCTTTTATATATATTACTTTGTTTTTTTTGTTCAAAGTGTGATATTTCCTTATTTTTTCTAATAAAATAGCTTTATTGTCACATGACACAATGTTGTTGTTGTTGTTTACTAATGATGGATTATGCTTAATGCTATGATTGTCAATGTCTAGTTTTTATTTTTGAATTCTAATGTTTGATGACTTTGACATGGTTTATTTTTCATGGAACAAGTTGTGAATCCATGTCATCCATCCATCCAATGAACTCTATGGTTTTTCTTATTTTGGGAATTTAAGATCCCTTTCATTAAAGAAACTTTTAATTAATTGGTAACCTTGGTAGTTCTAGAATTAGAAAGGATTCAAAGGTTTGTAAAGGGTGTGACTTCAAGGGAACTCAATACTCTTTTCACTCTTCTACTTGCTCATGTGCTTGAGTGTTTTTCACGAACTTCTTACCATTCTATACTAACCATTGATAGGAAGTCAAATAAAGTCTTTGCATGGTGTGGTTCCCATCCAAAAACCAAAAAAAACCAAAAATACAAAATAAAATAAAATGATGGAAATTCAAAGCAGACCCCTTACATAGAAATAATTCCTTGCAGAGTGTGGTTTGTATTCCAAAAAGAACATGGAAATTCAAAGCACATCCCTCAAACAAATAAATGGGATATAAGCATTGGTTATGGGACTAGAAAGATATGTACCTATGCTTGAAAGTCCCCTTTAACTAAGGTCCTCTCTCACTTCCTACATCTCTCTTTTCTTCTTCTTATGGAATGGTGGTTGTTTTTTGGAAGCACTCTCGTGTCTCGTGTGGTTGGATCAGTCTTAGGGTGGCAATTCAAAGTCACTGAAAGTTGATGGTTTTGGTCTAGACTAAGGATGGATCTTTCTAGGTCATTTTAAACATAAATTCCACAAGGGACTTTATATGGCCTCAATTTAGAACTCCATTCCACCTTCTCTATCACCCATCCATGTGGCCATAACTCACCTCATTGTTGTGTTCTATGTTATGCTCTATGTCTTGGTTTGATGTGTTTGGATTGTTGAGTAGATTCCTTTTGGTTGGTACTTAACTTTTCATGACCATTAGTTGATAGTGGGGCCCACAGACTCTTCAATTGAGGTTATGCAAGGGCAAAAAGGACATGAGGCTACTATGGGGAGGATTCACTTGCATAGCTTTTGGTCTGGTTAGTTAAGGTTCCTTATCGTTGACATTGCTACAATCCTATCTTTTGCATATTCCATTGTGTATTCCACTTATGAGCACCTTACCCTGTATTTCATTTATCTCTTGAATCAATTTTTTTGCATTTTTCCAAATTTATGAGCTTCAACACCTTCTTCTCATGTTTTCATACTATTCTTGGCCTTTTGAGCTTTCATTTAACCCCAATTTCGTTAAAAAATTCCTTGTATTTTACAAGTTTAACCAAAGTTAATGGTGGTTAACAGCTATGTCAACAAGACCTCATTGATGCAATGCATACATGCTATATATACCACCATGCACGTAGGAATTTGGTGTCATTCTCCCATAACACAGGGAGTTTTTGCAATTTTTCAAAGCTCAAAACCTTCTAGAGAACATAACTTCCTAACTGTTTGTCCAAAACACTCCATTCTTTGACCTTGCATTTATTGAAGGTAAGATATTTATCTTGGGGGCTGCAAACCTTAAGGTTTCTGATGAAAATTAATGAAATTTTTTGAAAATTCTTCTAACTCCCCCAAAGGGTTAAAAACCTTAACCACATATAAACATTAACGGTTTTGGCTTTTAAACCTTTCAAAAACCTCTAGGATGATTTATTAATGATAACACATAAATAAATTGATAATTGGAGTAATTAAATTAGCCTTAATCACAACTTAGCCAAGTGTAACTATCCTTAAGAGATAAAGGTATCCTAATTACTTAAAGTTACATAATGATTACTAATCCATGGTTTCATTGTGATTATAGATTTCACCAAAACAAAAGCACCTACAAGAAGGAGAACCCTCTCAACCACGGGAGAAGTGGCTTAGAGTTGGAAGGGGCCAACAAGAACAAGCCCAAGGACTATCAAAAGTAACCCATGAAATAGGACCTCTTTGTGATGAGCTCAAAGTGGAATCTATCCAACAAATTCTAGAAGAAGAAGTTCCTACTAAACAATCACAGCAAAGAGAAGTGCCTAGACTCATGTCAAGGCTTGAGGTCACTTTGAATTAGGCCTACCTTGACATCATTAGGTCTCATGAAATTCAATGATCAGTTCTTTAGGAGATCAGCTTCAGGCCATTCCTTGAGAAAGCTCTAGCGGATGTCAAGACTCAACTACAAACCTCTTCCATGTGGCCAATAATCACATCTAGTGGGGAATGGTACATGGGAGAGACATATCTCGTTTTGAGTAATTGAAGGCTAGGGTCCATCATAAAAATCAATGATATTCAAATGTTCTACTCAGTAGAAGCTATTGCATAGGCACTTGGGTTGCCTGACACTAAGACACAACTAGGAAAACTATCCATGAAGGGTGATCCTAAGGCAAAGAAGGAGTTGACATAGCGGTGCTACAAGGTTAACCTTAAGGAGTACAACATGCTCACACCAACAAGGAAAATTTATTTCAAAATTATGGCCTATCACCTCAATCCAACAATGAGGCCAAGCAAGGTAACTATCCTTTCCACCCAAGCATGCATCACTCTAAGCCAAAAATTTCCCATCAACCTTCCACAATTGATCTACTTAGAGATCAAAAATCACTTCAAGGAAAATAAACATGAAAGAAAAACCCTACCCTTTCTATGCATCATCTAAAAACTGTACAAAAGGACAAGAATCATCCATTACTCCAATGATACCATCAAGCATGCTCCTTTGACCTCATGATCTAAGATTAAAGATGCTGGAGACAACCCAAGAAGAGGAGTAACCGCCTCCACCACCCACTCAAGAAACAACATCAGAGGCCCATGTAGCCATTGAGTGTCTACACAAAATTTGAAAATAGCTCTTGAGTGAACAAGGGAAACATGCATGAATGAGTGGGATAGATCCATCTGTATAGTGACCAATGATGTAGCACCTGAATGAGGTGGCCTGAACAATTAGCTAGATGAAGAGGGGTGGACCAATATTCTTTGTCCAATGAATGTAGCTACCTACAAGGTCAAATCTCAATGCTCGGGAGGTAACATGGTCTTTATTGCAACATCATTTATTCCTAGAAATCTTTGGGAATGACATCACTTTCTTAGTGCATTTGGAGGAAGGAGAAGGATTAATTATCTTGGTGATGCAACACCAAGGGTAGGAAACAATAGATGAAATGATTGCTAACCATGTAGTTGGAGTATTAAATGTACCCATGCCATTTGTACTAAATGCATGTACACTTAAAGACATGTAGATGTCCGTAGGCATCGTTAGCAAAAAGTTGAATGCATCCTAGCATGAAGAATTACTTGAACCATGAGTGGGAACTGGGTAAATGATTTTGGATATCTTTGATTTTTTGAAAGACATCACTGCAACCTAGTCAAAGCTACTATATGTAAGGGGAAAATGCATCATTTTGGAGGGGAAAATAAAAGCAACTCAAGAATGATATCAATGCTTGGCTGTAGAGGTTGCCAAACTACATGCCCGACTTGTTAATCCTTTGATCCTTAGCTCAGTAGTAACAAGAGACTAATCTTTCAAATAGCTTCAAGAACAATTCTAAAAGGTTGAGGAGGAGGCAGTAATAGCCATCTTCAACTAGTCCATAGTTGAATCAAAACTGTACTCAATTTAGAAGGACTTGGCATAGATGTGCCAGGANCTGTACTCAATTTAGAAGGACTTGGCATAGATGTGCCAGGAGAATGAGACGCTGACCGCATAGAATTATTATCTATAAAAGGTTGATGCTTAGAAGGACCAAATGTAGGAATTTATTCATCAGCAACAGAAGTAGCTTACTAGGGTGAACATTGAATTGAGGAGATTGACTATGGAAAATTAAAATCTATCAATGGAGGAAGTGCATGTCTTGCACCAAAAGTCTACCATCAAGATCATTGCCTAGAAGAATGAGGTCCTCATGTTCAAAAAGTGAGGTTGGCCTATGAAGAATGTTAACAAAAAATACTTTTAGATGGTGAAAGTGAAAAGGAATGAAGTCTTCCAGTAACTCTAACAAGGAAGAGAAATATGGAAATCCATCATTGATGTGATTGATACCTACAATAAAGCAAAAGTCTACCTAAAGGAGTTACAAATAAAAGAGATGATAGAATATATGTAGTTGGCCAATCTCTGTTACACAAACTTAGCAATGCTAACTACTGAAAAACCACATTTAGAGTTGGAGAAACAAGTGGCTAGCTTGTATTTGTTATATGAGGTAGAGTTCAAGCACCACAAAGACACCAAGCAGAAGCTTGAGACTACAAATGCTAAACTCAAAGTTATTAGAGCATGGTTTAGAGATCGATGATCAATCACTAATAACCTAGCCAAATGGATGAATGACTACTAGGAGATAAAGAACATAGTCAAGGTATTTGACATTGAATGCAAATAGTTCACTACCTGGTTCATCAATGCAAAGGAGTTATTTCCAATTATCCCATGTCCTTGGGATGTGCCCATTCCAACCTACATTGGAAAAGTTGCATGGATGGTGCATGATCCTAGAAGTAAGGAGGGAGAAATGAAAGCATTGCTATATTCTTTTTTCCTTCCACTTGAAGTTGCAACAATAGTAGGACAGCCACAACCATCTTGACCACCGCCCATGCATGAAGCCAGTGAAGGCCCCTTGGAGCCTCAAGAGCCACCATTACCTAGGATCATCTAATCTTCTCCATCACACTTTATGCCATCAAAGAATATTCTATTTGATTTTAAATATTTGTATCATGGTATTCAATTTTGTGTCTTGAACACCATCATTTTTTTTTGTAATTTGTTAATCCGTACACTTGGGCACTCCATTTTTTGTCAAGTTAGTCAGTTTATTTTGTTTGCAAAAAGTTAATTAATAATCCTATACCTTTCCAATTTTGTAAAAGAACTTGAGGATGATTTTTCATTCAGTCGTGGGGGTATGATGAGCTGTGTTTAGTTGATTGCATCAACTAGGCCTTATCAATGCAACCTCGTCAACTAGGCCTTGTTGACAAGGCCGAGTTAACCCATCATATCTTACGTTGACAAGGTCTCATCAATGTAGTGTCAATGTTTGGCTATAAATACACACTGACTAGCTGCATTTATGGCAATACAGATTGTAGTTGCAATTAAGCTTTTGCAATTTTTCCATTTCAAAATTATACATTTTCTCTCGAGTGCCCACAACAAGAGTCATTAAGTGTACAGATATTCATTCAAACATTGTTGTACCTAAGCATGATAGTGTGTGTAGCAATAAAGACAAGCTTTCTAATAAACCTTCTAGCATTATAGATAGATTAAATATTTTATTCATGAATTTAATTTTTTCAATTATTTATTAAATATTTCTAGCAATTAAGTTAATGAAGCAATTAATCTAGATAAATTAAACACATAAATATGACCACTTCAAGCATAACATGTATTCACTTGGTAATTCCAATAGTGTTATTGCTTGGTACACTCAGTAGCGTAGCACTTGGTTGCCCAATAATGGATATGTGGGTTCAGGACATGTACAAAAAGTGGGACTATATGCTTATGTTAGGACTAGTTAAGCACTAGTTAATTAGTTAATTTAAATTATTTAGTCCAACTACTTTATTTCTCTTTAAGCACGAAAACCATAAAAATACAAAATGATAAAAATCACACATAAGCAAACTAGTATACATCACATGTGTAATTAGGAAGACAACAATTGACCTTAAGGTAAGATTCACTTCTTAGAAGACTAGTGTACTAGAAACTACAAAGTCTATGGAATTTGATCTGATCGCATGTGAACATTTGTGATTCATATGGTTGCATGTAGGGGTACCTTGCCACTCATCAGATGGTATCTAATGATGCTATTTTTATTATCTTCATGTCCAAGGTGGCTACAGAGGTACTCAAAGAAGGATAGTTTCCTTAAAAATAATCAAATCCAAGTAGTTCCATGGTGGGGATTCAAATTGATAAGAGAGTCCATTACCTAGCTCTTTGTGGCTCTTGTTTGGTACTCAATATCGTCTCATTACAATAATACCTTGATAGGAGGCTTTCTCCTCTTAAGGATACCAAAATTTAGTTGAATCTAGAAAATCAATCCTACACATACCTTATGAGACAAGTGATATAAAAAAACCTATGTTGGCCATACCTTGAAGAGTTTCTAGTGGTTAAGTGAGAAAAAAAGGAAGGTAACTTTTTTAATATCATGGGGAGGGATTGGTTGAGCATCATCAACATCACATTGTTCTTCTAAGATTTTCATCTCAATATGAACATGAAAGATGAGATTAAAAGGATGATTTATATGAAAATACTTTATGATCCTTCTTGATCATGTAGAGTCATGCACATGTACCATTCAATCAATCTAGATAAAACATTTCTCATTGATGGGCAATACCTAGAGGACCACAATGAATATATTTTACATTTGAGCATGCCTAATGATCAATCTTACACTTAGAGATCTACCAGGTAATAGACATGGATTAGTCATGGAGGAGAAAAATCCTCCACACCATGTCAAAATTTTTATTTTATTTTCACTATCTTTGTTTGTGCAGTATTTTGAGCTTAACAAATACTCATCTATGATATTTTCTTTTCTTTTAGTGCATTTATGTGTGTGTATGGAACAATTAATTAGTATTATTTATGAATTCTCACTCAATTAGCCAATGATGGATGGATGAGTTATAGATGAAATGAGGATGGGAGAGTGCTAAATAGGTCCAAAGTGGAGAATGGAATGATCACACAACATAATTCATCCATCCATTTTTCCTCTATCCATCACTAGTGAATCAAGATTAGATTTAGCAAGGACCTAGGACTCACAGTACAAGCTATTAAAGCTAATGCTACTAGAATCATGGATAGTTGAT
>MNCI01031863.1:0-15441 GCA_015680685.1 Gnetum montanum
GCGCGCCACCTGTTCACCTGACGCCGCAGCACCGCCTTCCTCTCTACTGCCCTGCCGCGTCCCTGCTCCCGCTGCCCTGCAGCGTCCCTGCTTCCGCTGCCAGCTGCCACGTCGTCATTTCTCCCTCCCCGCTCCGCGTCGCCGCTGACTGCCGTACTGGTGTCTCTGCCTGTGACGCTGTTTCTGTGCCCCTGTGTAGTCACCAACAGTTTGTTTTTCTGGCTGTCGCTGACGCCCACGCCTCGCTCTGGTCTTGCGCCACCTCCCCTCGCTCTGTACTCCCGCTGTGCGTCGCCTCTGCCGTTCGCCTGACGCCGCAGCCGTCGTTCTGTCCTGCCGTCTTTGCTTCGCTGCTGCTGCGCCGCTTGATTCTGCTGCTGTGCGCCACCTGATTCTCCTGTTGTCCGCCGCCTGCGTTGTCTCTCTGTCTGCATTGCTGCACAGACCCTCGCCCCGGCTACACGTGAGCCACGACCTCTCTCTTTTCCCCAGGCCCACTACTCCTGCTGCCCGCCGTGTGGATCGCCGCTCCCGCGGTGCTGCCTCCGCTTGCTGGTTAGAACACCAGACCTGCAACCCCAAACTCTGTGTAGACACAGAACCAGGGTTTCGTTCGTGCAACACCACCTTGATCTGCACGCCCGGCACGCCCTGTAGCTGCAACTTGGCCACCTCGCTTTCCTACCACGTTTCTCACAGTATCCTGGTTTTGGCCACCACCTTGGTCCGCTGTCCTGCCGCCACCTTGGTCTGCCACGTAGATCGCTGCCTCTGCATCATCGGCGGAAAGGAGTCCATGATCCCCAGCTTCTGCATCTTATTACTTTAAATTTTCAAATTGAATTAGAGTGTTTAATANATCATAGGTGGTTATACTTGGCTAGGTTGTGATTATTGTAGATTGATTCCTTTAGTAGTGTTAGTGGGAAGACTAACAAATAAGGTAAAATGGATAATCAGTCCATTATTAAATTCAAAAAAGTTTAAACATGATGAAATGCTTAAAGAGGTTTTAAGAATTCACAATAATAAAAAAGAGGATTTTACTGAAAAATGTTGTGAAGGTGTGCACAATTGGATGTCATTGATAAGGCACACAAAAGGATTTGATTGTGAGAATGTCTAAGAATAAAGAACTTAACTAACTCAACCAAAATATATTCAAGTGGGTCCCCCCCAAAGTAGGCACATGCCCTTAATTTCCCTTACATAACTTCAAACCAAGAAGTTTGTGGGCCCCATGGATGATTAATGGTTACGGAAAGTTAAGTACAAAAACCCAAAAGAAACTACCTAAGAATTTCGACACATCAAACCAAGACATTGAATAAGAACATCAAACCGATAGTGAGGTGAGACATGGAAAGCACAGATGGATGAGAGAGAGAGTGGTATGGAGTTCCTGATTAAGGTCACATGAAGTCCCTTATGAATTTTATGGTTAAATGACCAAATAAAATCCATCTTTAGTCTAGACCAAAACTAACCATGTTTAGTGACTTCACATCACCATTCTAAGACTAATCCATCCTATTCAAACCTTTGAATCCTTTTCAAATCCGAAAACTACCAAAGTCACAAGTTCATTAAAGTTTTATTCATAAAAAAGAGACCTCACACTTCCAAAACAAGGAAAACTATAGAGTTTGTGGATGGGTGGATGTAATGGACTCATTTCCTGTTTCATGAAAAAAAACCATGTCCTAGTTATCAATAACAAAATTCAAAGCTATAATCCAGACACCAACAATTAAATAATTTGATAGCACATGTCCACATCAATTAAACCACATTGTACCTAGTTGGAAAAACAATACATTATTATTAAAAGGTAATTAGAAAACCACATTCAAAATAAAGAAAGTGTAAAATATTGAAGAAAAATAAAATGTACTAATGATATTGTAAAATAAAAACTTTAAAAAATTAATAACATAAAAACAAAAAGGTGTAAGATAAAGAATGTGTAAAATAAAAAGTTGTAAAAGTAAAAGGTGGAAAACAAAAAGATGAAAAATCGAGAAGCTACTTATATAGTTAACATGGATGGCCATCTCCCCCACACTAAGTTGAAAGGGGGAGATCCAAAAGATTGAGCATGGTTGCCCATCTAATGAGGCATTTGTTGCATTGACTTGCTAGGCTCATGGAAAGGTTTGACTTGTTGTATGTTGACCAACTTTTTCTTGTCCAAGCTTGCAAATTTGTAGATCATGATGACCCTAGAAGAAAAAGTTTCATAATTATATAAGGTCCTTCCCATAACATCTGGAAATTAGTTCGTTGAGGTACGTGTGTGGGGTTCTAGTAGAGAACCTTAACTCCTGGTTGAAATTTGACTTTTCTAATTCTAAGGTCATGGCACTTTTTGTTGAATGACTTATGAAACTTGTTAGATAATATGGCCACCAATTGATTTTTTTCTAGCAAGTTGAGATTCATTAATCCTACTTTTTGTGCTAGACTTAAGTCAAGGTTGAGATCGTAGGTTGTTAAAAGTGTACAGAGCTCAGATTAAATAGGAAGTATTAGTAATTTTCCATATACCAGCTCATAGGAAGAATAGCCTCTAGAAAGTTTCCATGTTGAGTGGTAGGCACACAAGGCATCATTGAGTTTTATGCTCCAATCCTTTCTATATTTGTTGATAGCTCTCTTTAGTATCTTTGTGATTTCCCTATTTGTAACATTAGCTTGACCATTGGTTTGGGGATGGTAGGGTGTTTTTTATTTACATTCAACCCCCAAGCATTGCATAAGCTTCTGAAAAGTAGTGCCTATAAAGTGAGTTCCATTATCAAAAATTAATGCACATGACACACCAAACCTATTTACAATATTTTGTTGTACAAACCAAGTAGTAGAAGAAGATGTATAGTTAGTGATGACTACTACTTCTACCCATTTCATAAAATAGTTAATAGCGACTATGATGTACACCTTGCTATTTGACATAGACGTGATATGTCAAAGGGTTTCAATGGTTGAATCCATTGCTAAGGTCCCTCCATTCGAGTAGTCATTCCACCATCCCATTGGCAGCATTCACCAAAGTGGACATATTGATGAGCATCCCTAAAGATTGTTGGCCAATAATGCCTTGCCATCAAGATTTTAATGGTCATGCACCTTCCAGCATAGTGGCCCCCACAAGGACCTTCATGAATGTCTTGAAGAATGCACAGTTGATTAGCATCAAGAACATACCAATGAACCAGGGCATCAATGCACACCTTATAGAGGTGTTCATTGATTTCCATGAAGCATTTTCCCTAGTGAAGAAACTGTTGTTTCTTCCGATGGTCCAACCCTTGTGGCCTCTCTTGGATGAGAAGATAGATAAGAATGTAATCATACCATTTAGGCTTAGTGGGCAATTGTTGAATTATAGCCTTAGCAAAAAGGATTTCATCAGGAAATAGATTAGATACTAGGCTTTCATCCTCTTTGTTATCCCATTGCAACCAAGACAAGTGGCTAACAACCACATTCTCAATTCCCTTTTGATCTACCATCATAAGATCGAATTCTTGTAAGATCACCAACCACCATATGACACAAGGGCTCACCATTGGCTTATTCATTATAAAGTAGATGGTGTTATGGTCCATGTGCACAAACACTTTGTATTCAAGAACATGATGCCTAAACTGCTCTAAAGCAAACACCACTATCGTTAATTCTTTTTTTGTGGTGGTGTAGTTTAGTTGTGCACCCATAATGCTTCAACTTGCATAGTGGATGTAATATGGATGTTTCTTGTCATCCAAATATGTAAGCACAGCTCCCAAGGTGTAATTTGATGGATCCATCATAACATGAAATGGTTTGAACCAGTTAGGCTCCTATAGAATTGAAGTTTCCACAAGTTTTTCTTTCAGTTGCTAGAATTCTTTTTCACATTCTGTAGTCCAAATAAATGGAGCATCTTTCTTTATTAGCTCAGCAAATGGTTTTATGATCTTAAGGAAATTTTTTATGAATCACTGATAGTAGCTAGTATGTCCAAGAAATGATCAAACCTTTTTTATGGTTTTTGGTTGGCAGGTAATTCCTTGGATAATCTTTATTTTTCTAGGGTCTATCTCAATTCTTGATTGTGATATTTTGTGCCCCAGTACAATGCCCTCATAGACCATCAGATGACTCTTTTGCCAATTAAGCCTGAGGTTTTTCTCAATACATCACTTTAGTACTTACTTAAGGTGATCCAAGGCTTACTCAAATATAGCTTCATAAGTGGAGAAGTCATCCATGAAGACTTCCATACCACTACAAATTTTCTACTAAAAAATGATTAAGCTTAGTCATTGGAATGTAGAAGGAGCATTGTACAAACTAAATGGCATCTTATGATATGCAAAAGTCCCCTAGGGACTCGTGAATATTGTCTTAGCCTAGTCCTCTAACATGATCTAGATTTGTTTATAGCCACTATAACCATCTAGGAAACTATAAAAGTAATGTCCAAATATTATGTCTAACACCTGATCAATGAATGAAAATGGAAAATAGTTATTGAATGTTTTCATATTCAGTAGCCAAAAACTCAATGCAAACCTGCCACTTACCACCTTTCTTTGGCACAATCACGAGTGGACTAACACACTCATTATCTACAATGGGATAGATAAACCCTATCTTGAGGAGTTATTTGATTTCCTCCTTGATGATCTACTTTAGTTTGGGATTCAATCGCCTATGTGGCTACCTCTTTGGCTTCATGGCCAAATTGGTGTAAATACAATGTTGGCATATCTGAGGATCAATCCTTGTAAGTTCAAGATATGACTAAGCAAAGGCTACTAACCCTTTTTCAACCACATTCAATAGCATTTGTTTCTATTTTGAAGTAAGATTTGCATTGATTATTATTGGCTTTCCATTTTTTAAGAATACATGTTCCATGTTGATAGGTAGAGTTTTAATTCAAGGGGCTCTTACTTGAAATTTTCAAGAATTTTCAACTCTCCCTAGTAGTTATCATCATTTGTATCATCAAAGAGTTGGTGATGAACTTGCTCTATTTCATCCATGCCTACAACATATGCACATGTCAGGATCTTAGTAAGTTCCATGCAAAGTGTGCTACTCTCAGAATTAGTGGTCAACCACTAGGTACCCTCTTGTTTTGTGGCTATTACATCAAACGCCTTTGAATATCAGTTTCTAGTACACACTACTTGTATGTAGAGATGGATGCTCATTTCACTGACCAGAGTTGCTGCACACAATTCCACCTTGTGTCACTATATGCAATGCATGAAACTCACTTCTTCTCGAATGTGTTTTCTTTAGATATTTCAGGGAAAGATTTCTTATGTCCATTCTTGCATTAATGGTGCTTAGCCATGCCCTTCCCATGATGATTGGAAAGTCCCCTTTGTAGTTCTCCACCTTGATTACTAGGAAATTAGTAGGATAAGACCACCCATAGACAATGGTCACAATGTCTTTCACCAATCCTAATGAAACAATGATGGACTTGTCTACCAACTCTAATCTAATGCTACTCTTCTTGAGAGGAGGTAGGTTTCATGCAGTGTACATCTCATGAAAAATCAAGTTAACACTAAAACTTGAATCAAGAAAATCTTTACACAATTCGTTCCTAGCAATCTGCAAATAAATAAGAGAACTTCTAAGATCAGCTAATTTCCTAAGAAGGTTGCCAGCCCAAATCCAATCAGATACAACATAAGTCAACATAACAATATGGATTTGGGGTGGAATTTGGTTTGAAGGGGACTCAAAAGAATTTGATATAGAGGGAAATGGAGAAATAGGGTTGTCAACGGTAAGTGTATGTGAGGGCTTAAGTGGACTGTTAGGTCAAAAGGAAGGTTTTTTCTTAAATCAAGTGTCCAAACCACTTGGTTGATGAACTAGTTGTAGATTAACAAACCTAGTGGCATTGTGTTATTATGGTTGAGCTAGGAGTTCACTTTGCATAGATGGAGTAGGTGGTAGCTATGTTAAGGGAGGAGGAAGATGTGCAGGAATAGAAGGAGGATAAATGTAAAAGGTGGTATCCCTCTTTGCATGTAGAGAATGAGTTCAATAATAATCAGGAGGGTACTAGTGAGATTGGAAAGTAGAAACATGACTGAAAGAGTCATGTGGAGATAGAGGTTGCTAAACATAGTACCCATATGGATTAGGTTGTCTATAAGGATATTGCTGCCTTAGTGATGCTAGTGCCCATGACTCTAGTTGCTACTACTATTGATACTACTTGTATGGTTGTGGTGGAGTTCCACCTGGATAATACTATTATTGCTAGTGGTACTACCTAAAATTGCCTTGAGGATAAGGCAATCTTCTGGGTGTTTTCCTTTTGTACTAGTCATGGATTTAGAGCATACACCCCAAAGTCTTGTAAGTGTGACACAATAGGGAAACATCCCTTAGGATTTTCGTAGTGGTAGATGTCACATCCACCATCATCATCTGATTCGATTCTTGCAACTTCCTCTATTGCAGTAATCTTTCCCTTACCTCTTTGATGGACACATTTAGCTTCCTTTCATCTCCTATGCTCATGATCACTACCTTCTTCTTTGGAATCTTCATCAATTTTTATGACAACTTGAAATATGCTATCCATGAAGTCCCATAACTGATCAACCTTGGCTAAAATTTTAGATTGAAATTTTTAAAGTGGTAAGGTTTTTCTATTCACCACCTCATCAAGTGATGATTCTTCCTCATTATCATAGAATCGAACCTCCCTCTTGTGAATGGAAGGATTACAATTGTACTCTTTTGCACTTTCTCATTTTCTTAATTATTTTTTCTCTTTAGCTACCTACTCAATCAATCTTTGGATTTGACGGGCACTTAATTTTGATACTTTCCCTTGGGCATAGACACCAAGGGTTCTCCTTATTTTTTATCGAAGCCCATCTACAATGTGGCAAAGTTGATCCAATTGAGAATAACCATGACTAGGACATTTATGCAATAAGGAATAGTATTAGCCTATGACAACATCCAAGGGTTTGTGTACCCCTTATTTCCATCCTTGGATTTGCTTTCTCAAATTGGACACTCAAAAGTACATTTGATATTTGTCATTGAAAAATTCAAGCATTATACTCCATCATCTGATTAAGTCTAGTTCTAAGAATTGGTACTAGTTCTTTGCTTCTTTAATGAATGTCCTAGGAAACAACTTAAGCTTCTACCACTCATTTTCTATATTCTGTAAGACACATGCATCTTGAAAATCTTGGAGATGGTTTTGCAGATTTGAGTTGTATCCTCCTTCGAATTGAGGAATATTATTCATGTCTAGTCTTTTGATCTAACTATCCTTCATGTGCCTTGTAGGAATTCTCACTACCTCTGCAATGTTTAGCATACTCCGATTAGTAAGAAAAGGCTCATCAAGGCCATGATTTTGATGCCTACGATGCCCTCTACTCCCCTTCATTCGTGGTAGTGATTCTCTGTTAAATGCATGTGCCTTTGATCTTGACTTGTCCAATAGTCCTTTCAATTATCTTGATCCCATTGGTCACCTCCATCATGATTGCACCCCCTACAATTGTGATTGGAGCCAAAAGAAGAAGATGATGATTTAGTGAACTATCTATGACCCCCTACAAGCATTGTCCTTGGAAGAGGTACCCCTATGTTCAAACATATGAATCACAAGCATTCATGCACAATCTGGTTGAACTCTGCAGACCTTAAGTTCCTAAGTACACTAGTTCTAGGAAGTGAAATCTAGCTAGGATGATCGTTATCTTGTCAGTTCCACTTGTGAGGTAAAAGCGTATGGTTAAGTGTATGGTTAATTGCCTAGAACAAGAATGAAAGATAGAGGAATTTAATATCTAATTAATCTACTACCTAGCTAGCCTAACACAAGTACCTGTTCCCACTCTCTGGACATTTCTTGAATGCATATAGTGCTACTAGGTTACCAAACGTTAAGTGTTTTTGAGTTACCAAGTGCTACACGTATGCTCAAAGTGGTCATGCTTGTGTTCATTAATAACTAGAAATTAACTACTTAATTAAAGTGCATTATAGTAAAGTGCATGAATATTAAATGCATTAAAGGAAACATTAATATATTCTTAGTGCTGCAAGGATTATCAAAAGGGCCAACTTTATTTTTGTCACATTGCTATGCTCAAGTACATTAGTGCTCGAATAAAGATCTGTACATACTAAAACTCTAGTTGCGAACACTTAAAAATATTCTAACTTTGGAATGGCTAAACTATAAGAACTTCATTACTCTATTCAAAAACTAATGTCTAAACTATGTGTCCAAGCACTATATTTATAGGTCGGCATATATCCCATGATATTGGATATTCGACATCGCATCTTGGTGCCTGATATCAGGTATCCGATATTGAGGCTCTGATATTGAAGCATAACTAAACATGATTCATCATTATGTTACGGTTAAATGGGGATCCTACCCCCTGTTGTCACGCACGACTATTTTTTGCTACTATTCGCAATCACTTCACATCATTGCTATTGCTGCTGGTCGTGTGTATTGCAAGGCAAAAAACCCTACTACCATAGGGATGAAAACCTTACTGCATAGGGATGCACTGCCATCATTGTTGCTACTTGCTATTGTTGATCTTTGCCTACTACTAACCACCACATGTTGCCTACCATCTGCTACCATGCACTACCTGCAGCTCCTGCATGATCGTCGCCTACAGTCCCACACAACTACCACTTGCTATTGGTTATGTTTGATCCTATGTGTTGCCACTCACTAACCACCATCCACTGCCACTCCTATCACACACTCACAATGTTTGTTGCTACTACTGGCGACACCACTTGCTATCACAAATACTACTGCCATCTACAACATTTCCTACCATCGAGCATCATCTATCGTCATTTGTGCACATCATCTACCATTGTTCATGCATGCCATTGATCCTAATGCCATTTGCATGCATTGTCAATCCTAATGTACCTGCTATCAACGTGCCTGCTCACTGCTAGTCCTAACATTGTGCTGCCGCTAACTATTCGCCATTCACACGCTGCTTGCTCACTATAGTTGCCACTCCCATCAGGCACCTATAATGTCTACTGGTGGGAGAAGGGAAGGCTAAGAGATGATCATCGTCCTAACATGCCATCATTGTCTATTGTCTAACATCGAGTATTGTTGTTGTTTGACATTGCACACTGCTGTCATTTGACGTCGTGCACTACTACATTTTGATTGTCATTTGTTGCCCTTAAGAGGAAGCCCTCTAGCGATGTCTACTGCCACCAATCTCAACATTGTTGTTTGCCATGTGCACAACCTGAGAGAGAGAGAAAGAGTATGTGTTCCCTCTACTAATTCCCCCATCCTCTAGAGAGGGAGACCCTATCCCTTTTATAGATCGCTCCCCATCGACCCTTAAATGCCCACGTTGCCACTTGCTCCACCACATCATCCACATTGCCACCTCCACGAGTTATGTCCACCACGATTTTCTTGTGATATGATATATTTGCCTAGTTATCAAACAAAGTACTATATGCTATTTTAGCATTGTTGACATTAACATCCAACTGCCCAAAAGTGTTTATTGTGAAATCAATAATACTTTTGTAGTCATCAAGGCTGATAATGTCAGCAGGGCATATAACTACATCCTAGGCACCATAACTCATGCATTCATCTATAGCCTGATCTAATTTGTTCAATCGTCTGGCTACCAACACAATCTTTGCTCCTCGTTTGGCATACTCCCATGCCATGCACTGCCCTAGTCCTGAAGAAGCCATAGTGATGAGAATAACTTTGCCCTTGAGCATCCTTGTGTTGATTTTTCATATTGATTTGGACGGAGCTCTTTCTACAAGTCCAAAGGGTTTAAATTTTAAAACTTTTAACTTGTTTTCATTCTTTTAGCATGTCATAGCATGTATTTTGGTAAGCTATATGGATTCTTTGTTGAAGGTCCATTATTTGAAGTGAAGGTAAGGTGCTATCTTAAGGCTTCAATCGCAAAGTCACTTGAAATGAGTTTAGGTTTTCAAACATCCACTTGCCTTGCTTGATCTTGTTGAGTGGAATGAGCATGGAGCCTCTAAGTGATTATCCTTTAGTAAGTATTCAACATTCATGTGATTGTTGATGGATGACAATAATTTAGAGGTTGTATGATACCTCTCATTAAAAGCACCCCTATGTATCATGAAACCATGCCCTGGTAATTAGACCAATAAGTTATGGCCCTATGCCTGGCATGGGTGATGTTGGCATCAACATATATGTTGTGCCTTAACTATTATGTATGATCATTGTGCTCATACATCTTGGATAACCATCAACAACCATGCTTACATGTAGCCCACTAACATGTAGGGGTGAGACCTATGAACACTTGTTTAAATAAAATAAAAAGTGATTTCATTCTCATCTAGCTAAATATTATTGTGGTTTGCATTCCAAACATTAAGTAAGATATTAAGGGTTCAAGTTTCTTTAGAATTTTTTAGCAAGCCAAGCCTTCATGATGAATAATGATGCATACTACCATACATGTACATGCATGGTGGTTAAGGTATGGTGGAGACACTTCCCAAAGCCTCCATACTTATGTGTTCCTAGTGGCTCCCAACACTCCCATACTTATGTGTCCCTAGGTCCCCAACGAGTAGGTAGGAGTGAGAACTAGAAACATATGTTAAATTTATATAAAAAACAATTTTGGTTATAACTAAGGTGAATAGAATAGTGGTAGTCATAATGATATAAAAAAAAGGTTGCAAGTTCAAAGTTCTTATTTTCTTATTTTGCAAGATCAAGGGTTTTTTGTTTTCAAATTTTTCCTTTGTGTAGATTCTGTGCATATGATGGGCATATGCATACCTATGCGTCGGCATTACCCGTTGGCAGTAGCATTAAAGAAGATGACCCAAAGAAGTTTGTATGCTCTTGCGGAGATAAATTTTAATTTTAAGTATTAGTTATGGGGCGGGTGAAATAAAAAGCATTCCTTCGTGCCATGACACGGTGAGGAGCTCGAGGCATAGTTTTGAAACAAACAATGTCCCGTAACTAGTGATTCATAGCGCTTGTAAACACACAATGTTAAGGTTATCCTGTCATGATTTAATGGTTGTTAGTTGGGTTAAAAAATGGATTTCACTTGTAGCCCACGGTAAAAGAGGAAAAAAATGTGTCATTTTTTTTATTTTAATTTACTTTAAGAGCGATTCTGACGCATGATCAGCCTTAAAATTGAGAATTTAAGCATGATTTTAAATCCAGTTTTCGACAGTTGAGGAAAGGCCAGGGTCCAAATTGAGTCCATATACCATGCCATGTGACTGGTCCCTGAGAATGGAGTGGATTGTTTATGAAGTTATATACTAATCATTACACTCTAATACGTGCATCCGTATGTTAACAAGCTTGGTAAAAGGTGAGAAGCATCCTTTGCTTCAGTGGTTGAGTTACGTGGACAGTCGCTGGCAAATCTCACAATAACAATGGCATAAAAAATTTACTTTCCGACACTTGCGCTGTCTCTGATTCCTGGTTTGACATGCGTCCGTTTGCATGTACGGTCTCAACTCAGACATAAATGCTATGGCCAAACTCTCCAATTTGTAATTAGCTGTGTATACTTCGTAATTTTCATCTGCTGTTTTCGTAATTGATCAGCCATCTGCTTGGTAAGAAACTTTCCTCTGCGTCTTGCTGAGTTTCCTGGTTTTGCAGCAGATTTTAGCTTCTACTGAAATTTTTGTAATCTGTCGTAGAAAAAGTTTTGATTGTCTTGCAATGCTGAAAGTTACGAAGTTTCAAATTGTTTGCTCTGTTTTGTTGTCTATGGCAGTTTAGTAGCATTAGGTGAAAGATGGAAGTTTTTACACCATGTTCATACAATAGTATGGTATAAAAAGCAAGCAAAATAACAATAGAATGCGATGTCTTGAAGGCCTACGATGTATCTGTCAGATATCTAGAAATGACAACCAGATAATTTAGTTTCAGTTTCAGCGTTAGGATTTTTTTGTTTTTAAAGGATATACTGTGCCCTCTCCAGTTTTCTCTCTTGTTGTTTGACTGCGAGAACTTCTGCGTATTTTTTCAATTTTTCTTGTAGGGAGTAGACGTTGAGAGCTTTGTTTAATTGTTGCTGCAGTATTTGTAGAGCTGCTGGTAATAGTTAAATAACAAGTATTATGGTAAACTTCATATTCATTTGTTAAAAGGACTTTGAAGTCTTGTAATTGCGAGTGCCCATAAGGCGCCTGGTTCTCAGCTGGTAACATTTGGCTGAAAACCTGGTACAGCCATTTAAAAAAGGTTAGACTTTATCGACCATCCAGGACTCTGCTTGGGTGAAAACTTGTTGGATTTGCTTTTGTTACCTCTAGTAGTACCTGGTCAATTTGTAGAATACTGATAATTTTCTTATTGATGTCGAGCATTGAAAGGGTCTCCAGATATAATAAAATTTCAATCAGTGACAGTTATTTGAGAGGGTGATGACGCATTTTATTTGAGAATTTTTAGTTCTCTGTTTTCATATCGTAAAGGGTAATGACCGTTTTTAGTTCTTTGTATTGTCTTTTGTCTTGTTATCCTTGCCATAGGTTTTGTATTCTCTTCACGGTATTGTGATCAGAATCGTTTTAACTAAACGCCGTTGGATCCTGGGCATCCGCCCTCATGTTACTTCAGATACATCACCGGCAGAAAACAGTCGGAACTAGTACGATCAAGCTAGAATGGGAGGAGGAAATTTTGCTGACATTGATCCAGAAACCCCAGGAGCTGCCAGGGGGCTCAAGAAGTTGCTCATGAGCAGCATGAAACCTGTTACGCACCAGAATTTGAAGACGCCGGCGGCGCCTGTGTACCACGTAATAGGTGTGGTTGCGGATAAGCAGGACGTTGGCTTCGTCGACAAAGTTCATGTTTCGGAACGGCAAATTTCAGAGCTATGCAATCATTTCGTTTCCTGCTCCTCCTCCTCGTCTGTTTTGCCAAATCCAAGCAACCGAATCCATTTTGCGTCGCTTAACAACCATTCGCTGCAGGCGATTGGCCTGTACGGAGACAAAGCCATGATGCTGCAATTCCTCACAGCCATGGGTCTGGTCGATGACAAGGTCCGCAAGGAAATGCATGAGGGCCAGCTTCCGGCCGGACTGTATGCCATTCCTTGGCTCACGGAAGACGCCCTGGTGCTGCTGTATTGGCATGATGCTCCTCAGCTGGAGGAGGCCTCCAGGAAAACCGTCTCATGCAATTTCATACGTTACATCTTCGATCTCTGTCACGAGATCTTCGTCTGTGTCGACCGCGTTCGGTTTCCTAAGACTTCAGCATCATCCTCTTCTTCATCGGATGTCACCGGGCAAGCTCGCAAATCCAGAAAACCGAGGGCCGTTAGAGTGGAACAAGTTCAGATTCAAGATAACGATGTTGTGGTTGTGAGACGCCAGGATATTGATGTTCAGAGGACGCATCAGAAGCAGCAGCAGCAACAGAAGAGTGACGGTTCCCGGCCGAATGGCCAGCATGAATTCCACTTCACAGAAGGACACTACCGATGTTCTTTCGTGACTTGGTTTCATAAAGAACAAACTGTGGTAACCAAGGATGATGCATTTGTATGTTCTCCTGGCGAGCTTCGTAGCAGACTGGAAAACTTGTCAAGGGCTCACACCATCGATTTCTCGGCGTTGAAAAATGAGGAGTTTGTTGGAATCCTGGAGCACTGTGGTTTTCCGGAGTTTCAGGAGTAAAATGAACTGAAGAATTTCCAGAACCGGAACCCGAATAAGAGAAGCAAGCCTGACGCCAAGGCCCACATGAAGGCAGCCGAATGCAAGATTGTGGAAGCGTTCCACGACGTTCTGCTTGAATTCTGCATGTGGCTAAAACCGTTTTGTTCATTGCCGGAGGAGCCAGTGAACGAGTGCCCATTCCAGCGTCTGCAACGCCAAATAGTTTCTGCATGCGGTGTCGCTGACTCTAATCAACGCTTCATTTTTGTTGGTTCAAAATTTACATTTAGTTCGGCTGAAGATGATGGAACAAGCTTCAATTTTGTGGTGGAACCATGCCAAACGCGATCCAGCGGATTTGTTATGTTCGAGGACCGCATCATGCTGAGAAGCACAGAAACAGAAGCCTCTGACGACAACGTATCTGGGATAGCTTATTTTCGAGGTAGCAAGCCGTTTCTTGGTTCTCCTGTGTTGTCTGGGGAACAAGTTTCTCTGTTTTTGAATGACCGCATTATGGTGGGTTTCATCCAGAACGTGGACACTCCTTCCCACGTTATCGAGACATGGGTAGAAGAATTCGTGCCCAGCTGGTTCCAGACTACTCTGAATGAGAAGTTAAAGTTCCTATGTTTTCTTATGAATGGCGGAGTTTCTCAGCTTTTTCGGGACTTGGATGCGGGGCTGGTGGCAAAGTTCACTCTGCATTTTAGCAGAACATTTCTTTCTTCCAAGGAAGGGGATTTTCTTCTGGCAATTCTCAAGAGCCATGGAGTTGAGTCTGAGGCTCGCAGATTCTTGTCTAAGGCGGCGACAGTGGATTTTTTTACGGAAGCTGATCTTAACTTGGTCTTAGAACGCGTGACCAACGTGTCGGTAGCAGCTCTGTCGATCCGCGGCGATGAAGCATTTTCAGATGGAGTTCAAATTTCATGGATGCAAAAACTGGAGGCGTTTAGATTGAATGATTGTGATTTCAACAGAGCAAATTCGCTTATGAGCTGCTTGAGCACAAGGGTTGTCTGCGACAAAGCAAAAGAGTTGATGCAGCAGCAAGTTGTCAGTCATGCCAGGAAATATCTACGCACGCTAATTCAGGATGTTAGGAAAGCGGCAGAGGATGCAGCAGAAAGGGATAGAATGCAGAATTCAAAGGAAAGAAGAAAAACGTTTTTGTCGGAGACAAAAAATAAACTCTTCGCAGGAACAGAGGAGCCAAAACAGAGCAGGGTAGTTTTGAAAAGCTGCAGGGCCAAGCAAGAATGGTACGGTGGAAGCTTCAAGATGAACGTCACGATGGGTGAGGAACTGATGGAAGAGCACATGGTGCAGTGTATGATCACGGAGGTGGCTCCCAAAAAGAAGGATTTGGATGCACTGGCCAGAAATCCCATGCATACTATCAACCTGGCATGCTCTGATTCTTCAGGTGAGATGTTTTGCTTGAATCCGGATGTCCAGAAGGTGAAGAAGGTGGTTCATCTTCGCTCCGGAGAATTCATCTTTTTAATTCACAACAGGGAAACCGGTACTCTCCACGTTAACTTTTGTCCAAAGCACGGCAGAATTCATGAATGTGCAGCCCTGAAGAGAGGATTCAATTTGGTGGCATTCCAGGAAACAACCCGGTTGCTTGCTTTGTATGACTCTGAACTTGCGAAGGTTGATATATACAAATTTGAAGAAGGATTCAGGAAGTGTGAG
>MNCI01031864.1:9620-20678 GCA_015680685.1 Gnetum montanum
AGAAAAGGAATTAATGACTGTAGTGTTTGCACTGGAAAAATTTAGGCACTATGTGTTAGGCTACAAAGTGTACATTCATACAGACCATAGTGCAATAAGGTTCCTCATGAACAAGCCAATGGTTAGCCCTCGTATTATACATTGGCTAGCAATCCTTCAGGAGTTCGATCTAATGATAGTAGATCGAAAAGGCACCGAGAACGTAGTTGCAAATCACTTATCTTGGTTACGTTGGGACAACAAAGAGGACGAATATGCCATATCTGATCATTTTCCTGACGAAACCCTCTTTGCCGGTGTAGTGAATAACAAACCCATGAGCATGAATTGGTATAGTAGCATTCTCACTTATCTCCTTTCCCAACAAACACCACAGGGGTTGGACCTTAGGAAGAAGAAACAGTTTCTTCACAAAACCAAGTACTTCATGGAAATCAAGGGACAACTCTATAAAGTCTATCATGATGGCTTGGTTTGATGGTGTGTGCCCGATGAGGATCAATTAAGAGTTCTCCAAGATGCTCATGAGGGTCCCTGTGGGGGCCACTATGCAGGGAGACGAACAGCCATTAAGATCCTACTTACAGGATATTACTGGCCAACGCTATTTCGAGATGCCCATCACTTTGCCCAATCCTGTGAGCGCTGTCAACGTGATGGTGGAATGACTACTAGAATGGAGGATCCACAACAATGGATTCAACCTTTGGAACCCTTCAACATTTGGGTAATAGATTTTATGGGGCCCATTACACCAATGTCCAATGGGAAAGCTTATATCATTTTTATTGTTGATTATTTAACTAAATGGGTTGAAGTAGCTGTTGTAATAGACTACACATCGTCTACGGCTGCAGGATTTGTGCAACAACAAATCGTAAATAGGTTTGGTGTGCCACGTGCACTCATCTCTGATAATGGAACACATTTTATGGGTGCAACCTTTCGCAAGTTGATGCAACGCTTCGGGGTTGAACATAAATTGACCACACCTTATCACCCCCAAGCTAATGGTCAAGCTGAGGTCACTAATTGGGAGATCACAAGAATATTAAGAAGAATAATTATCAAATTTAGGCAAGATTGGAGCACAAAAATGAATGACACTCTCTGGGCGTACTGCTCCACTTGGAAACTCCCTATAGGCTACTCTCCCTACGAGTTAGTATACGGAAAGCTTGCAAAGCTCCCAATACAAATTGAGCTCCGTACACTATCTATGGCATGTGACCTCCACCTTGACCTTGACCTAGCACAAAAACAAAGATTGGCAACTCTAAACATGCTAGATGAGAATAGATTGGTTGCTTTATCGTCAAATGAGTTGCACAAGGCACATAACAAGCAATGTCATGACTTAAGAATTCAAAGGGCTAAGTACCAACCAAGAGACAAGGTCCTTTATTGGAATCCCACGCATGTACCACAACGTACGAAATTTCAAACATTATGGGAAGGGCCCTACATTATTCATACGACCTTTCCCTCAGGAGCCATGACAATATAAAAGCCTAAAAGCCCTAATAAGAGATTACTGGTTAATGTGCAACAAACCAAACCCTTCCATGAACCATGAACAACCAGTGCAAATTACACCTCTGATAGCGGACAACCACAGTCATTATTTTGGATCTCTCCCTTTCAATTTAGTCATGGGAGAGATGGCCACCTATGCTGATCATTCAAGGCCCTCGGTTTCTTTTTAAGTTTTTGTTTTACACATTTTTGTTTTACACATTCTTGTTTTACACATTTTTGTTTTACACATTTTTTTTTAAATATTTTTGTTTTACAATTTCTTTAAATTTTCTTATTTTTGTTTTACAATATCGTTCACACTTTTTATTTTATTTGGGTGTGTGTGTGTCTTATCCATTTTGTTAAGTTTTTCACCCAATAAGTGCTCCTAATGATGTTATGAACCATTTTTCATTGATTGCTAATGTTTGGTTTTTACCTTTAATTTGTGATGTTGATACTAAGGTATGGTTCTTTTGATATGATAGGAAATGAGTCCACATCATCCGTGCATCCATAAATTTCTATGGTCTCTCTTGGCTTGGAACTATATAGTCCCTTTCTTCAAAATAATAAGAACTATAAATGAATCAGTGACTGGGCATTTCTCAAACTAAGGAAGGACTCAAGGATTGAAAAGGGTGTGGCTTCAAAGGAACTTGATGCATTTGTGTGGGCCATTCTATTGGGTGCTTGGATGTTTTCTTCTTGAGTTTTGTTACCGTTTTGACGTTACCCAATAATCGAGAAGCTGAGTGAATAAAAATAAAAATAAAAAGTCTTTGCATAGTGTGGTTCCCACGAAAAATACAAACATGAAAAAAAAAGACAGTGGGAATTCAAAGTATACCCCTTAGACGAAATAAATATTTGGGCTACAAGCACTGGTTATGGAACGATAAAAAAAGAGAACGTTCCCTCTAACTAATGCCCTTCTCGCTTCCTATCTTCTCATCTTTCGTTTCGTCGGAATGGTGGTGGCTCTTTAGAGAAGGCATTCTTGTTACTTCGAGAGGATGGATTAGCCGAATGTACTAATGCGAAGTCACTAGATGTGGTTTGTTTAAGGCTGGACTTGGAATGGGATCTACCAAGTCATATTAATCATTAAATACACAAGGGGCTTTACACCACCTTGTTCTTGGGACTCCATTCCATCCTCTTCTGTCCATCATTCTTTCTCCATTTTTCACCTCATTGTCGGCTATTTTATTAGTGCATATTTTGGTTGATGCATTGTTTTATTTTTGGTAAATTCTTGTAGTTAAGACTTTAACTCTTGTTCCAAGTGACATTATTAGAGCCTATAGACTCTTTGAATGTGGGAATGTCAAGGCATTAAAGGGCATGAGCCTACTTTGGGGAGGACCCACTGGCATTCCTCTTTGGTGCATCAGTTAATTTCTTTCCCTTTAACATTTTTGCAATCAACCTCATTTTGTTCATTTCCATCTTGACATCCATTTCATTGACATTACAGTTGTCTCTTTTTATCCATCTTTCTTATTCCTTTTCTTTCTCCATTCTATCACTACCGGAGGTTCGCTCTTAGTCATGGGGGTCCTGACCCAATTTTTTCAATTTTTTCCTAACCCCTACACCTTTGGTAGTCACCATTATTATATCTCCAGATCCACAATCAGCCATCCACAACTCAACCAATGGACCTTTTACCAAAGCAAGGTATCAATTGCATTGTGATTCATTTACCCTTGCTAATATAAGATTGTGTTGTGTGTGCAGATGGCAACCATACAACAATGGATTAGATCTAGAGGGAACACTTAGAATGGATTGGTGTTGAAGCAGTCATGCAAGGAACAAGATTGATGGGACACTTATGGATTGAAAACGAAAGGCACAATCTTGGCTTTGGCAGCAGCAAAACTTTTTTTTTCTCTCTCTCTCTACTACCAAATAAGGTCGAATGTCAAATGTATAAATTGTTCACTCTTGTTGTCGTGAACATAAGTTTTGTCATGTTCTGTAATGATGATCCATTCACATGTCATCCCATTTCATCATTAGTTCCATTCAAGTCAGTAATCCCATACCTTCCTAATATTTTATAAGGAACTTGAGGACGAGTTTTTACTCAGTCATGGGGGTATTATGGGATGCGATATTTCATGGGCCGCGATATCGTGTCTTTCCCGCAATATCGCATTCTATCATCATTTCTATAAATAAGAGGTGGCTCTCCCTTATTTTGGAATCTAGATCTAGACCATAGCCAAACTCTTGTCATTTTTCCATTCCAAAGTTAGAATAATTTCCATGTGCCCATAGTAGGAGTCCCAAAGTGAACGGATATTTATTCGAGCAATTTTGTACATGAGCACACAATTGTGTACGGCAATAAAGATAAAATTTTGAATAAACCTTTCAATGCATGGACTAAGCTAATGAGGATTTAATTACTATTAAATGTTTAAATGCTTTCTTAGGACTTAATCTCTCTCAACCCTCAACTCTCATAGTTAAGTGTGTTTAGTACGACCGCTTCGAGCACATGTGTTACGCTTGGTAATCCCAATAACGAATAGTGTTTGGTAATCCCAGCAACGTTGCATTGGTTCAAGGTGTGAAATGGCAAGTGGAAATGGATACTGATGCTAGGATAATTAAGGCTTAGTTAGTTAAAATTAGTTACTTAGTCTCTTCACCCTTTCCTCTCTTAGCATAGGCGATTAAAAAAGAAAAGATATAAAAATCATATACCTCAAGTTCACTTAACCATACAACCGTGACAAATACAAGTGAGCTTGGGAGGACAACGATTGATTAACCCTAGGTGTTCCATAAGGCGTGTAGGCACTTAGTCTACAGAGTTCGACCGGATCGCACGTGTAACGCTCATATTCGTATGGTTGAGTGTAGGGGTACCTCGCCACTCATCAATGGTGGATTGTACTATAATTGCGTTGATTGCTAATGTTTGGCTTTTACCTTTGACTTTTAATGTTGATACTAAGATATGGTTTCTTTTGATGAAATAGGTAATGAGTCCATGTCATTCATTTATCCATTCAGCTCTATGGTCTCCCTTGCTTTTGGAACTATACTATCCCTTTTTCTAAGTAAACTTATTAATGAATTGGTGGCTTGGTATTCTTCAAACCAACAAAACATTCAAATGGATTGAAAAGGGTGTGACCTTAAGGGGATTCGACACATTTGTGCTGGCTACCCTCTTGGGTACTTGGATGTTTTTCATAAGTTTTCCACCATTCTACTATTGACCAATATTAGGAAGTTGACAAAATCAAATAAGTCTTTGCATGGTGTGGTTCTCATGAAAAACAAAAAAAAATAGTGAGAATTCAAAACACACCCCTTAAGCATAATAAGAAACATGGGCCACAAGCATTGGTTATGGCACTGGAAAGACATGTTACCCATGCCTGAAGTTTCTCTCTAACTAAGGCTCTTTCTTACTTCCTGCTTCTCTATCTTTCTCTTGCTAGAATGGCAGTGGCTCTATGGATGCATTCTTGTTACTTCCAAAGGCTGGGTTGATCAAGTGTGTTGATGTAGGGTCACTGGATGTGGTTAGTTTTGATCTAGATCTGGAATGAATTCTATTAAGTCACCGTAACCACATAATACACAAGGGACTTTACACAAGCTTGATCTTGCTTGGGATTCCATTCCATTCGCTCTTCTCTTCCAAATTTCTTTCCATATTCCACCTCATTGCCAATTTTATGATCATTCTATATCTTGGTTGCTATATTATTATTCTTTGGTAAACTCTTGTGGGTAAGTCCTTAACCATTGCTTCCATATGTCATTCCTAGAGCCTACAAACTCTTTGGTTTGTGGGTATGTCAGGGCATAAAGGGCATTAGCCTGCTTTGGGGAGGACCCATTGGCATTCCTTTTTGGTGCAATTGTTAAGTTCTTTTCCTTAAACACTTCCTACAATCAAACATTTCCCATTTCAACCCATCCAAGACATCTAATTTTTTTTATTGGCTTCATCATTATTATTTCTCTATTCATCCTTGTTCTCTTATTTTCCATCTTATCGCTACTAAAGGTTTTCTATTAGTCATGGGGGCACTGTCATAAAATTTTTCATTCCATTACTTATCTCACCCCTACACCTTGGGTAGTCACTAGTGATAAGCCTCTAACCCAACATCTGTCATACCCACAGCCTAGCCAATGTGCTTCATAGCAAGGCAAGATATCAATCACATTATATCTTATCTATCCTTGCTAATTCATGATTGTGTTGTGTGTGCATATGACGATCACATGAATAATGGACTAGGATAGGAGGGAGCATTCAAGATGGACTAGAGCTATAGCAGTTATGCAAAGAACATGCATCATATGGCTGTGGATGAACAACAGTGTGTACATTCTTAACATCGGTAGCAATGCATCTCATTTTCTTTTCTCTCTCTCTCTAAGCTATCAAATAAAGGTCTAGATGTCATCTATGTATGGTGTTCACCACAATGGTTGTGAACACCAATGTTGTAATATGTTTTTCGATCTGTTTACTGAGCACTTTGAGTCTATCATTCCATGTCATTATCAAATTGTCGTATGGTCAATAATCCCATACCTTCCCAATATTTTGTAAGGAACTCGAGGATGAGTTTTCATTCAATCATGGGGGTATGATGAACTGTGATATTAGACTCATAATATTGAGTTTGCGATATTGAAGCCTGCCAAGCGACATCGAACATTCAATATCAGAACCTGTCTCGTTACCTATAAATAAGAGGCAGGCGCACTTGGTTTTGGCATTAGTTTCTTAGTCCCTTACTTGAACTCTTGCAGTTTTCCCTTTCCAGAGTTAGAATTATTTCTGAGCGCCCATAGTAGGAGTCATAAAGTGAATGGATCTTTATTCCAACATTGTGTACTTGAGCACACCTTGTGTCTAGAAATAAAGATGAACTTTGTGATAAAGCTTGCAACATTCAGAATAGCTTATTTATTGTTTTTAATGTTATTTATAGTTATTTAATGCTTTCATTAGTTAATTGATGTTGCTTTTATTGATTTGTTAATTTTTACAAGTAAGCACACTCAGTACAACCACTTTGAGCATACATGGAACACTTGGTAACCCAATAATGACTAGCGTTTGGTAATCCTAGTAGTGTTACACTAGTTTAGGATGTGTACGGAGAGTGGGAACGAATGTTGGTGTTAGAACTAGTTAGAACCTAGCGGATTAGTTAAATTAAATTAATTACTTAATTATTTCACTTCTTCCTTTTAGCACTAGAACATAAACATAAAAAGCATAAAAATCATATACCTCAAGTTTACTTAACCATACAATCGTGCCATATGAGTAAGCTTGGGAAGACAATGATCGCCTAACCCATCCTTGTTCTGCAAAGGCGCATAAGCACTTAGTCCTTGGAGTTCAACTAGATCACATGTAATGCTCGTATTCGTATGGTTGAGAGTAGGGGTACCTTTCTACTCATCAACAATATTTCCCATCTAATCTTCTTAGAGATCGAGAGGAGGTTCAAGGAGAAGAAGGTAGGGAAACTTACACTACCACTCCCTTGCCTAATTAACAAGCTCTGCAAGTAAGCATGGATCTTTGGCTACACAAAAGATGTTTCAAGAAAAGCCCAAAATGCATCCTACACAAAGATGTCAAAGCCAGTGCCACCTAAGAAAGATAAGCTAGAGAATCTAGCAAGCATTGATGGGGCATCAAGATTTACTCCAATCGATAACATTTTAGCTACTAATCAACAGTAACAAGCAGGACCTAGTGGGTTAACACTTGTAGGTGATAGACCTAAGCAAAAAGCTTCACCATCGTCACAAGATTATAGTCCTTCTATGAGCCATCTATGTTAGATCATAGATACCATTAGTTGGGGAGCAAGTCAGTGGGGGGAGGGGGTTTCTCTTTACAAAGTACATGAAAAGTACATAAGATCTTCCATAGAACCTACTCATGGGTAGCTATCTTTTTAGGTAGGAGGAGATGATGATTAGGCATAACAAATATCAAGGAACATTGCATCCTTCCATGTGATGCTAGAAATTAATGAAGGTGGCACAGTTATGGTCATGCAGCACTAGGATGTAGTAGGAGTAGGAGAAGTGATAACATACCACATTAAAGAGTCTTTCTAGGTTCTTGTTGTGTTGTCAACTGATATTTCTAGAGCCAAAGATACTTAAATTCCCATTAGTACCTAAATGACACTAGCTGAGCACGAAGATGTCCTTGACAAACTACTGCATATGAGCCAAGTCATGTAGAATCTCTTTGATATCCCCAGCAATATCATTGTAATGCAGTCTAATTTAATAGCCATCAAAGAAAAACTAGTGATGGTAGAGACAAGGGTAGAGCATGCTAAGAATGAAGTGTGGAGATTACAAGCTAAATTGGTAACCCTAAGAGTAGAAAGAAAGGGTCCTACATAACTTATAGTCCTATAACAACTTGAATAGTTTAGAACTGATCAAGTAAGGAAATTGGTTGCCAAAAACATACAAGTGGAGATGGAGAGAGAGAAGATTGTGAGGAATGCCTCAGTAGTTGAAGCTCAAACATACTCACACACTAAAGTTCTCACTACCTTAGAGGAAGAAAACAAAAAGCTTGCTACAGATGAACCAGGTTTATTGACATTGAGAAGCAAAGAATGTTCTCAAAGAAAGCATCCTTCAGTTGTGAGAACAATTCATTTGTGTTGACCAGGACATGAACAAACTGGCTTTTGAGAATAGAACCTTATCAATAGAGGAAGTACACATCATTTTCCAAAAGTTTGCAATTGAAATAAGCACATGGCAAAACGAGGCTAAGAAGCACGAGAAGCTCAAGGAGCATTTTAAAGACCAAGTGGGTATGTACAAGCAAATAAATGAAAAATAGATCTAGATGAAAAATGCCAAATTTGATTCTATCAATACTGAGATACCAAATTAGTACTCATCCTAGATAGCCTAGCCCATGTCCACTAGGTCGAGCTAAAGAATAAAGACTTGTAGATTGAAGATTTAATAGAGTACATGGGTTTAGCTAAACTTTGGTACGCTAACCTAGCCATGTTAACAGTAGGGTGGCCTCACAATGAGTTTGAGCAACACATAGCTATTGTTTATGCCATGTGTGAGAAAGAGTTCGTTGATTGAAAGGATGTCTTGCAAAATTTACATGCAGCAAACTCAAAGCTTGAAATTGTGAAGGCCAACTACCGAGGATAGAAGAATGTTGTAGCAAATCTAGCATGCAAGATGATTGATTATCAAGAGTTAAGAAAGGTGGCTAGGGCATTTGAAGAAGAATGAAGGTAATTTGTGGCCTGGTACATCAAAGCCAACAAGGTGTTTCCACAATTGCCATGTCCATGGGATGTACTGACTTCATCAAACATTACACAATCTACATGGATGGAACATGACAGAAGAAGAGAAACTTTAGGCACTTTTAAAAAAATACCAATTTTAGAAGCTTGACAATAAAGGGAAGAAGTTGATGGAAGAGCCATCACCACCTAGAACCTAAAGGCTACATCAGGCTACTTCATTTTTGTTGTCTTTTTTTTTTGTCTTATCAATGTCAACTATGTCCATTTTGTAAAACACCAATGCAGCATTCAAAGTCATGTAAATAATTAGTCATGTCAAGTTCAAGTCTACCTCTTTATTTTGTAAGAAACTCTATCCTCATTTTGTTTTAACTTGAGGACAAGTTTCCAATCAAGTGTGGGGTATGATAAATCCATTTTTCCTTGAGTGCACTATTGTATCTAAAATATCATAGCTATGATATCGTAGCTCATGCTACATCATCATTGATGTGATGTCTTGGGAGCAATGTAGCCCTATAAATACAAATACTTGGGTTCACAAAAAAAAACAATTGTTACCAACCCTTACTGAAACTCTTGCAATTTTATTTCATAATCTTAATGATAGAGTGAATGCTTGCAATGTGGTTGTTTAGAAGTTATATAGTGTCTTTATTTGAGTGAATTGTACTTGGGCATGATTCATGATCAACAATAAACATTGAGATTATTTTTCACCATTACAGCATTCCCTTAGTTTTTTTGTTTTACTTAGCATAATTTTCCTATTTACTTTGCTTAGTACTTTATTTTTCATGCTCATTAGTTAAGCGAAATGAGTACAATTAGTTTCAAGTGTTTAAGTGTAATAGTTTGGTAATCTAGTTGTGATTTTGCTTGATTTACTTAGTAGTGACTCCACTTGGTAATCCCAGTAACAATTACATGAGCCCAAGATGTGATTGGCAAGCCAAGACTATATACTTATTACTATAGGGTAGAATAGATTTCCATTTTTGTATCACTTAGACTTAGACTTTGATTTCACTTTCAATCATGTTTACCACTAGGAGTAATTTGCACCTAATAACATCAACTTATCATATACCTAACTCAGAGTTAAACCATATGCTTGAACTTTACTAACTCTAAGTCGGAGGACAATGATCACGAATTGAATATCAACCCCTAGCATATTTACATTGTCCATCCATAGATTACAATTTGGTTGCACATGAACACTTGTGACTTGTATGGTGAAGTGTTAGGATATGCCACCACTCATCAATTAGGTTTTATGATGGAACATCACTTATTTCAAAAACTAACATCAATTTCTCTCCTAGCCATTTGCCCTACTAATAATAAAGGATTTGAAAGATTTGGAATATAAAATACTTTAGTTATACCTCTAACCATATTGTTGGATAGTCTTACAATACAATCTTCTACTCTTCCTATGTTAAGATAATACCATCTTCAATTTTGATGTTTCCAATATTGTTGGCTTTATAATTTAAAATGTAGGATTTATGAGGAGTCATGTGATTTAAATAGTTAGTATCTAAAATCTATGAAATTTATTTAATTATTTGACTTGAATTAAAAGCTTTGTATTTGACTATCCTCTTGAGTTAGTACTAAAGTTGAAGCTTCCTCTTGATTCTTGTTAGAAGTTGTAGTAAATCAAAGCTAGTTTTGGCCAAATAGGTTTCTATGGTATGTCCTCTTTTCCTACAAAATTTGCATGTTGGAATGGAATTGTATGATTGTGAGTTTCTCTATCCTTGATTATTCCATCTTGTTCTTGTAAAGCTTTTTCACCTTGTATCTCTTGTTGAAGTCTCTATTATGTCTTGATTGTTATGAAAGTTTTGATTTAAGATATTAAGTCATCTACAATAAATTTTATGAACTCTTCATTTTGAAGGAAGTTCATCATCATGTTTTGATATCTTTAATTGTTATATAGTTCTACTGTAACCTTTTGTACTACTTGGTACTAAGAAAAGCTATATCCAACTTATCACTGTATCATACATTCTTGTAAAAAAAAAATTTCAATATCTTCTTCTTTCTTAATTTCAAGTTTGTTAGATTGAATTTTATATAGAAGTTCCTTGGTATGTTAATTTTTTGAGTTTCTATGGTAGTCTAAACATAATCAATCCTATATTTATTTGGCTGTCTTTAGGGAGCATAACCTTCCTGCTATTGTTTTTGACATATTGAAAATGAT
>MNCI01031864.1:21215-80259 GCA_015680685.1 Gnetum montanum
AGTGACTTGGCATAAAATTAGGATGAGACAAATGTGATTACACCATTGATGATTGTTGAAGTTCTAAAGGTTGAAAATCTGAATTAATGAGTTGATCTTGAATGATAAATGATGATGGCATTGGTGAATTGATGAAAATACAATATAGTGAATATGTTGAGAGCTTGTCTAAGGTGAAAAACTTGGTGGTGATTAAGAGAAAATTTGTAATGTTGAAAGTGCCTAGAAATTTAAACTTGAAGAAGATGATCAACAAAAGAGGAATGTGAGTGTTGATCTCAACATTCCTATGCTTGCCATGGATCCATCACTTGATATATTTTTTCAACCATTGGGTCCTAGTTTGACGATCTCAAGGTCATCAACTCTAGTTGAAATAAATTATATGACAAATAAGGATAGGCTGGAGATGTGATTTTAAAACCTTTGTATTATTAATTGTTATTGATGATTATCATTATTCAACAACACCATTCCTTTGACATGACTGAATTATTCCTTTGAATAGTAGATCTTTGGGCCTTTTAATAAATGCCGAAATGTGGTGACCCTCTTTGAGGCTACTCAACCAAGCCAAAACATTTTGACTTTAGAGTATTATTTGTGATATAGTTCACTCCAAATTTCTTAGAAAGCTCGACCCTCCATAACAGCAAATAATCCAACCCACAAAAATTAACTTCCACGAAGTAAGCACATTTGTTCCTCTGATGCTTGTCTCGTTGGAGAAAAGTTGAAATTCAATGTCCTGCACAGCAAACCCGCTCATGATCTGGGTAGGAATCCAGAGATATAAGATAATCAATAAATCGGTGGAAAATGGGAATCGTAGCGGGGGATATTTTTTTCGTGGAGATTGAATCCCATATTACGTAGCAGGCTATCACATTCTCCTGCAACGGAAACAACGCGGTTCACAGTCATGGCAACGGGGTTGCTGGCAGCGTCCTCTGCAACTCCGTGGCTTAACCCAACTAAAGCGCATTCTCTTTCCAATTCTTGCAGTTCATGGAACAGCCCCAATATTTGCATTCGATCACGTTTCGTGTGCTGCTCTGGTTCTGTAACCAATCTCTGCAATTTCAGCATAAATTACTTCATGTGTAATGCCGGGAAGTAAGCTAAAATTCTATTTTTTTTTTTTAAATTTTTTTTCTTGTGTCTCTTGTTTTTACAAGAGGGACTTCCTCAAAGTCCGCTGAGAAGTCATTTGTTGGGCAGCGGCGTTTTGAAGATAAGGCCTTGCCTGGTACTTACTGGAAAGACGTGCCTGAGTGAGTACTTTTTCTTTTCAGTCTCATTTGTGCCATGTAACAGCACAGGAATCATGATTTTTCGTTTTAAATTTCGGTAAAAATTGCCCAATTTTGAAAAGCATGTTTTGCAATTCAAGCATTTGTTTCGTTGCCATTTGAATAATGGAATGTCCTTTTAAACATTGGGTTAGCTGCGGATACTCGGCCACACATAGCACAGAGAGCTGCATAGCTTCGTATTACTTTTTAGCAGAAAGTTACAATACATTATGTCTCTATTGATTGGTATTACTTGTCTGGTAAGAGAGCCTAAAAAACGTTGTGTTTGGAACCCACAACTTGAAAAATGGCATCAAAACAAGTTTTTAGAAAAATCCATGGGTAAACTCAGCTCAAATTTTCTCATTAACTTGAATCAAAGTACACACGTAACCATTTGCTAAGTTTACTTACAGAAATGGGGCCACAGAAGACATCAAGACTTTTACAAGCAAATTGTGCAATACTGGTTTATCCAAAGTTCAAGAATGATTATTCCTAACAATGAGGGAGATGGTACCTGGTGATAAGACTCTTAAAAAGAGTTCTCTTTAGCTATATATTGGGGTGAATATTATCGGAAAAGATTGCCTACCCTATAAAAATGCTCATAAGTTAAGTTTAATGCATCAGCAGGGTTATAAAGGGTTGGCCTAAGAACTGGAATTTGCTTAGATGCCAAGACCAGGGACTAAACATGGGCAGTGCAATTTGACCACAACAACCACACAGCATAGTAGCAGTTTTGTTCTAATCACCTTATTGGAATGAAGAATGTGCAAACTAGCTTTTACAAGGTGATAAAAGTCATTAGTAAATCATTAGTAAAGCTAAGAAAAGTTTGATTAAAAAAACCAAAATAGAAAATATGTAGCTAAAGGCTGAGGATTAAGCCCAAAGCAGAAAGCATTCAGCATTGAAGCCAAATAGTTTTTTCTCCTTAGTATTAAAAACAGCCTAAAAGGCTGAAACTGGATGGCAAGTAGACCCTGTTTTAGAAAGTTTGCAGTTAAAACTCAGGATGCTAATATTTGAAATCTTCAAATTATGTAACCTCTGTACTTTGTATATTTCAAAGATTTAGTTTTTATTATTAAAATATTTATATCATTTTGTTGGTTTGTTCGTGTATGTGTGAATGCAAGATTGAGCTTGATGCTCATTTCGGTGTCTCTTTCTTATGTATAGTGGTCAATATCGTTCTTTTAAACACAGAGTAATTTGCATACCTTAATTGTGCATGGAGCAAACCTAATCAATTTTTTTTTAAAGAAAATTTAAGGCAGCGCTGCAAATTTACCAAGTTTCTTCAACACAAGCATTTTCAGCCTACATTATAGAAGACAAGCTCTAGGTTAAATGATTTACTCAAGAGTTAAGTCTGTTCAATATTTTTATGAAAATGTAATATCTGTCCACTAGATTTTATAGGTTCTGGGATGTAATAAAGCTTCAATTTCAGTTTTAGTGATGGCTACAGCTCAAACAAGAGAAAACAACTGTTAAATAAATGATGTGGACTTGAAACAATTTTATTTAAGGGGAACTTTAAATTATGGAAAAATGTGTGTTTATTTGAAATATTTTCTACATTTCAAAAATTTAAAAAACTTATACATGAGTATGAATCTGACATCAACACAAGTTTATCTTTTTTCAATTTGAGTAATGATATGGATATATCTTATTGCAGGTCTGATCTAGGGGATAAAGTGCTTATAACATTGAAAAGGGCTTCTGCAAAGGTGTGTAATGCTAAGTTCTTTTACTGTAGTCTTCAATGTTTAATTTCTGCCAACGCTAAAGTTTTCTTATTTATTATGGGAATGACTAGTAGGATTCAACTCAATAAGACATTTGAAAAGAGTAAAGGTCACAAAGTGTTATCACCACGAGGCTTAATATAATGTAAAGTATTTTCTGAATTAGAGTTAAATGATAGTTTATATGCCAAAGACTTAGACATGCGTTCAGTAGAACTTTAACACATATGAGAGACAGAGGGTCATCTTATAAGTCAAATAAAAAATGTATATATCATTTGAGGCCTAATTAAATTGCCTATGTGTTATCATAAATCATAATGGATATCTTGTACATTTTATGTTAACTGAATTTTTTAATAACATTTTTAAATAAATTCTGTAACTTGATTCAAGTCTGGTTTGTATACCAGATAGGTGCTTTGATGGACGTGAATTGTAATTATAAATTTAGAGATTTGCATACCATATACCTTTCACTGGGCAGGGTGTGGATATAATAAAATAAAAAGGAGAAACGTAAAGAGCGTAACTTGGATTCATGTATCAATATGCAGTTTGTTTTGAAAGATGACCAACATTTTGAGAAAAAATAGAAATGAAAGATGGATAATTTAGTTTCCTTTAATGGCAGGATTAGATTGTTAAAACTACATAAAATGTAGAGCTCATAGTTTGAAGGTTATCAAAAAAGTCATAATGTTTTGAGAGTTAATAAAAAGGGAACTTTACTTTTAATGGCATATATTCAAGGAAAAAGTGGAGCTACAAACTATAAACAAAGATGGCACAATACTAAAAAGAGGATTTCAAAGAAAGGCACAACTGATTTTTAAAAGTAAAATGGCATTATTTCTCTTAACAAACATAGTCATTTTTTATTGTTTGTAAACTAGTTTAGCTATATATTTATGATATATATCTATTATTTGGCCAAGAAATTTTTTGATATTTTTCAAATTAAAAAATCTGAAACTGAATCACTGAGAATTGATTTTCCAAGGATAAAATTCAGGTTATCCTTGGAATCGCGCAAATTATAATTCTTGTGAAAAAGTTCATCTCTTATCCCAACATTACGACAATAATTATTTATTTACTATGGTAAAATTAAAAAAAAAAAAAACTAAAAACAAAAACAAACAAACAAACAAGCAAACATAACCAAGAGAGCTTCCCTTGACTACTAGGACGATAAAATTATTTTACCCTGCCAAAAGAAAGACTCTCTGAGAGAAGGTTGATAATTGGTTTCTTGGCCAAAATCTTGGCCAAAAAATATGTGTAATTGGTAATGTATAGAATTTCAAAAATACCAGCTACCATGTATTCATGCTTGTGCTGCCACACATATTTGTTTAGATACACCTCATTGCCGAGCCCTAGGAAGTTCATGCTCATGGTATTACCTTTATTGATGTAGACACAAGCATGGTAAATATTGATATTCTTTCACTCACACAAAACAGGCTTCCTGGATATAAACATTTTCAGCAGTTTAAATAATGTAGGACCTCAAGTTTGGAATTTCTGTCATTGTATCGTGAAATGCAGCCAAAAGTGGGAAAGCTAAATGGCTGTTCCCTTTTTTATGAGACTCTTTTTTTTATAAATTTTTGGGAGTTTCATATCTTGATCTGTAAATTTTTTTGTATTTTCAATGCACATTATAGAAGACAATTTGTAGGTTAAATGATTGATTCAAGAGTTAAGTCTCTTCAATATTTTTCATGAAACTGTAATATCTGTCCAATAGGTCCTATAGGTCTTTAGACATAATAAAGCTTCAACTTCAGTTTCAGTTTCAGTTTCAGTACTGGCTGCAGTTTAAATAGAAGAAAACAAGTATTGGATAAATGATGTAAACTTGAAACAATTTTATTTAAGAGGAACTTTAAATTATGGAAAAATTGTGAGTTTATTAAAAATATTTTCTACATGAAGATGAATCTGACATGAGCACAAGTTTATCTTTTTTTCAGTGTGAATAATAATATGAATATATCTAAATGCAGGTCTGATCGGGAGATAAAGTGCTCATAACATTTAAAAAGGGTTCTGAAAAGGTGTGTAATGCTAAGTTCTTTTACTGTAGCCTTCAACGCTTAATTTCTACCAACGTTAAAGTTTTCCTATTTGCTATGGGAATGACTTGTAGGATTCAAGTTAATAAGACATTTGAAAATCAACATAATATAAAGGTCACAAAGCATCATCACCTAGAGGCTTAATATAATTTAAAGCATTTTCTAAATTAGAGGCTTAATATAATTTAAAGCATTTTCGAAATCAAAGTTAAATGATAGTTCATATGCCGAAGACTTAGACATGCCTTCAGTAGAACTTTAACATACATGACAGGTCATCTTCTAAGTCACATAAATGATGTGTACATCATTTAAGGCATAATTAAATTTCCTATTTGTTATCATAAATCATAATGGTTATTCAGTTTTTTTATGTTAACTGAAATTTAAAAAAACAATGCATCCTACATCAACTTTAAAATAAAATTTCTGACTTGATTAAAGTTTGGTTTGCATATGACATAGGTGCTTTGATGGACATAAATTGTAAGTATAAATTTAGAGATTTGCATAACATACATCTTTCTCTGGGCAGGATGTGGATATAAAAATGTGAAAAAAGGGAGAAATGTAAAGAATAAATTTGGAATCATGTATCAATATGCAGTTTGTTTTGAAAGATGACCAATATTAGAGATAATAAAAATGCAAGACAGATACTTTAGTTTCCTTTAAATTGCAAGATTAGATTGTTAAAACCACATAAAATGCAGAGCTAATAATTTAAAGTATATATATAAAAAGGTCACAATGCTTTACGAGTTAATAAAAAGGGAAGTTTACTTTTAATGGCATATATTCAAGAAAAAATTGGAGCTACACACTATTAACAAAGATGGCATAATTCTTACAGAAGATTTCAAAGAAAGGCACAATTGTATTTAGTTAATAAAATGACATTATTTTCCCTGACAAACATGACAATTTTTGGCTGGTACTTTGTATAATTGCAAAAATACCAGCTACAATGTGTTCATGCTTGTGCTGTTGCACATATTTGTATAAATACCAGCAACCTTGTTGCAGAGCCCTGGGAGCTCTAGGAAGTTTATGCTCATGGTATTATCTTTATTGATGTAGACACAAGCATGGTAAATATCGATATTCTTTTACTCACACAAAACATGCTTCCTAGATATAAACATTTTCAGCAGTTTAGATAATGTAGGGCCTCAGGTTTGGAATTTCCATAATGTAGGGCCTCAGCTGAAAGTGCATTTGCTAGATAGGTTACTTCCTTTTTGCAATTGTTTTCTAACGGTGTCCTTCTCTAACTTTTTTATAAAAATTAGAGGTCTTGATCTGTAATTTTTCTCATATTTTCTCTTTAGATTTAATGTCTAGAGAGAGAAAACTCATGTAAGCCACATGAAATCAGGTTCCCTCTTTTGATGGTCAAATTCTGGTGGCACTAGACTCAGCTATCTTAAAAACACATTGACTTGGCCGAACAAGCTGTTAAGAACATTGTCAACTTGCAAGCTAAGCAAAGGTGTATTATCGAGTGTTTGAAAGTGTTGTTTTAACCAATTTTTGGCTTATCTAAAATCATTTTGTCATCTATTGTCACATGCTAAATTGTTTGAGAGGGAAACAAATTTTAATCTGGTAAATGCTCCAAGTGAAGAAGAATTCACTAATTTTGTGTATCTTTACATTTACAATATGGCTTTTTCTGATATTGTGTGTATTTCTGTCAACAAAGACTCAGATATCCACAAGATCTGGTGAAAATTTCCTGAAGGTTGCTGAACGTTGTGGTATGATGGTTCCAGATGCGGTAAGCAAGTTAAAACTTCATCCACTTGCTAAACCAAACAAGCCATCATATTCATGGCACAGTTGCTGACAGCCTTGGTGCATTAAGCTTTAAACAATTCCACGTTATTTTCTCATGACTTATAACCTGTGTATTTTTCATTTGTTACCATTAAATAAACCAAATTTTATTTCATGATTTGTCCATATGTAGGCAAGTTTTTAAGGTCTGAAATGTGCTAGAGTAACAAGATCATATTATCATAACTGCTTGTACTCATGATTTTTGAATTACTGTTATGTTGCAGAACTTTTGTTTTCAGGGATCCTGCTTTTATTGTGAGATGAAAGTAGCAGGTGGAGCACAAGAGGTAGTTATTCTTGGCCTGTTTGTTGCTTTATACATAGATAATAAATGCGGTGCTTCTGATGAAATTTAAGGGAGTAACAATTTTAAATGAAAATTTTAATTTCTAAACATGTACAAACATTCTAAATTACTGTTGCATTTAGGAACAATTGACTTTTAAAGTATGCGTTAGAATAATTGTGAATGGATTTAAATTTTCAAGAAAAGGCTTCAATGCGGTAGCACTATATTAAGTTGATGAAGAATTTGCCGTAGGTTGCTTCTTGAGATGCCATTGCCTTTTTCTGCACCATAACTGCTTGTGTTATTGAGCATTTCTTCAAGGGAATGCTCGCATAAGCAAGAATTTTGAAATCAAACCCGGGTGGATTTGACAAGATTTTATGGTTGGATGCTAGCCTAACACCACGTCTACTTTTTATGTCTAAAGTTGGGAGCAGCATTGGTGGAGTTCGAAACTTATTTCTAATAGTGCTAAATATAGCCTCTTAACAGAGAAATAATGAACCTTAATCTCTAGAATTAAAGGTTAATCCAAATTTTGTAAAAGATTAATCACAGTAAAGAGTTTCAATTGAATGTGTCCCCAATCACACAGAGCATTATGTTGAATTTCCAGTTCATTCTTTTGCCATATACTTGTATTCTTTGAGCCTGTAAATTATTGTCACACAGACAAATGAATCTTGTTTCTTGTCTTGTACCAATTAAGTTAATTAGTGGTATTACACCTGGCATCTTTCATTTTGCAGGTTGGTGGTCATGGGAATTCCGATATTATAAGAAGTTGTATTTGCTTGGTAAGAACTTTTATAAAATATTTCATTTTGTTCCTTTTTACCTTTCTTTTGGGTTTATGTCAACATATTGTGTTCTTTTCACCCCTAGGTCGGTTTTTAGGTTTCCATGAATAACATTTCCTCTTAATATGATTGGGTTATCATTATATTCTACACTGGATGCAGATTCCTAAGGGAAAAAGTTCCATTAACGTTGAGGTGTTTGATGATAGATTTTGAAGAAAAGCTTCCTCCCCAAGGTTTCTCTATACCATCTTGGCTAGGGAACCCATGCATGCAAAAAGAAAGAGTTGGGAAACAGTTACATCATGGCACACAGCATTTTCGTCCTTTGGGTTTGCCATGTTTATTGATTTTGCATTTTGGTTATTATTGCCTAAAGTATTAAGCACCGGAGAAAAAGGTGTAATGTTAAACTCATGTCAGAAATAGACAGAGAAAAACCATCTCTTTGGCATGTTTTTATGTATTGACATCCACTAACATCTACAAGATCCATTAATGAAAAGTAATTGATGAAATTGCAAATAGACAAGGATCAAGTTGTTCGTACAAGTGAATGACAAAATAGAATTCATGTAGCGACCCCATTTTATTGGGACAAGGCTAAGATGACATTGCTGGGTGCTCTTAGTAGAAAAATATTTTTTCTTTTATAATATATAATTAGAACATTTTTGAATTATATAATATTTAAATTGTAAAAAAATAATAAGAAAATGATAGACAATATCTGGGTGTTGGAACCCGAAATAAGTGAAACATAGGTACACCTCAAGATTTATAGAAGTGAATTGTGGACAATATCAAGGATTATCATATTAAATTAGAGTAAATTCATCCCAGTCAAGTACATAATAACATTTAAGTGAAATAGAAAAGTGATAGTTAAAGATGCATGTGCTATAACGATATGTTCAAGCATGTTTTATTCAAAGTGGAACTTACATCCATTGACACTACTCTCTTAGAACTATTGGATGTAATGATATGTTCAACATGTTTGATTCAAAGTTGAGTTTACATCCTCTTGGGGATGTTAGGACTCAAAATAATTGTAATATAGGTATAGTCCAATTAGAACTTTATAACTCAGCATTGTCCACAAGAATTGAACCCATGACTTTGAACTTTCAAATTAATAGTCCTACCACTAAGATAACACCCCTTTGCTGAACTTACATCCTCTTGAATTTACCATACAAAGCAATTTTAGGATTCCTTTTATAGATTTTTTCTTTTTTACTCCATAACTCAACATTGTTCATTGGTATTGAACTTGTGACTTTGGGTTTCTATGCAAAGGCTCTTACTACCAAGACCTCTAATGAGTGGCAAGTAGACTTTACGCCCAACAACACAAATCACAAGTGTTCATATGCAATCTGGTCGAATTTCGTGGATGGAATTAGTATGGTATCTAGATTGTTAAGCATTGATCTCGGTCACTGTCTTCCCACTTGGATTAGTGATAGCTTTGTCACGTATGGTTTAGTCCAAAGTAAGGCATGTGATTATTAATGTTGTGTGGTCCTTAAACTAACTGGATAATCATGTAGAATTTAATTATTTAATCTAATTAATAATAAGAAGATAAATCCTAAACTATCCTAAGGGCGATGAGTGTCTGTTCTTAACTTGCTGTACATGTCTTGAATTCATGTATCCACTATTGAGATTACCAAGTGCTATGCTACTAGGTGAATTAAGCAACAACGTTATTGGGATTACCAAGTGAATACGTGCTTACGCTTGAAATTGGTTGTGCTCATTCCATTGATTAATTAATGTTTATGGAAATGTAAATATTAACTAAGTACATAGAAAATAAATTGCGTTGAAAGTAAATCTATTCTAAGTTAAATGTTGCAATGAATAGGAATCAATCTCGACGTTATTGTCGTTCATGGAATGTGTCTAGGTACAATGCCACTGGAATAAGATGTTGTACAATTGATTCAAATCCACACTACGAGCACTTATTGACTATTCTCTATGATTATAGAATTAAATTGCAAGAGTCTAGCTACACTACTAACCAAATGCTACTCAATACGTGGTGGGTGCTCACATATTTATAAGCAAATATAGGCATTGTGTTGACAGGGATGCGTTAACACATTTAGTTGCATCGATGGGGATGTGTTGACATAGCTAAGTTATAGTAGTAATTGATAAATACAAATTCTGTTGTAGTGTGATATTGTAACAACGATGTTGTCAATACAATGTTATCGCACATGCTACATCATCGTTGATATGATATCTTGGGGTGTGCAACCCTATAAATACAACATTTGGGTGTGCAATTTGCTAGCTTTTCAATCACATAGTAACTAGACTTTTGTAGTTTGATTCCCTAGCTTAGATTTAGCGATGCCTGCAGTATGATATGTTGTAGTTGAATGAAGTCTTTGTTTAAGTAGTTTGTACTTGGGCACAAGTTGTGACCGAAAACAAAGATTGAGACTATTTTACATCATTGCAGCATTCCCTTAGTTTACTGCTTACCTAGCTTAATGTTTACTACTTTACTAGATTAATACTTACCTTCCAAAGTATATTATTTTTACTTGTTAATAGTAGGTGGAATGGATACAACTGGAGCATTAAGTGTGATTGTCTGGTAATCCCAATAGTATTATTGCTTGGTTTGCTTGATCGCATAATACTTGGTAATCCTAATGACAATTACATAAGCCCAAGATGTGTTTGAAAAATCAGGAATGGTTATTTATCGCAATAGGCTAAAATATATTTATGTTTTCCCAGTTAACTAGACTTAGATATTTTTCACAATGTTTACACTTAGAAGCATAACTGGCCCAACAACATCACCTATCATATGCCTCACTACAACCTAAACCATACACTTAGACTTTACTAGCTTGAGTGGGAAGATGTTGATTATAATATTAATTCAATTGCTAGCATATCAACATTGACCATCCATAGATTATGATTGGGCTATGTGTGAAAACTTGTAACTTGTATGGTTGGGTGTTGGATTGCTCCACTGCTTATCATTGGCACCATTGCTGGGGATAGTCAATGTATGCTAAGTGACTGATTTCACAAATTTTGTTGTAGCAAGAACTAAAAGTTAATATTCCTAATCTTTAATAATTCTAATAGAACACACACTTAACCAATCAAGCCTCATAACAAAACCATGGCTTTAATAAAAGATACACTATCACCTGCCAAAGAGACAAAGAAGAGCAATGACAACATAAATGACGAAGAAGATTGGAGCATTCCAATGCTAGCAAGGATCTCATATGCTCATGATGATTCCTACTATCCTTGTTTTACCATTATCTTCTACCAAGATGGGCAAATGAGATGGAGAGACTTACAAGGCAACATTGTTCTACCTCCATAGAGCTCAGTAGTTACCATGCTTCATGTAGCTTTGAGGGGAATGAATTTGATGCATGCACAAGAAGGGTACCATGTGACTAAACACATGATAAGGCCCTATGAACCCATAGAGGCACAAGTAAAGAAAGATGCTACAATGGATATTGATGAGCGATGAGGTACCCCTATGCTTAACTATACAAATCACAAGTATTCACGCATGATCAATCGAATTTTGTGGATGGGACTAGTTGTGGCATCTAGATCGTTATGCTTTGATTGCAATTTGCTATCTTCCCATTTTGACTAGTGGTAGCTTTGTCACGTATGGTTTAGTCCAAAGTGAGGCGTATGATGTTGTCTCTAATTCTATGCTACTCCTAATGACGATAAAAAGGTAAATTAATTAAGCTAATGGGTAATAGAAACAAGACCTAAACTAGCCTATGTGCAATGAGTATCTATCCTTAATTGTTCATATATGTCTTGGACTTCATGAAACTACTTCTGGGATTACCAAGCGTATGTCACTAGTTATGCCAAACAATACACTTCTAGATTACCAAGCATCTACACTTAAACACTGGTGATTAAGGCGTACACATTCTACTTAACAACAGGAATAGTAAACAGTAATAAATGAAAACATTTAACTAAAGAAAGCAGTAAATAATTAACAATTAAAAGTAATAATAATCTAAGTGGATGTTGTAGTGATGGGAGTAGTCTTGATCTTTATTGCTAGTCATGTAACGTGTCCAAGTACGTCACACTTGAACAAAGGTGTTGTACGCTTACAAACATCACACTGTGAGCATGCACTGGGAATAACAACTTTAAGGAAAAGAAATTGAAAACTATAACTATTTCTCTACTTCATACATTCTACATACTTCCCCCATCTGAGCACCCAATTGCTCTATTTATAGGCAAACCCAGATGAGACGACATCAGATATCCGACATCGCTTCTTGGCTCTGACATTGAGTACTCGATGTCAAAGCTTGACAAATGACAACTCATCAGAGATTAAACATGCTCATAGTAAAGGGAAGCAAATCAATTCTTCATTTGCCCTAGAAGAACTAGATAATGATGCATTCATAGTAGAAATACTTCACCAGGATCATGAAGTCAACTCTCAAATGCCTATTATTTGATTAGAAGAACTTGTCAAGGTATAACTACATTCCACCTTAGCATAGACACATAGCAGAGAAGCTAAAGACACTAAGTATAAGCATGACTCAAGGCTAAGAACTTTTGCTAGATACCAAAGAGAAGAACGTCAGAGTCACAAAAGGAGGACTAGTTGACATTGTTCTCCCATAGCTTCATCTTCATCCTCACAATCATCAGTGGACTCTGATAGAAGGGAACACAAGTACAAAGACCAAGATAGGAAAAGATGTCAAACTCATGATCATAATAACTATTACCCAAGGCACTATGATGAAGAAGATGAAGAGCATGAATTGAAAAGAGATAGAGATCGACATGAGAATAGAGAGAGGTATGAGCATCGAAGGGGGCACCACTACAATAGAGGAGACAAACCCTATGAACATGAAGAGCTCCTACCAGCAACTTGAAGTATGATCAACATACAGGAAGCTGTTTATATTCCAACCAGGCATATAAGGGATAGTTGTATTAAGAGGCTAGACATGAATAACATGCCCAAATTTGAGGGTGGATACAACGTAGATCCAAAACACCACCTTCAAGCATTCTGTGATTCCCGTGTCCTATAAAACATCAAAAGTGATTGGCAGAAACTCAAGTTATTTCCTATGATACTTGTTAAAGAGGCTAAAAGCTAGCATAGATCATTAGAACCAAAATTAATCAGGATATGGAGTACCATGCTTAAGCTATTTAATGATAAATAGCAGACCTACTCATGAGTGTGAAACCTCAAAAAACAAATCCAGGAATGGAAGCAAGGGACCCATGATACCCTTGATGCGACAATGGACAGATACTATTCACTTCTACATAGGTGCCCAGGCCATGGATTTTCTCCAAGGGAGCAACTAAGGCACATTGTTGATGGACTTAGAAACAAGATTAAAGAGATCCTTGGGGTTTATGCCCAAGGTTGATTGTCAGAGATGTCTATTCATTGTATCCAAAGACTTATTGACTAAGAGGCAAAGGAAGAAGGCAAATTAAAGAAAAGAGAATCAACAAAGAAGTACCATAAAGATCCATCAATTAGTAAAAGGGATGTACGAATATGCGATCTATAAGAGGAGGAAACCTTGGATGAGATAGCACCAAAGAAAATGCTACCTATTAAGAAATTTGTAACTGATATGTTAGCAAAGGTTGAAAAAATATGGGATTCAATAGACGAAAAGTTTGCAATAGCTCTTAAAATTGTGGTTGAAGAAAACTGAGCAAGCCCTTGTTAAAGGCAAGGAAAAGAAGAAGAAAAGAGACTTTGGATAAAAAGGACAAGTAGGTTCAATGGTTGACTATTTAGCAATAAGCTTGGATGAGGAAGAAGGTTGTACTATGTGCCAGTATGAACATCCTAATGGATGTTGCCCTATTATGATCCACTTGCAGGAATCTGGGTTATGTGCACTCAATCCAAGCTTTGCCAAAAAGAAAATGCCCAAAAGGATACCTTATCCTCAAGGTAATATAAGGCAATCTTTTTAGCTGACATATTATCCAAGCGGAGCCTACCCACAATCATAAGAGTAATACCAATAGTAGTAGTAGCAACCACAGACATGGGCAATGCCATTGCTAAGGCAACAATATTTATATAGGCAACTAGATCCTTATGGATATTATGTTCAACATCCAATATCTCTAGGAAATTATTTAGCTCAGACTTCTCCTTATTATCCACCAGAATACTATAAACTTACTACTCCAAGAATGGATTACAATCCTTATGCACATTCACTAGTAGCTAGTTGATCAAATCCCCCTTACAATTCTTTGCCACTTGTATCACCACTTGCAATGCAAGGAGAACTACCATCACAACCTTAGCAAAGGAAAGCTACAAGGGCAATGAATTTACAAATAGAGGATCATACCAGCAATACTAAGGGCAAATCAAAGAAACATCCTTTCTTTAGAACAAGTCTAGAAAGAGCTGGTAGAATTAGAACCTCATTAAGACAAGTTTCTCCTATGATAGATCATCTTACAACCACTATGCTTCCACAAAAATCATATCAAGAGCTTAAAACTGTCATGCTCACTGAGATAGTATTAGATTAAATCAAGGAAAGGATACTTCCTATGAAAAGAATGGGTTTAGGAGTTTCTTTGATTTATTTACGAGTAGTTGGAAATTTACCATGCAAAGATCTACTAGACTTAGGTTCTGGAGTAAATTTGATATCCCAAGAAACATACAAGGCATGAAACCTATTACCATTAAAGAAGAGTAACATAAGGTTAGAGCTTGTAGATCAAATTTTCACCATTTCTTTGGGATAGATAGAAGATGTCGTGACCACTATCAATGGGTGGTCCTATCTAGTAGACTTTTTGATGATTAACATGAAGAATAATGAAAAGGAATTTCCTATCATAATGGGAAGAGCATGGATTAGCACAATAGATGCTAAATTAGGGATGGGAGATTATCTATAGAAATCTCTAAGGAAGACATACACAGAGCCATGCACACACTAAAGATTCCATGCATTATTGATGATAACAAAGGGTGCAGTTGTGGACAAAAACTTCAGAATGTCAACACAATCCTTACACCAATCCACAATAGATGTGAGAAATAAGTGTGTGGACAAAAAGAAGCATGGGATATTAAACCAAAAGAAACCCCATAGCCAAAAACTAAGAACTTTAAGATTATCCAAAACATGCATGAAATAATCTGACCCACTTATTAACTCCTTTTCTAAGAAAATGATCCCAACTAAGAACTTAGAAATAAAAATGTTAACCATAACCATATATCAATAGAAATAGGAAGTAAGAACTTATATGATCAAAATTCAATTACCATCAAGATTACATGGGAAAATAATCAAAAAACTAAGTCATTAAGGATGGTAAGTGAGAAACCTCAAGTGTATGATCTAGGAGAACTAGGTTCTATTTTTTGAATAGTCGCCCATGGGTTTAGTTGTGGGGGAGATGCCTTATCTTGACTTAAGAATTAATAAGTTCTTTTTAACTTTTTTTTTTCTAATTTTTGTTATATATTTTTCTTTTCTTAATACCTTTTCACATTTCTTACCAATTTTCACAGTCTTTGATATCTTTTCATTCTTTTATACCTTTCCATTTCTTAATCATTTGATATTCTTTGATATTTTCTAATTCTTTGATAATTTTTCATTCTTACTATCTTTGCAATTCTTAATATCTCTTACAATTTTTCTAGACTTTGCCATTATTTTACTTGTACTTATTTTTGTTAAATTTTCAATAAAACACATCAAATAAGGCAAGATGTAGTCCCAATGAGGTCGAGATTTCTTTCTATTATCAATCATAAGGGATGGGTTATCTATACAATGAGACTACAATCTTCATCCACCCATTCTAATAATAAGAGGTTCTTACCATGGCCATGATGATATTCTTCTCATAATAAAATTAAGAATAAATTTGTGATCATTATACTTGAACCAAAAAGTGAATAACCAAGTGAGAATGCAAAGGGTGTGACATTAAGGTTATTTATGGATTTTCTTGGATCACTACTATGAGTTCTATCTTATTGCTAAAGATGTATTATATCCTTGCAGATTTAATGAAACATGGAAGTAAAGAGTACAATAAGTACTACCTTACCATGTAACTAGAAAGGCATGTTACCCATGCCTCAAGGTAGTCCTCTGGTATGGTTGACATAGTTAAAGAATAATAAAATCCATGCACAAGAATAAATCTCTAGGGGTTCCACTAGAAATACATGTTACCCATGCCTAAAGGTGGGCGGCTTCTTAGATATCTAAAAAAAATTGCTATGAAAAAACTCCTCCCTTAGACAATACACCAAGTGGTAATACTCTTTGCAATAGTGGCAGTCTTGTGGTTATGAATCTAGGAGATGAAACAATGTGATGTCACTAAAATGTGCTTCTAAACTTGGTTTGAATCTTGGAACAAAGGGCTAATGCTCACTTTAACCATCAAGAACACACAAGAATTCATATGTCTTGATTTCCATAATCCCTTCTAAAGTTCATCTCCTCTCACTGTATGGTCAATCATAACTTGTGGTTCTATGTAACATAGTAATATTTTCCAGCTTCAGGAATAATACCATGTGTGTTTTTCTAGATAGGTATGTCTTACATTCACCTCCTTGAGTGCCCAAGGACACTTTTAGGCATCGTTATATAAGGGCATTAAGGGCTAGAGCCTACTTTGGGGAAGAGCCACTTGTATAACTGTTGTATCTCATCCTTGGCAAGAACCTCCACATCATCTTGTACCTTCCAAAATAATGAAGACTCAATAATGAATTCCCATATCATCTAACAATTTGTTCATACATTAGAAATTTCTTTCCCATCTCCTATCCATCCAATAAAATTTCGTTGCTTAAGCTTCCTTTTCCATGAACTTTAAATCACAAATTCTTGATAATTGTGCATCATTAATAGCCTAGGATCCCGTAAACATGCTTCATATCTTCTAGAAATTTCATTTGACTCATTTTCCCTAAAATATCCAAGAAAAATTTGAAATTTTTAATAATGATATCATAGTTATGATATTGTATGCCCTATAATGTCGTATTTATTATATATGATCTATGATATCATCCCCATAAAAATAGTATATATAGGCATGGGGAATTAGTGAATTTTTCCATTTCTCATTTTGTAAGAAGAGAGATTTTACCATTTTTCTTTCAAAGCTCTAACACGTTAACTTCAAAAGGCCATAACTTTGCCCTTGTAGCTTCGATTTCCAAAATTCTTGAACCTTGTTGATCCCTGAGATTTCAAATTAGCCATGGGAGGGGAATACATAGTGCGATCTCATTGAAATTTGAGCAAATAATTTATAACGCTTGGAAGGTATCATAAAGGGTAAGTTCAAGGGATAACAAGAATTTTAAAGTTAATTAATCAAGCTAAGGCTAGAAGACTTAAATAACACTCCTAATAGATCATATCAACTATTTTAGGCCATAAAAAGTAAAGAAACAATAGAAGGTCATAAGTAACAAAAAGAGATAATACTTAAGAGGTTCCTTTTTGAAAATTTTTCTAACTCTACAATCCTAATATAATAAGAATTAGATCTAACCAAGGGTATGAGTAAGATGAAGAAATGTTAAGAATCCATGTGAATACTCAAATAATCTCAAACTCTTGTTGATTATGAATGGCCCCGAAGAGAATACTAGAAGGAAGACCTTCACAATGAGGAAGCAAAAAACCAAGAGATTGTGGTAGAGGCCGAATGGGGGAGCAAACCTCTCAAGCAAAGCATGTAGAGTAGAAGGCTCAATCATATAGCATCCATGATGTAAACATAAAACAGGCCAAAGTAACATCTCTCCAGTAATGAGATCTTTCTCTAGTTTTTTGGATTGTTTGAAAGTGTTTTGGGGTAATTTTGATGACTTTAGGATGTTCTAGGGGCTATGGGAACGTGTTTGGAGATGTTCAGAGGTTTCAAGCCTCAAAATAAGCATCTTTAACTTTGATCATGGCAGGATAGACATCTACACTGACAGTTAGATGTCTACACTGCATATTAGATGTCTTTGCCAAGATGTCTTCTCCAAGACGTCTACTCTAATAACTTCTACACTTAGAAGAGATGTCTTTTGTTTCTCGAAGATGTCTTCCATAGATTTTAATGAACATTAAATTGAATAATAAATTATAGAGAAGATGAAGAGATAGGAGGGAAAGGTATAAATAGACCTCTTGGGCTTTCAATTTGATGAAGAGAGTCAAAAGAGAGTCTAGAGAGAGAAAGAGAGAGTATAGGGAGTTGAGAGAAGAGTAGAGAGAGAGAGAGAGAGAGAGAGAGAGAGAGAGAGAGAGAGAGTCTTAGCAAGGTGTCTTGATAATCATCCTTGTGAGTGTGTGATTACTTTGATTGAGTGTGAGAGTTGGATTGAATCTCTTATCTATCCTTGGGAATTTTGCTTTCTTTCATATGTAAATTCTTCATTGGAGCAAGAATAAAGCTTTCATTTCCATTTTCTTGTTCAAATTTGCTATTTTGTGACTTTGAGAGAGCTTGGATTGTGGAATCCATGGGAGCTCCTCATCAGATTGGTATCAAAGTAGCTTGGAATTGAAGAAAATTGCATTCAAGTGAATATTTTTCATCTCAATTGCAAAGAATCACTTAAAATTTTCAAGCTTGGATGAATTCTCTCTTGCTACTTATTCTACTCATTCTAGGATTTTAGAATTTCTGTTTGATCCCTAAGTCTATGATATCTTTCAAGAATTGGAAGATAATTGTGGAATTGGACATCCATCAGCTTGTAATAGCTAGGGTTTTAAGATCTTATTCTCATTTCTCTTAAGATTTGAAAAATTCTTATCTATTCCTTGAGAAATCTTGAAAATTTCACTTTGCCTTGTAGAATTTTATGAAAATTACTTTTTAGATTAATTTTCATCATGCCTCCAAAGAAGAAGATAGTTCAAGCTTTATCAAGAGACGTGGATGATATGAGAAATGCTCTCAAGCTTATTTTTGAGAAAATTGAAACGCTTGAAGAGAATAAAGAACATGCTACTTCACCAAAACCATCCAAGTAAGGGTACAAGTCATGTAATTCTTCACCAAGACCTTCTTCAAGACATTCCTCAATGTCATCCCTTGAAGATGACTACTTTGGAGAAGGAGAAGCTTCAGATGATGTTTTTCTTCATGCTCCTAGTGTTGAAAATAAGTCTCAAGGCTTCAATTTTCCTAGAAAAGGAAAAAAGAACTTCCTTCTAAGCCTCAAAGGAAGAATAGTGAAGGAATTGAAGTCACTCTTGAAAAAAATTTTAGACATGCTTCAAGGATGCCTCATGTTGAAGTCAAATCCTTCAATGGCATAGAAGGAATTGAAGCTTTTCTCTCTTGGTTGAAAATGATTAAGTTTTTTGAGCTTGAATATGTGTAAAATCATCAAAAGGTGTCCTTTGCTAAAACCAAATTGGAAGGCATAACACTTATATGGTGGGAGAGGAAAAGTCGTTCTTACAAGGTGAACAATGGTACTCCTATTAAGGATTGGTCTTTAATGCAATTCACGCTTAAGTAAAAAATTGAGAAGACTCATCATAGATAAGAGGCCATCCAAAAATTAAAGTACCTAAGGCAAGGTGATAAGAGTGTTAAGGATTACTACATGAATTTTTGTAAAGCTTTCCAACTTGCAAAATTTCATTAGGATGACTATGAATAAGCATCTAACTTTCAAGGAGGACTTAAGCCCTAAACATTGGACGATGCTTTTGAATTGGCTCTTAAGGTTGAAAAGAAACTTCAAGGCCACACTAGAGGTCCTAAATCTTCTAAGGGTAAGAACGCCAAAGCTTTTGAAAGTGAGAATGGAGCTAGGAAGAATGGAAATGCTAAAGAAGACACCAATGAGAAGCAAGAGAAGATCGAGGAGGATCAAAATTTCAAGAAGGACTACTCCAAGAATGGAAAGGGTCAAGGAAATGACTATGTATCCAATCTTCAATGCTTCAATTGTGGTGAAAAAGTACACAAATAATGGAAGTGTAATAAGCCAAAGGTTTCTAAGAGAAAGGAGGTCCAAATCTTAGAAAAGGAAGAATCTTCCAATAAAGGTAGATCTCTTATGATTGAAGATGCAACAGAAATTAGTTCTTGTATTTTTATGGGAAATGTAAATGTTAGTCAAGGAAATGAGGAAGAAGAAAAATTTGATGAAGTAGAGATCAATGAGAAAATGAGTTCTCAATTATTAAGCAAAGGAGTGCTCAATACTTCAAGGTTTCAAGGAAGGAAACAAAGGACTTCATTAAAGGGACCAATAGATCTTTAAAGTCCAAGATGGCATATGCTGCTAATCAAGGAGGGTTCCTACCTCATGAGTCATGGGAGGTGAAGGATCCAAGCCAAATGAGTGGTAAGGATCAAGGAATTTCTCCAAGAAGGGTCAAGAGCATCACTAGAAATTATGGTTCTCATACTTTTTGCAATTTTTCTATACCTTGTGGTAAGAGGAAGGAGATTCTAAGCCAAGTTGAGGTTCTCTCATGGGAGATAGATGAGTCTTCTAGCCAAGGTATGTGGAAGAATGATTCCTTTGATGATGTTTTTGATGAAAATGATGTTAAAGCCATGGAGGAGAGTTTACCTTTTAAGTTGGTATCTCTAAAATGGGTTGAAGAGTTTTTGATGATTCCTTTGAGGAGGAGAAGCCATTGGAATTGGGAACTCCTATTTGGGATCTTGAACCTTCAAAATTTGATGTTATTGGACAGCCATATGTTGAAGATCAAGTTGAAACAAAGATGGAGGGGAGAAGCCATGAAGAGTTAATTAAGTGTGAGCTTTACCTTGTTGATGGTAGTAATGTTTCTCATGTTGAAGCTAGTGTGATGGATGCTAGTTTTTCACTTCAGCTTGGTAGTGGTTTGTTCAATGGTTATGATGTGCATCATGATCATTGTAGTGATTATGATAATATTATGAGTCTTGTTTTGTTTGATACAAACAATGCAATTTTTTATGCCATTATTAGTAAGAGCAAAGCTTGTATGGAATAATGATAACTATGGTGGTAGTCATAGTAGAAAGATCATTATTGATGTTGGTGAAGACATTGATAATGATATGATTTTCCAAAAATTGGAGATGTTTTCTATAGATTATGACAAGGATGAATTTGTCAAAGGTGTTGATGATCTTGACTGTCCTTGCTATGAAATGGCTGAGTAGCATGAAGACAATCTATAGTGTGATGATGATGGTAAAGGGAAGTGAAGTGGCAGTCTTCCAAACACTAAGAAGAAGAAGGTAAAGAAGAGGAAAAAGGATGGAAGAAGGGAAACTGATTTGAGGAGATCTAACCCTTTTAAATTTTCTTACTTTTCTTTTGTTGCAACTCATGGAAGAAACACATGGGATTTGGTGATCTCAAAATGGAAACATGGTGAAGCTTTTGAGGGCAAAGACCATTGATGGGATGCGATATCGCATGGGCCGCGATATCGCGGTGCATCGCCAAGTCTATAAATAAGAGGCAGCTCTCCCTTGTTTCTCATCTAGGCCTAGACCGTAGTGAAACTCTGGCATTTTTCCCCTCCAGAGATAGAATAATTTCCATGTGCCCGCAGTAGGAACTCTAAAGTGAACGAATCTTTATTCGAGCAAATATTGTACCTGAATACAAGTTTGTGTACGGAAATAAAGACGAACTTCTTGGATAAACCTTGCAATGCATGGAATAGGCTAATTAGGATTTTATTTACTATTATTTATTATTTGTCATTTAAATGCTTTATTAGTTCATTAAATCTCTCTCAACCCTTCTCTACTAGTTAAGTGCCTCAGTACGACCACTTTGAGCACGTGCATTACACTTGGTGATCCCAGCAACATTTAGCATTTGGTAACCAAGGTTGCATTAGTTCAGGGTGTGAATGGTAAGTGGGAACGGATGTTGATGCTAGGTTAATTCAGGCTTAGTTAGTTAGTTAAAGTTATTCAGTTAGTCTCTTCACCCTTCACCTTGTTAGCATAGGAGATAAAACAAAAAATACTATAAAAATCACATACGTCAGACTTACTTAACCATACAACTGTGACAACTACAAGTAAGTCTGGGAAGACAATGAATGATTAACCTTAAGTGTTCCATAAGGCGTGTAAACACTTAGTCTGTGGAGTTCGACTGGATCACGTGTGCTACGCTCGTATTCATATGGTTGAGTGTAGGGATACCTCGCCACTCATCAACCATATCCATTCTTATTTCATGAATTTCTTTGTTGTGATATAAGCACAAAATTATGCTTGTGTGTGTGTGTTTATGTGTGTCATGCAAATATTGTGTTATGTGTCTATGTGTTTGTGAAATAAGTTTTGGATGGTAGAGAAAAAATGTTCTAAGCTCTAACCAATCCATGTCTATTGTGTATTGGTTTATGTATCAATTGTGGCCTATGTGAGGGGTCAACAGCTATTCCAAGTGTAAAGACATATTGTGTGGAAATCAAGAGTCTTTTGAAGGAGGATTGTGTTGATGTGGACATCAAATAGGCCAAAGTAATATCTCTCCAATGATGGGATCTTTCCCTGGAGTTTTAGCATATTTGGGAGTGTTTTGGGGCCATTTTGATGGCTTTAGGATGTTCCAAGGGCTATGAGGACTTGTTTGGAGGTGTCTGGAGGTTCTAAGTTTGAAAATAAGCATCTTTAAAGTTGACCGTGGTAGGATAGACCTCTACACTAATAGTTAGATGTCTACACTGCATATTAGATATCTTTGCCAAGATGTCTACTACAAGACATCTCCTCCAAGATGTCTACTCTGATAACTTCTACACTTAGGAGAGACATCTCTTATTTCTTGAAGATGTCTTTCACAAATTTTAACGAACATTAAATTGAATGATAAATTGGAGGGAAGATGTAGAGATAGGTGGAAAAGGTATAAATAGACCTCTTGGGCCTTCAATTTGATGAAGAGAGTCAAAAGAGAGTCTAGAGAGAGAAAGAGAGAGTGTAGGAAGTTAACAAAAGAGTAGAGAGAGAGATAGAGTCTTGGCAAGGTGCCTTGATGATCATCCTTGTGAGTGTGTGATTTCTTGGATTGAGTGTGTGAGAGTTGGATTGAATCTCTTATTTGTTCTTGGGAATTATGCTTCCTTTCATATGTAAATTCTCCATTTGAGCAAGAATAAAGCTTTCATTTTCCTTTTCTTGTTCAAATTTGCTATTTTGTAAGTTTGAAAGAGCTTGGATTATGGAATTCATGGGAGCTCCTCATCAATCCATCAATAGAATTTTGCTATAGAGCATGTAGCCCAAGGAGAGGTAGAAATTTTGTAAGCACTAGAACAAGGATAGTGACTCATGTTGTCACCAGATTGCCTCCAGGCCATCTAGGAGAAATCGATCATGTCCATGGTTATAGTGGAACTTAATTTTGGTCCATTCATGGAATTTTCTCTAGAAATAGTAAAAATGCAACTCCAAGCATCAACACTATGGCCCACACTTACAAATAGTGTGGAATGGTACATAGGAGAAACATACTAGTTTTGGAACAATAAGTAGGATGATGCAACTATTAAGATTAAAGGAGTCTCAATGTCCTATTCAGTGAAAGCAATTGCTAAGGCCCTCAATGTGCCTAATGAAGGAGCAAAGATGGTACAACTCTCCACCAGATTTGATATTGATGTAAGGAGACTATGGTTGCAAAGGGCATATGGTAAGGATGATAAAGATTATAGTGAGCTGACCTTAGAGGAAAAGATCTATTTCAAAATTGGCACTTACCACCTGTTCCCTACAAAAAGGCTCAATCAAATATCAACATATTCTACAAGAGGAAGTTCCATCTTGATTGAAAAATTCAATGCAAACATCGCCCATCTCTACTTCCTTGAAATTCAAAGGCATTTTGAAGAAAAAAAAAAGGTAAGGAAGTTGACACTTCCATTCCTTTGCCTTATTAGGAAGCTGTGTAGATAAGTTGGAATCCTAGGGTACAGTAATGACATCCTTAAGAAGGCTCAGAATGCTTCATATGTAGAGATGCTCAAATCGGTGCCTCCACAGAAAGACCAAGTAGAAAAATCACTAGGCACTAAGGGAACTACAGGTACCACACTTGTTGGTAGCACTCCAGCTACTAGTTAGCAACAACAAGCCAAGCCTAGTAATTAACAATAGATTGAGCAGTAGTAGTAGCAAGAATAACAATATCAACGATAGCAAGATCCACTACTTCCATAGGATTACAAGCCATTAATGAGCCATTTGCAACAAATTGCAGAAACTATTAGTTGTAGAACACAAGAAGATGCCAATATTTACAAGGTCATAGACAATGCCAACTAACCCATAGTTTCAAAAAACCTAGCTAGTGGGTAGGTGTCAATGAAAATAGGAGGAGGGGATCAATGGTCATAATAGATATCAGGGAATGTTGCATTGTTCCAAGTGATGCTTGAGACTAGAGAAAGAGCCACAATTATGTTAATGTATCATCAAGATGCAGTAAGAGCAGCAGAGGTGATCATAGATCACATTAAAGAATCATTCAACATCCTTGTTGTGGCATCAGTGGATCTCTTTGAAGCAAGAGACACTCAAAGGTTGGCCAATTACTCAATGAATCCTGCTAAACATGAGGACATCCTTGATAGACTTCTGCAGATAGGAAAAGTCATGCAGAATTTGTTTGATATTCCAAGTGATATCACTACAATGCAGTCTAAACTAATCACCACCAAGGAAAAGTTAGTCATGGCTAAGATAAGGGTAGAGCATATTGAGAATGAAGTCCATTGACTACAAGAAGAGCTTGCGAGCTTGAGGGAAAAAAGAAGCAATCCCACATAGTCAGTGATGCTTGACCAACTCAATCAATTTTGAACCAAGCATGTGAATCACCTGATTGATCATAATTTAAAGATGAAACAAGAGAAGTAGAAATTGTTTTGGGATGAGTCAGTAGTAGAAGCATAGACATATGCATATGCCAAAGCATTGATCACTTTGCAAGAAGAGAATAAGTAATTAGCTGCAAATAACACAAGGTTGAAAAATTTAGAAAAAAAAAAGAATGTTCTTGAAGAAAGCATCCATTAATTAAGAGAATAACTTATGAGAAGCAACCAAGACATGAGTTACTTGGCTAGAGAAAACAAAATCCTATCAATAGAAAAAGTCCATGTAATAGGACAAAAAATTGCTATAGAAATAAGTGCATAATAAAATGAGGCTAAAAAGCATGAGAGGCTTAAGGAACATTTTAGAGACTAGATGAGCATGTCTAAGTAGATCAACAAGAAGGAGATCTAGATGGAAAAGGCCAAGATCAATTCAATCTCTACAGATAGTCCTGATTGGCAGCCAATTCTATACAGTCTCACCCATGTGCATCAAGAAAAAACAAAGAACAAAGACCTGCAGATCGAGGATCTTACAGAATACATGGGGTTAGCAAATCTTCGCTATGCTAACCTAACCATGTTAATAGTAGGTAAGCCCAAAAATGAGTTGGAATAGCACGTAGTAGCCATGTATGCTCTATATGAGAAAGAGTTTGCTAACAAGAAAGATGCTATGTAAAAACTTCATGTGGAAAACTTTGAATTAGAAGTTGTAAAGGCTAGCTACTAGGTCCAGAAAGAGGTTGTAGCAAACCTAGCTCGTAGAATGTTAGACCATCAAGAACTAAGAAAAATAGCTAGGGCATTTGAAGATGAGAGATGACAATTTGCAATGTGGTACGTGAAAGCTAATTAGATGTTGCCATAGCTACCATGCCTATGGGATGTACTAGCTCCATCACACATTGTCCAACAAGCATGCACGGTACATGATCCTTGGACAAGAGAAGAAAAACTTCAGGCATTGTTGAACAGATATCAATTTAAGAATCCTAATGATAAAGGGAAGTAGCATATGGAAGAGCCACCACCACTAGGAACCTAATATATATTGAACCACTTACATTTTTGTTTTGTTTTATTTTGTCATACACTTTTGTCAAATTTTGTACAAACACCACTATGACATTCGGAGTCATGTAAATAGTTTGTCAGTCATATATAGTTGAATCTACCTTCCAATTTTGTAAGGGACTTCATACTCATTTTGTTCTAACTTGATGATGAATTTTCAGTTAGTTGTGGGGGTATGATAACTCCAAATTCTTTCACTTTCAATTCTAAGATGATGCAAACTTAAATAGTTTTAGTATTCGATTTGCTTTGCCGTAACTTTCTAACCATGTTTAAATTTGAAAGGTAATAATTTCATTCTTAAAATAAATTCAAAATTATGGAAACTAGAAACTTTATTAATTGGAGATTGTAAAATTTGGTTGGATAATAAAACACTACTTAAAAACTATACACTCTTTTCATATAATAATACAAATAATCGATATGATTTGTTTTCATACCCTAATAGTACTAGGTCAATTTGTAGAGTTTATTTTTAATTTTCATTAATATGTAATATCTTTGTAATAGATCTTATAGGTCTTGATGAGTGGCGAGGTACCCCTACACTCAACCATACGAATATGAGCGTTTTCACGCGTGATCTGGTCGAACTCCACAGATAGACTAGTTATGGCACCCAGACAGTTATCCTTAGGTTGTAGTTCACTGTCTTCCCACCTAGACTAGTATTAGCTTTATCACATATGGTTTAATCCAGAGTGAGGTGTATGATGTGTTCCTAATCTAATACTACTCTTGAAGGTAATATAAAGTAATATTAACTAAGCTAGGAGGAAAAGGTAAGAGAAAATCTAAACTAGCCTAAGTGCGATGAGCATCTGTTCCTTAATCATTTGTACACATCTTGGATCTCGTGCATGACTACCACTAGGATTACCAAGCGCATGGCCTAGGTACGCCATTGGGTACCAAGTAGTCACACTTAAATGCTCATGATTAAGTTGTAATCATTCCGTGTTTCTAGGAGATAAGGGTAAGAGAGATTAACTAAGAAAGTAAGAAATAACAATTAAATAAATAAATAAATGACAAAGTGAATGCTGCAATGATGAAGTAATCTCGATCTTTATTTCTGGTCATGTGTGTGTCCAAGTATGTCACACTCGAATAAAGGATGTTGTACAATTACATTCACCACACTGCGGGCATACACTGGAAAATAATCTATCTCTGGAGGGATCAAACTACCAGAGTCTAGCTACAATCTAACTCTAACATGTCAAAAAAGGGAGAGCCACCTCTTATTTATAGAACTAGTGGTGGGCTACAATATCGCGTATGCGATATCGTGGCTCATACTATATCGCATACGCGATATCGCGTTCCATGTGATATCGTGTCCCATCATACCCCCACGACTGAATAAGAACTCGTCCTCGAGTTACAGTGATTATGCAGTGGATACGTATGCTATTATTGGATGGAAAAAGAAATGGAATGATGCCGTAGTATGGGAAGAAAACAAAATAAAGACACAACACATAGAATATGTTACAACTACAAAAATTTGGAACTCATGTAGTTCCTAGTGGCGGTGGCTCCTCCATTGGTGCCTTCCCTTTATCTTGTGCTTCATGTTTTGAGGTTTGATGATGCTAAAGTATGGCTTGTAGCTTTTTCTCTTTAGTCTAAGGGTCTTATGCTGTCCATGCTAATGTTCCAATGTATGACGGAGTCGGCACCTCCCATGAATAGGGTAGTTGCAGGAACATTTGGTTGGCCTTGACATACCAAGCTGCGAACACCCATCGTTCCTCCTCATAGGCTCTGGCTTTGTTCTTGTATTCGTGAAGGTCCATTAGCAATCGAGTCAAGTCAGTTGTGACATCTTTTTGTCCCTGGTAGCTGGCTTTTACCACCTCAAGTTCAGAATTTGCAACTTCCAATTTTTCTAACAGCTTCTTGCACTCTACAAATTCTGCTTCATATTGAATGTGGGTGGTTGCTACCTGCTGCTCGAGCTATGTTCTTGGGCACCCTGCTATTAACATGGCAAGGTTGGCATATCTAAGGTTTGCCAACTCCATGTATTCCATCAAATCCTGAATCTGCAGGTCTCGATTCTTATCTTTCGCTTGGTGGACAAAGGCATATGTGTCCAATACTGCCCGCCAGTTAGTGTGTTGAGCACTGATAGTATTGATTTGGGCCTTGGCCATATGGATCTCTTTCTCCAAGATTTGTCTGTACATCCCCACCTGATCCCAGAAGTGCTCCTTCAGCTTCTCATGTCGTTTAGCCTCATTCTGCCACGTACTTATCTCAATCGTTGACTTTTGACGAATGACATGTACCTCTTCCATCGAGAGGGGTTGATTTTCTTTGGCTAAATGGCTCACGTCTTGGTTGACCTAGATGAATTTTTCTCGTAATTGATGAAAGTGTTCATCGAAAACATTCTTTTGCTTTTCTACAGTGGTTAACCGAAGATTTTCTGTAACCAGCTGCTTGTTTTCTTCTTGTAAGGTCTTGAGTGCCTTAAGATGTGCATGGATTTGCGCCTGTGATGCAGAGGCATCCCAAATAGCCTTCTCTTTTTGTTCAGCCACCTTTTTATTTTCTACGATTAATTTGGTTAGTTGCACAGTTCTAAAGTTTTCTAGCTGGTCTGCAAGAACAAATTGCAGAGGGTCTCGCTGTGCTGCTTGTAAGGCCACGAGCTACTCTTGTAGTTTCTGCACTTCAACTTCAGCATGCTCAACCCTTACCTCTGTTAAGACCAACTTCCCCTTTGTGGAAATGAGGTCTAATTGAATTGCTGTAACATCCTGAGGGATGTCAAACAAGGATGTCAGAACTTGCCCTGTTTGTAGCAATTGATAAATTGCATCCTTATGTTCCGTAGGAGTCATTAAGGTTTTGGCTAAGGTTTGAGCATCCCGTGCTCTTGTGAAATCTGTCAGTGGCACAACAGGTACGTTGAAGGATTCTTTGATGTGGTCTGCGAACACTTCTGTAGCTCCCATGGCATTCTGGTGTTGCATGCCCACCACAGTGGCCCCTTCACCAATCTCTAACTACACGTGGAAAGATGTCGCATTTCCTAAGATCTTTTGTGACCATCTACTTTCCCTTCCTCCTATTTGAATGGATACTTCTCCCCTTGTGCGATCCAACAAAACCGTAGGTTGAATGACATCATCGATGCAGTGGAAGAGGTTTGCGTCATGATGACTTCCCCAACTGACCGTCTCAGCGATGGCCCTAAGATGGCTCATTGACGATCTATAGTCTTGCGGTGGTGGCGGCTAATCCTGGCTTGTGCTAGGCCTTGCTTCTTATTGTTGGCTGGGACCTGTGGCTAGAGGTTGACCAGGTCTAGCCATATGTTCTTCTTCTTATTCTGGCCCTAGCTCTTCGCCAGTGCTTTTCCTTGGAGCTGGCACCTTTAGCAATTCAACATATGAAGCAGTTTGGGCATTTTGGAGGACGTCATTGGTGTATCCTCGAATACCAGCATGTCAGTAAATCTTTCTGATAAGACAAGGGAAAGGTAGCACCATTTTCCCTATCTTTCGTTCTTTGAACTGTCTCAGGATCTCCGTCAAATATAGATGGGGTAGGTTAGCGTTAACCTTTCCCATCAACACTGCACATCCTCTAGCTACATACATTGATATCCTTTTTAAGCCCTTTGTGGGGAAGAGGTGATATGTCCCAATTTTGAAGTAAACCCTCTCTTCCATTGTCAATTCACCGAATGCTTTATCTTTGCCATAAGCCTTCTTCAACCAATCCTTTCACACATCGGGGTCTGAACGAGTGGATAACCGAGTAACCTGGGGTCCTGTATTTGGAAGGTTTAACACTTCCGAAATGGTCTGCGTAGAGAAGTCAATTGTCACACCACAAATATTAATAGTGGTGCCTTGCTTCCTATTGTGCCAAAATTGGTACGTCTCTCCTAGGTACCAGGCATTGCTTTCAGAGAAGATAGGCCATAAGGGAGACCCTTTGAGGTGATCCCTAACAGCCTCAGGAGTGAACTCTGTAAATGATTTAAAGTTCAATTCCACAATCACCGCAGCCAATGTGGACTTCTCATGGATAGCTTGAACAAAATCTTGGGGCAACGTGAGCTGTTGTCCCGGTTCAGACACTGCACCAGCTCCTCCTTCTGCCTACTCGGACTGTTCGATAGGAGGTTCGTTTTGATGAATGTTGAATGATTGCTCCTCCTATTCTACATGTTTTCTGGCAAGTCTTCCACCACTCCAAGATTGTTTCTTTCCACCTTGAGTAGGACCTTCCTGTTGTACATGTTTTGGGGCCATCTGCAATCACACGGGGTCAAGTGTTAGTAAGGTTGTATTTGAAGTTAAGTTATACCTTACTACTTGTCTTTAATAATGATCTTATGTTATCACGTGTTATAGAGCCCGAAAGTTTGTAATAATGAGTCCTGTGACGTAGGTGGTTTCCATTTTAGTTTCCTAGTATACCTAAGGGTTAAATGATTTTTAGGCACAATTATTCTAAGTGTTAGAGTTAATTACCCTAGATGATGTCCTTTGGGCGATGATAAATTTCAAAAACGTTAGGCACTTTTTAGCAAGTGTCCCTCCCCCACAACTAAGCTGAACACTCTGAGTTCAAGTAGGTTCATACGGAATGAAAATCGGAGTACCAGTGAGCGAGATATAGGTATAAAAGCAAGGGTCTCACAATCGTAAGTTGTAGAGAAAAAATTCGAAAAACTCCCCCATGTGAATAGTGGAAAATGATGGTAAGCGTTGCAGAGGGGTCACGTATATATATTTTCATCAAAGTTAGGGCACTTAGAGAATGTACCGAATTTTTAAAGGATTTTCATAAAATAAATGTTGGAACTAAGGACATGAGGCTATTGTTAAGGAGTTCTTGGGTAATTAGATGGTTTTGAAGGCACGACGAATGATGAGTGAGTGTAATTGAATAATAAAACCTTGGGTGGTAAGAAAAAGGGTATGTGATGGTACATAGGAATGTTATTATTCAGAGGGACAGTAGTAAGGAAAGAAAATCAATTGAAAAAATTATGCTAAGGGTAAGAGATGATGTGTGTGAGCTTATGTCATAAGTGAAGATTACAAAAGATTATACAAGTGGGTCCTCCCCAAAGCAGGTTCCAACCTATAATGCCCTTATGTAACCATACTTAAAGTGTCCATGGGCACTAGAAGGGTTAAATGTAATCCGCACTAACTCCACAAAACACACACATGTAATTATCACCGGAATGAGATGAAAATTCTATGTTACATGGGACACGAGCTACAATTACATGAACAGTGAGATGAGATGAACAATAGAAAGGGATTGTAGAGATTGGGACATGAGGTAACTGACCCAGGGTACAGCGAATCCTACATGTGAAGCATGATTAAGGTGTCATTGACCCATCGTTCCAAGATTAGGACCAAGTTCATTCCTCTAATCAGTGACATCACATTGTTTCTTCCCATGATGAGCAACTATGAGAGTAGCAAAACAACAAGGCGTACGATCACTTGGCATTTTGTTCAAGGGAGGAGTAACTTTTGTTTTGTGGCACTTCCTTTTTCTTTTTCTTTTTCTCTTTTTTTTTTTCACTTTACCGAGTCCAGAGAAGCCGCCAACCTTCAGGCATGGGTACATGTCTTTCCAATGGGACCCCCTAGAACAACATTTGATTTTTGAGTGCCCTTTTGATTACTCTTATTTACATTTTTCATTAGATCTACAAGGATCTTAGTACAACCACATTGCATGATAACTCCCACAAATGTCACCAAAGAGAATCCACAAGTTCCCTTGATCACACCCTAATCATTCCCTCTTGGTCCATCCTCCTTCATTCTGGGTACAATGAACACAAANTTTGAAAAATAAAAAAAATGGAAAAACAAAAAAGTTGTAAAATCAAAGAAAATAAAAAGTGGTTATTAATCCTGCTTGTTTTTAAGATGGGGGATATCCCCCATAACTAAACGGTTGAGTATGGTAAGGATTAATAAATCAAAGATGAGGATCCTTGCATGTTGGAAATATTGGGACCCGGTCATACTTATCCCATCGGGGTTCACACACTTGATTATATTGAGCATAGTGGGGCAATTTATGCGATGTAGTTCCTGGATAACGAGTTGACCCACTATGATATTTAGGACCACTAGATGGTATGCAAGGATTGGGATGATGCCTCCCATGGTTGTGTTCATTGGGCCTTATGGTTGTTGGAGTGTTAGTTGGTGGCCCTGATGAAGTAACATGAGGCGTTGGGTTCAAAGGTAAGGGTGCACCATAGTGTGGGACTTGTGCTGAGTTGGAAAATGCAGTGGCCTCTGAATTATGTTGTCCCTTCTTACGGTTGTGTTTAAAGAAGGGGTGCTTTTGATGTTGAGGAGGCTTCTCATTGCTATTGGTAGTAGTAGCACAAGTGTTATTTGTGGGTTGCTGTTGTGGTGTAGGTACCTTAGGAACAATTGGTGGTGATGTGGAAGGAGGGAAAGGATGAGAATGTTGAAAATTAGGAGGATTGTAAGGTGCACCAGGTGGTGTTTGTGTTGGAGGTATGTGCTGATAGTATTGTGGTGAGATAGAGTATGTTGGCCCAATTGGAGAAACAGGATGTTGAGCTTGATAAGCGTTTGGATTCAGATAATATGAAGGGTGCCTCTAGTCTAAGGGTGGTCTCCCCCACAACTGGGATTATTGCCATTGTGATCGAACACAGTATCTCTGTATGAACTTTGGATGTAACGTGTTTCCCCGATGCTCCGGTAAATGTAACAATATTGGGCATTGGCCCTTGGGGTGATCGTACAGGCATATGTTGCATTCATACGTATGATTGGCAGTTGAGCACTTATTTCCTTTATCCCTTCTTTTTGATTGTCTAATGTTTTGTCCTGCTTCTTGGGTTGTTAAAACTCTATCCCCAATGTTGTTGATAAATTCTCCATACTTTTGACATGTTCATTCCAACATCTTATTGATCTTTGCCTCGACTTCTTCTAATGATTTTTGTATTGGCAAAGATGATGTTTCCATCCTAAGATTGGTTGATTTCTCCTTTTTATGATCATGGACCTTTGTTAAGTTGAAATTTTGGCCCAATTTATGTTTTTCAACACTCTCCCATCTAGCCATTTCTCCTTCTTCCTTTGCTGCCCGTTTAATAAGCTCTTGGATTTGATGGGTTTGTAGTTCGTGTAGTTGACCTTGGGCATACATTCCTAAGGTCTCTCTTGTTTCATTACGTAGCCCATCAATAATATGGTACATTAGCCTTTCCTCGGAAAACCCATGGCCTGCATAGTTGTTTAATAGTGCATAATATCTTTCTAAGGCCATGTCCAAGGGTTCATGTTGTGCTTGTTTCCATCCTTGGATTTGTTTCCTCAAGGCTGACACTCCTACGTAGGTTTGATATTTTTCGTTAAAGACTTCTACCATTTTTGACATACGTCATATTGAATTTTGTTTTAATGATCTATACCATACTTTTTCTTGGTCAACGAGTGTCATAGGGAAGAGCTTGAGTTTTTGCCAATCGTTATCAATGTTGTTCCATGCGCAGGCATCGTAGAAGGCTAGTAAATGTTGTTGCGGATCTAAGTCATAGCCTCCTGAAAAAGTAGAAAAGTTGTTTAAATCGAGCCTGGGTAGATGGCTCGCTTTACGATGCCTACGTGAGATTCGAACAGCCTCCTGTATTTGCGTTAAGCTTATAGCGGCCGGTGGGGGCTCATCATCATCGGGTAAGTTATGCTTTCATGTGTTGGGATGACATTGTTTTTGTTCATGTTGATAAGAAACCCCCACTTCAGGTTGTATACTCTAATCTTCATCATCATATAATTCATTGGTTCTCCAATGAACTTCCTCACTAAGTGTGGCATTATTGTAATCTTGTAGGAGAGGCATGGTTGTGAAGTTGTGTGTGAATTTATATATGACTTTTTTTTAATAATTATTTCTTTCTAAAAGATATATCGTTAAGTCTTATAAAACGATCTTGTATGATATAACTAATCTAGATAACTAGGATCGTCCTCGGCAATGATGCCAATGATGAATGACGAGGTACCCCTACACTCAACTATATGAATATGAGCATTTTCACGCACGATCCGGTCGAACTCCACAGATGAACTAGTTGTGGCATCCAGACAGTTATCCTTAGGTCGTAGTTTGCTGTCTTTCCACTTGGACTAGTATTAGCTTTGTCATGTATGGTTTAGTCCAGAGTGAGGTGTATGATGTGTTCCTAATCTAATGCTACTCCTGAAGGCAATAGAAAGTAATATTAATTAAGCTAGGAGGAAAAGGTAAGAGAAAATCTAAACTAGCCTAAGTGCGCTGAGCATCCGTTCCTTAATCATTCGTATACATCTTGGACCTCATGCACGACTACCACTAGGATTACCGAGCGCATGGCCTAGGTACGCCACTGGGTACCAAGTAGGCACACTTAAATGCTCATGATTAAGTTGTACTCATTCCGTGTTTCTAGGAGATAAAGGTAAGAGAGATTAACTAAGAAAGTAAGAAATAACAATTAAATAAATAAATAAATGACAAAGTGAATGCTGCAATGATGAAGTAATCTCGATCTTTATTTCCGATCATGTGCGTGTCCAAGTACGTCACACTCAAATAAAGGATGTCGTACAATCACATTCACCACATTGTGGGCATACACTGGAAAATAATCTATCTCTAGAGAGATCAAATTGCCAAAGTCTAGCTACAATATAACTCTAACATGTCAAACAAGGGAGAGCCACCTCTTATTTATAGAACTAGCGACGGGCTACGATATTGCGTACGTGATATTCCACGGAAAGATGCGATATTGCGTATGCGATATCGTGGCCCATGCGATATCGCTCGGCAGACGCGATATCGCGTCCCATGAGGTCTTTATATGTACTAAAGCTTCATTTCATTTATTTAAGTAAACCTAACACTTAAAATTGTAACATACTCTATCAATTTTTCTCACACAAATAAAATAACCATTTTGGTACATAGTAGTATGGTTCTTATAGCTTTCTGTGTTGTGTTATTGCAGACACCAATAAAGAGTTCTTAAACAATAGCATTTAGAAATCAGTTACAAAATTTAGAATTCCAACCCACAATTTTATAGGCATGGGCCAAGGGCAAGGTTGGAAATATATGGGTCCCAAACTTTAATATGCTTTTTACTTTAATCCATAATGGTATTAAAGATTCATTTTTTCGTCTGAACTACCCTTACGGATTCGGCCCCACCCACGTCCGCCACTTGCACCATGATTCGTATGCTGCTGGAGTCGAGCAGTGAGAGGGTTTCAGCAATGTCCAAATGAATTTTTGATAAGCCGAAGTATAAACGCTGCCATTTTTGTTTTTGCCTCTTACGATTACCCATTATTTCAATCCCACGTATCTCCTTGGCGAAATTTTTCTACGAAGTTTTGCACAAAGATGTGAAACTGCAACCATGGTCCAATCAGAAAATGTCATTTTCTGAAAATTAATCTTTACTGCTTTGCGGCCTTTTGGAACTTTGTTGTTCTTCCGCTCTCTGCACTCCAGCAAATCTAAAAATAAAAAAAAATTGCAGTCGCGTTTCTCCCCATTGGACCTTCACTACAGACTATTGAGTGGTGGTCCACCCTGTTTCCTCTGCGTGAGGGGCTTCACCATGGTCTCCAGGTTGCAAGGTTCGCATGAGCTGTTGCACTGTGGTTCTTCAGATTTGGCTAGGCTGTCCGCTGCATTTGGCTCTTCGATTTTTCGTCTCAGTTTTCTGCTGCGGTTTTTTTTGCTATCGTGGTGCCCTGGGTTTCTAGCTTCCTAGGCTACTACGCTGCACTCTACTGGCTGTGAGCCAGGGTTGCTGCATTGCACTCTAGTGACTATGGGGTAGTGGTAGCAGTGGGCAGCAGGGTGTTGAGCCAGTTCCAATGGACGTGGAGCTTCTTTCATGCAAGGATATGGATGAATCTTTAGCGGCTGCTACTTCTTCATGTCAGGGAAGTTCTCCCAACTCAGATTCTTTAGATTTTCTTTTACCTAAAGATATTTTTGAATCTATTTCTCAAGATTTTTCTACACGCTTTATTTTTTTTCAAATAGTGGGTTATCTACCTCGATCATTAAGCATCAATTTGCATATTAAAAATATTTTACAAGCCTACGGAATACAAGTCTTACACGCTTGATACTATGCTCATAATTTTGTCGTTGCTGAACTTTCTAAGGCTTCTCACATCGAGAAAGCTCTCTCTCTTCAAATTTTTCCTACTCGTAATGCTACACTTATCACCTGGGCCTGGAAATTTGATTTCAATGTCAGCGACCTAGCCTTTAATATTATCCCTTTTTATGTAGAACTACCTAATCTTCCTTTAATCTTTTCACCTGTTGATTTAGACATAGTTAGCGCCTTAGGTCGAGTCATCTTCGACCATGGAATTGAGGTTAACGGGGCTCACTTTTGTCACTACTGTATCGAACTAGACATTTCCCAAAAGAAAACCACTTTAACCTTAGGAGCTGGAGGTAAAGTTTTTACTCAAAAGGTAGACTATTTTTATCTTCCTAACTTGTGTAGCTACTGCCATCGTGCAGAGCACCATATTTCTACCTATCCCTTTCTAGCTAAGAAAAAATCTCAAACCAATCCTCCCAAATCCAGTCCTGTACTCAATCCTCAACCTAACCCACCAATTGCTCCCATTAAGTTTGGTTCTACTTCTAACAATGCTCCACACCTTTCTTCCTCATCTACTCCCTTCAAGGCAAGAGTTTCCCAATCCCATTCTCTCATTAAGGCCAGGTCCAAGGCACCAATCATCCACTCACAATCAGTCCAAGATTCACTTTTATGTGATGAGTTTGTCATGGTAGGGGGAAGGAAAAGGGCCAAAGCATCTAAAACCACTACTCCTCCTTCCTCTTCTTTACCCAAAACTAACCCAGCTTTAACTGTTAATACAAGCAACTCCTTTGCAATTCTTTCCACTACTATGACAACTGACATTCCTAACCCCGATCCTTCTACTACCCTGTCACTCATAACATCTAGAGCTTCCCCATGAACCTCCTATCTTGGAATGTTTAAAGCCTAACTGATAGGCTTCATTGCAAACGAGCTAGCAACTTTCTCTCTAGTCTAAATCTCACTTTGGATTTCCTCCTTCTCCAAGAAATCAAGATCTCAGCCGAACAATTATCTCTTTCAGCCCACTGGTTTCTTCCCCATTCTTCTATTCTCGCTACTTCTCATGAGTGTGGCAAAGGTGGAGTAGCCATTCTTTATCCAGCCTATTGGAAAGACAAACTCCTTCAGCATGGGTCCGATTTATGTCACTGAGTGGCCTAGGCTGTTTTCTCCTCCTCACATGGTCCCTTCGGAGTTTATTCTATTTATGCTCCCAATGACTCTACCGAACGGGCCCAATTGTGGCATGAACTCACTCATAGCCTCCCTTCTATTCCTTGGATTTTTTGTGGTGATTTTAACATGATGGAATTCTCTCATGATAAACTTGGGGGTGTTTTCTCTCATCTTCCGCATCACGAATTTCAAGCTTGGTCAAATTTTAAGAAACATTTCTATCTTTTGGATGACATTGCAGACACTACTAGTGGCTCTCTAAACAACTTCACTTGGAACAATCTTTGTAAGGGGCAGGCTCGCATTTATATTCAATTAGATAGGTATTAATTTTCCACCCTTTCTTTTTGATAGACCCTTTCTACTACTAAAGTCCACCAACACGCAACCTTATCTGATCATTTCCCTATTACTTTATCTATGCAGATCCATAATGACCACCAACGACGGAATTATCATCTCTTTAGGCTGCAAAGTCAATGTTTCTCTTCTCCTTTCACCCAACAACTTCTTTCTAGCCTTTGGAACGCTGAACCAAGACCCTTAGGTCCAAAGGGTTGGATCCACTGGTGGCTTCGAACTACTAGTAGAGTTAGGAATCTCGCCCGTCATTATGGTAAGGAAGTTGACTCTCATTCTCGGCAAGAGTACACCAACATATGCTCTACCATTGAGCACCTTATGACCAAACTAACTGATGATCCCTTCAATAGTCACCTTCAAGGGGAGCTTGCCAGGGTCCATATTGCCTTTCAACATTGGGAAGTATATAAGGCACAAGGTGCCTTGATTAAAAGCCAACTCACTTGGCTAAACATTCAAGATGAGAACTGTAAGGAATTCTTTAACTACCTTAACCGGTCCTCCCCTTCACCCTCTTTAGATAAACTCTCCATAAATGGATCCATTATCACTAACCAAAATAGTCTTCTCTCTTCTCTTAAGTGATGAGACGCGGTTTGTGTCAGCTGCGATATCGCGTACGTGATATCGCAGCCGACGCGATATCGCATCCCCCACGATATCGCGTACGCGATATCGAGTCCTTCCCTATGATATCATGTACGCGATATCGCAGTCCGCCGCCATGTCTATAAATAAGAGGCAGCTCTCCCTTGTTTGGGGATCCTAGTTTTAGAGTAGCGAAGCTCTGGCAGTTTGATCCCTCCCGTAGTGCGGTGAATGTAATTGTACGGTGTCTTTATTTGAGTGTGCCGTACTTGGACATGCACATGATCGGCAATAAAGATCGAGATTACTTCATCATTGCAGCATTCACTTAGTTTATTTATTTGTTACTCATCGCGATTAGTTTCTCACCCTTAAACTCCTAGAAGCGGAACGAGTACGACTTGATTACGAGCATATAAGTGTGACTACTTGGTAGCCCAGTGGTGTAGCTAGGGGGATCTACGCTTGGTAACCCAGTGGCGTATTTGGGGTCTACACTTGGTAATCCCAGTGGTGTACCTAGGCCTATGCTTGGTAGTCCCATTGGCAGTTGTGCATGAAGTCCAAGATGTGTACGGTTGATCAAGGAATCGGTTGCTTGTCGCACTTAGGCTAGATTAGATTTTCTTACCCTTTTCCTCTTAGCTTAGATTAGTTAGTATTATTTTCCACTACCTTCAGGAGTAGCATTAGAATTAGAACACATCATACACCTCATCTAGACTAAACCATATGTGACATATGCAAAAATAGTCTAGATGGGAAGACAGCGAACTGCGACCTAAGGCTAACCATCTAGGTGCTACAACTAGTCCATCTGCGGAGTTCAATCGGATCGCGTGTGCGATGCTCGTTTCGTATGGTTGAGTGTAGGGGTACCTCGCCACTCATCATTGGCGCCGTTGCCGGGGATGGTGCTAGTTATCTAGATTAGTTATATCATACAAGGTCGCTGTAAAGAACTTAACGATATATCTCTTAGAAAGAAGTAATTATAAAAAGTCACATAAATTCACACACAACAATGCCTCTCCTACAAGATGATAATAATGCCACACTTAGTGAGGAAGTTCATTGGAGAACTAATGAGCTATATGACGATGAAGGTTGGAGTATACAACCTGAAGTGGGAGTTTCCTATAAAGATGAACAAAAACAACGTCATCGTAACGCACGAAAGCCTAACTTACCCAATGACGATGAACCCCCACTGGCCACTATAAGCTTAACGCAAACAAGAGGCTGTTCGAATCTCATGTAGGCATCGTAAAGAGGGCCGTCTACCCAGGCTCGATTTAAATAACTTTCCTACATTTTCAGGAGGCTATGACTTAGATCCGCATCAACATTTACTAGCCTTCTACGATGCCTGCACATGGAATAACATTGATAACAGTTGGCAAAAACTGAAGCTCTTTCCTATGACACTCATTGACCAAGCTAAAGTATGGTATAGATCGTTAAAACCAAATTCGATACGACGCTGGTCAACAATGGTAGAAGTCTTTAATGAAAAATATCAAACCTATGCCAAAGTGTCAGCCTTGAGGAAACAAATCCAAGGATGGAAACAAGCAAAACATGAACCCTTGGACATGGCCTTAGAACGATATTATTCACTGTTAAACAACTGTCCAGGCCATGGGTGTACTGCCTGAAATCGTTAGTCTCCGGCTGGAAGGAAACAGAGGCCGTGGGATCGCAGGACGAGCATAGAAGACCCTGCCTTCTCCTGAGGGCGAGCTGGAAAGCACGAAGGCAGAGTACCTCAAGTGGTCCGCACGCGGATCAGACAAGGATTTCCCCGAACGTACACCGAAGTGCTATACGCCGGGTTATGCGTAAACAGTGTAGAAAATGTAAACAAAGTGTAAACAACGTAAAACAGACGCAGGCGGAGCGTAAGTGTAAACGGGCATAAACAGAATGCATGGGCCAAATTGACATAAAAGTGTAAAGAATCTTATGCAGCAAATGTAACAATGATATTATAGAATGAGAATACAGTGCACCGGTTTAACGCAGTTGTGGTGGAGCACAAGGCGGACGAAAAGCCCTGGTGGATGGGAGGGCGGCTGGGCTGGTGTACGCTGTGGGCGCAGCATAGAGACTATGCACGACGTATAGGTTTTTCAGTGTAAGAGGGTTTTGAGCTCTGGTGCGCAGCGTAATTGCTCCTGGGTATCTTCTGGGATTTTTGCCAATCGACCTGGATGAAGTGGAAAATGGGGGTTTTTATACCGGTTGTTACGCTAGACTCAGGTTGGGAGACACGTGGCGCATTGACCGGGTGCATACAATTTACAAATGTACAAAATATTACATTTGTTGGGTGTATACGCTGTATCAGGTCGGCGTATACGCTGGATGTGCTGAGCATGTGTGAACGTGGGTGGAGATGCTGAGTGCTGGGCGTATACGCTCAGCGTATACGCTGGCGGATGCAGGGCATATATGCTGGCAGATGCCCAGTTGCTTCAATCCTTGCTCTTTGGTGTTATCTTCATGCTGTCATTGGAGATTTTATCGTCGAGCATATGCATCTGCAGTACCTGGGCGTGTATGCTGGAGAGTGCCGGGCGTATACGCTGGGGAGTGCTGGGCGTATATGCTGGGTGTATATGCTGGGCGTATACGCTAGGGAGTGCTGGGCGTATATGCTGGGTGTATACGTTGGGGAGTGTACTTAGTGAAAACTAAGTGTTGCGATCCCCAAGGTTGCCGTACCCCCCATCTCATGTAGCCGAGGTCGTTCGTGGGTCCCAGGGTCCTTCTTGGTGTCTGACAAGTACTAAGCTCTGAATTTTGTGGTGTTTCATTGGCCCCTCTTTGTTGATGCTTGGAGGAATTGACTCGAGAAGCGTCGACAAAGAAGTGCAAAACACCATAAGCAACTTGATAAAGACATTGCCCGCTGCCACTTGACGAGATGTCATCGCATCATGTTCAATAGTACATGGGATCGGGCAAGTGAAATTTGTAGCTGGTGGGAGGAAAGAGATCGTGGGGATTGGCGACTGCCCGAGGAATTATGCTGTGAACAGGGGATGTTTGGGTATGTGGCATGCTGATCCTTATCAATAGCCAGGATTTAGCAGACTCGGAGTGCAGACACGCGATGTGCGTCCTTTGGCGGAACAAGGCTCTTGGTTAGTTTTCAAGAGAACTTGTTGGCGAGGCCAAAGCCACGGGAGGATGTATTACATTCTCTGGGAGAACAGGGCCCACGTTTAATGTTCAGGGGAAACCTGTTGGCGGGGAGCCAAAGCCATGCAACTGGATGCTTCTTGACCATTTTCGACATGAGTGCTTGGTTTTGAGACAACTGCCTTCCCGCCTGGGGCTTGTATGGGAAGTGCCAGAGGTCTCGGTTTTCTTTTTGGAGCAGATTGACTCTGAATTTTTCTTGATTTGCTACTCATGCTCAAGTGCGGTGCTGTGTGTTGCGATTGTTTTAAGGCGGTACAGTGTTTTAGATGTACTGGGTATGTCAAGGAGTATGCCGGGATAAAATGTGTTGGCGAATGGATAAGGAATTTTGTCAATGAATGGGGATGTATTGGTGAATGATTTGATTTAGTCTTGCCAGGTATGCTATGAACATTGTCTCATCTTGCCGCTTATGACGAAGTGCAGCTTTGTACAAAACTTCTGGGTGTCATCCTACAAACAAAACTCCGAGGAGACAAGAAGACCGTGAACGAATAAACGAGCTTAGACTTACACGGTGGTCGATGGCACAGAGATGCTGAAGGAGGGAAGGCACTGTATGTAGATGACAGTAGTACTGGTAAGGTCAACTGATGGCGAGCGATGCAGTGAAGCTGAGGGATGAACATGGCGGAGTATTGATGTGCCAGACGTGAACTTGCCAATTTATAGTCTTGGCAGACTATCATGGGTTAGTTTTATGTCATAACCCGTTGGACATTGCCTGTTTAGCGTCATGGCAGATGTTACATTGCCAGTTTCTAGTCTTAGCGGACTATGAAGAGGCAAGCTAGTTTATAGTCTTAGCGGGCCCTAATGGTTATGACAGTGGCAGTTTACTGTCATGCCGGACGGGTGCTAGTTTATCATCATTGCGGACACTGTGGTATTAGTTTTAAGTCATAATCCAGGACTGTTGTGGTGTTAGTTTTAAGTCGTAACCCAGGACTATTCTGTGGTATCAGTTTATCGTCATGATTCCAGGATGAGCTGTGGTACCAGTTTATAGTCGTAATTCCAGGACTTACACGTACCTGAGCTTGTACTCAAACGTAGAACGGCTTTAGGTACAAGTGGTTGATTGGATTGGCAAGTTCGTTCCCTTCTATGTCAGTTAGCTTGAATGCACCATTATCAAATGCTTTGATAACCACGTAAGGCCCTTCCCAGTTGGCTGAGAATTTGTCCGGGTGTTCCGGAATAGCCTTGAGCACAAGGTTGCCTTCTTGAATAGGGTGCTTGTTAATGTCATGCCGATGTCGCTGTTGTTGTTTCTTTTGATACCATTCGATCTGGTCGAGCGTGCATACGCATTCCTCTTCCACCGAGTCGAGGTCAATGATACATAGCTCATTGTTTTGCCCATCGTCGAGGAGTCCGAAGAGTGTGATCCTTAAAGATGGCACCTGTAATTCCAGAGGTAAGATAGCTTCTGAACCGTAAATGAGACTGTATGGAGTTTTACCTGTTGATGTTCGGTGTGTAGTGCGGTATGCCCATAATGCGTATATTAATTGCTCGTGCCATTTCCTTTTGCTCTAGGTGAGCATTTTCTTAAGTATTGTAATAATCATCTTATTTGTTGCTTCTGCTTGCCCATTGCTCTGAGGATAGTAAGGGGATGAAAACGAGTGTTTGATCCCCAAATTGTCACAAAATTTTTTGTCTCGGCACTGCTAAATTGCGGCCCGTTGTCAGTGATGATTGTCATGGGAATGTCAAAACGGGTTATTATATTTTCAAGGATGAAATTGCACACATGTTTAGATATGATTTTTCGAAGGGGAATAGCTTCTACCCACTTCGTGAAATATTCAGTAGCGGTTATGATGAAGCTGTGCCCTGCGGAAGACGAGGGTGTTATTGGTCCAATGAGGTCCAAACCCCATTTTTGGAAGGGCCACGTGATTTGCACCATGTGCAACTCGTTCAGTGGGACATGGATTAGGTTACTATGTTTTTGGTAAGTGACACATGTTTTAACCTTGGAGAGACAGTCATACTCCATGTGCGGCCAATAGTAGCCTAGACATCTTATTTTCGTTGCCATGGCCTTCAGGGCTATGTGTCCTCCGCATAGTCCCTCATGTACTTGTTCAACAATAATTTGGGCATCGATATTACTGACGCATGTTAGCAATATGCCTTCGTAGGATCTACGACATAGTGTGTCCCTTACCAGGGTATACTGCTTAGAACGTTTCTGCACTGCGTCTTTCTGTGCATTTGTTAGATGTCGTGGTGTTTCGAAGGTACTCTTTTATGTCATCATACCATTCTACCATGTGCGTTGTACTAATAGATGCAATTGACAACATGTCGGGAGTATCGATTATCAGTTCAGCACAGTTGATTACAGAACTTGGCAAGGCGTGAAACATGTTAGGCGATATATTTAGCGCTAATGTGTCTAAGGCGTCTGCGATGGTATTATCATTTCGAGAGACATGTTGCACATTAATGTTTTCGAATCGCCTCATTAGGTGTTTTGCCAAGTCACAGTATGGTTGTAAGTGTTGGGCTTTACACATGTAAATATCTGTAACTTGGTTTATGACCAATTGTGAATCCCCTCTGACTATAAGCCATATGATGTTTGAAGCTAGTGTTGCCGCGAGACCTCTAAGGAGACCTTCATGCTCTGCTATGTTGTTAGTATAGTGAAAGTTGAAATGATAGGCAAAGGGTCGGATCTCCCCGGAGGGATAGGTGATGACAGCGGCTGCACTTCCTCCTCGAGAGGTGGATGCTCCATCAAAGTTTAGGATGGCATCATAATCATGGGGCACTATGTCTATGGCGCTTATGTTCTCATCTGGGAATTTTGGTTCTATGGTCGCTTGATCACGTGTTGATGACGTGGCCATTTGATTTGCTATGGCTTGACCCTTGACTGATGATTGCGCTACGTAGTACAAGTCGAACTCGGCTATCATGGCTTTCCATCAGGCTATTCGACTTGTTTCGTAAATGTTCCCTGTTATGGCTCTCAGTACATTGTCCTTACAGATTATGTAAACTTGGTTATGGAAGAGGTAATTTCGCCATTTTCTTAGAGAAAAGACCAAAGCAAACATGACTTCTCCACGTCATTATACTTCTTTTCATGGGCAACTAAGGCATGGCTCAAGTAGTATATAGGAACTTCAGTTCCGTCATCTTGTTTCTGGTAGAGCATAGACACGATTGACGATTCTGAAGTGGCAAGGTAGATGTAAAATGATTTATCATTTTGGGGTGGATAAACTGTAGGTAGTCGGGCAAGTGCTATTTTGACGTTCTCGAATGCTTCTTGGCACTACGGAGTCCATTCAAAATGGACGTTTTTGTGTAACAGGTGATTCATAGGTTTTAGTTTGTCGGTGAGTTTTTCTATGAAACGCCTGATAAACTGCAGCCTACCTTATAGACCTCGAAGTTTGGTAAGGTTACTTGGTGGTTTCAGGTTTGTTATGGCCTTAACCTTATCGGGGTCTACTTGTATCCCTTCTTTTGAGGCTATGAATCCAAACATTTTGCCTATTTTGACGCCAAAGACACATTTTTTTGGATTAAGCCTTAGTTCATACTTTAAACAATGCTTTAAGACTAAGTCGAGGTCTTGTACATGTTGTTCGGTCATTTTTGACTTAACTACAATGTCATCGACATAATCGTTGAGTGACCGTAGCATATAATCACTAAAGATAAATGTCATGGCTCTTTGATATGTAGCCCTTGCGTTCTTGAGACCAAAGGGCATCATGGTGTAACAAAAAGTTCCCCATGGGGTCATAAAGGTTGTCTAAAGTTGATGTTCCGGGTTGATGCGTATTTGGTTGTATCTCGAAAAACCATCCATAAAAGATAGTAAGGCATGTCTGGCAGTTGAGTCAACGAGTTGATCAATGCTGGGTAGGGGAAAGTCATCTTTTATGGTTGCTACGTTTAAATCTCGAAAGTCGATGCATAAGCGAATGCTTCCATTTTTCTTCGGGACGATGACCATGTTTGACACCCACTCGGCGTAATCAACAGCCCGAATGAAACCAGCTTGGTAAAGCTTGGTGATCTCATTGCGAACTGCCAATGCCACCTCAGGTCTAACTTTTCGTGCCTTTTGTTTTACCGGTCTCAGTTTGGGGTCGAGAATAATATTGTGTTGGACAATTCTAGGATCTAGCCCAGGCATGTCCCTATAGGACCAAGCGAATGCTTTCATGTTTTCCCTAAGTACGTTCTGGATGTCTTGGGCCAAGTGCGGTTGTAGTAATGTGCTTATTTTAATACTTTGATTTCCCCATCAGGCATGGTAATGGGGGTTTCAGCTAACGGGTCTTCGGTGATATTTTCGGCCTCTATGTCAAGGAATTTTGTCATACCTTCGTAATCGTCTGTGGTTTGCCATGTTGAGGCTATGAACATGTCATCCGTTGGTGAACTTAAGTTGATGAAGTTTATGTTAATGTCCTGCGTGATGTGGCCGTATGGTCCATCAATGATTAACGGCGCGGTTAAATGCTGACAGTCCATTGAGCTTGCTCCTGCCAATAAATGGAGAGTTGCATGAGCAAAGGGGGATCGTTCTGTGTCTTTTGGTAATTTTAAACTATGTGTACATGTATAATGGTGGATTATCGTCACACCTGGACGCATGGTAGTTTAAGGCCTTACCGGGCCATGAGTGGCAGTTTAAGGCCATACCGGGCCATCATTGGATGGGGAAATGGCAGTTTAAGGCCGTACCGGGCGGCTTAGACTAGCATACACGTGTAAAATGGGTTCCAAGGAGGAACCAGGACGTAATGATCTCTGTTTTTAATAATTTGTAATAATTTTTTATCATTTTTTCGGGTGAATTTTAGCAAAAAATAAGCAAAAAAGAAAAAAAGAAAAAAAGGCAAAAAACGGAGCAACGGCGGCATAAACGGCAGCGGTGTCAGCGTCAGTGTCATCGGGGCGCTATATAAAGGGAAGAGGGGGTCCATTTGCTTCTTACTGTGAAAGTGACAGCGTGAGCGATAGCGTAAACTGTGCCAGCGTAAGCGTAAACCACAATACCCTAGCGTAAGCGTAAACTTAAACCTCAGCGTAGACGCCGAAGAGTGACCCTAGCGTAGACGCCGAATACTGAACCCCAGCGTAGACGCGGAGAGATCCTAGCGTAGATGTCGAAGAGTAGGCTTGCAAGCGCCAGCGTAGAAAATTTTCCTCAGCGTTAACTTACATCGACAGCGTAGATAAATCGAGATGGGCAAGGGGAAGGAAGTGGAGGGCCAGGGAAGGAAGGGTCCCGACCTGACCTTTGCAGAAGAGATGGAAGCCATGCTGCACGGCCTGCCCAGGACAAAGATCTCATCGTGGCCTGTGACGTCCCACATGTAGGCTCTGATCCCTGCCTCTGTTGTTGTTTTTGTGCTATCTTTTGTTTGTAGCATAGACAGTCTCGGTGTATACGCCGGGCGTAGAGGGTTTTCAGCATATGGGTTTTCGACGTATACGCCGAGCGCAATTGTAAAGCGTAGACAGCTCTTTATTGACGAAATGTTTGTCAGCGTAATTTATTTATCATCGGCATAAGTGTTGGTTATGGTGACGGCGTATATGTTGAGGGTTTGTTCAGCGTATACGCTGTATGTGCACCTTCGTCTTATCTTTCTAGCGTAAACTTGTTTATTCAGTGTCGGCGTAGACTGTTTACGCTGAAAGTGAACTCGGGCGTATACGTTGAGGGTTTCGTCAGCGTAAAGTAGATCACCGTCAGCGTAGACGCTGAGTTGGGTAGCGTATACGCTGAGTTAAATTGCGTTTTTTACGCTAAGTGTTGGTCGGCGTATACGCTCTGTATACAGCGTATACGCTGAGTTTAAATTGCGTGTTTTACGCTAAGTGTAAACAGTTTGGCCGGTGTATACGTTGGTTTATGCGACGTATACGCTGAATATAAACAGTTAATTTTTGATTTTAAACACCGATTTATGATGTAAACTTCTGCTTTTTGGACTGTTTCGAAGCACAGCTAATTTGTCTTAGCGTCGCGATTGGTTGTAGGGATAGTAAGCGTTTCCTCATTGTTGTTGAACTCGTCGGGGTATTAACATGGGTTGGCCCCGTTGAAGATGAGGGGCTTCCCCCGGATCTAACTGTGGATGACAACGGGGTTTGGTTCCGGGAAGGTCCATGTGGCTTCTTGGCCTTTCTGCTAGACAATTTTGAGGTGGCCATGTGGTCAAACTTCAACGAAGTGGTTGCACGGAGCGTGGTTGATGCGATGCTGCCGGGGGCTGCCGAGGGTGTCATGGTTTTCATCGAAGACATTGACGAGGGGCTATTTGTTAATGAGGATGGTACTACCCAAGGGCCCAAGTCAACACGCCCATTAAGGCGCGTGTGGGCATTATTGCCACGAGGGTTAAACTACCTCAATAATACGTTGTTTATAGCTGCCTGCGCACATACACTGTTCCAGAATCCTCCTGGCACAGTATATCGAGTGGCCAGGTGGGACCATTTAAATTTATTGCTTTCCCTACCTCTATTTGGTGTTTGTTTCTTGTTTTAACACATGTTTGTTTGCAGGCCAAAGACCAACCCAAACGGGACCCTCATTGAGGATGAAGGGATAGCCCTCGCTAGCACTGCTCTGGAGGCCTTCATGACAGGCCCCACTCTTCATGGGACCGTATTGGCTCAGACGAAGGGGTCGATGGTCCATTTTCATAATCAGTTTTCCAGGGCGTTTGCGATGTGTAAAGCTCGTGGGTGGCTTCATGAAGACTGGACAGATCAGGGGCCAGTCTTCCCTCAAAACTTTGGCAGCACCTCCAAATCTGCCACTAACGGTGCGTAATAACATTTCCTAGATGCGTTAGTGGGTTTGTTCAACTGTTTGGAGTTATGCTAATATGATCATTTTAACTTGTTTTAACAGTTGATGTACCTCCCGGTGGGGATCCTGTGACAACAGGACGAACTGAGACTACTTTGTCAATGAAGTTCGTGGAGGTAGCAAAGGCGCAGAAGTGGCTGCGTAAGCAAGCTCCACCGTCCCTCACTTGTTTCCTGGACGATGCCGGCCTCATGGAGCTTTTTATGACGCTTAGCCCTGACGTATCAATCGGGGAGATGATTGGGATCGTGGACTCTTTTAATGAGTCTGTCTCATAGTATAGCACCCGGATTAAGGGTGTCAAGGTGGTGTTTCATCTGTTGCCTGTGTTCTTTTCCAACTTATTTGGCGTACCGGCAGATGGCCTACCAGTAGTGTTGGACAGAGCTCATAAAGAGCTCCAGACGATTCGTGAGCTGGAATCTTAGCTAGGCGTGGCCAAAAGCACCAAGGGATTCCCGATGCAGGGGAAAGCGAAAGTTGTAGAGGTGAACGAATTATACCCCTTGTTTCAGGCATGGGTATTCTCCAAAACCCTTTCCCAGGTGAGGAGTCTTGGGGTTGAGGCTGTTCGTGTCATGCAAACCGTCTTGGAAATGGGTATGTGGTATAATTGGGCCCAATTTTTTGTTTGCGGGCATGCACAAAGAGATAGTGCAGTTGCGCTCGAATATCGAAGCACAATCTCACTTCACCTTTGCCTTCTTCACTGGTTATCTCCATCGTTTTGCCAAGTTCCTTGTGGTTCGTGCGGACAACAAGTTTTTTCTGCGGGATCGGGGTCAACTATCCCGCCCGTGGGTCAAACACTTGTTTGCGATAGCCAAATCCCAAGATGCCCCAATCCGTTTTTGTTACCATAGGGGGATCATCTGGCGGTTCAATCCACACACGGGATAGTCTAGGATTGGAGCCAGATGATGTACCTTTAACCGCTAGGCGGGCAGAACGGGTTATCAAGGAAACCATCGGCCGAGCCAAGTCGAAGTTGAAAAGGCCCGAACGTGCGACGGAGGAAGTTGCCGATGTCAACCAGCCACGTGTGAAGCGCATACGCTTCAAGATGCCTGGTAAGCGAGGCTCACCTACTTATTATTTTATCATTTTCGTTTGTTTATAACTTTTACTCCAATTGCTTACGTATTGTTGCTGTTTTTGACTTGAAAAAGTGAGGAAGCAGGCTTTGGAGACCATCACAGAGGAGGAGGAGACCAATACAGAGAAAAACAACGAGAAGGAAAGCCCAGAGAAGAGCCAAGGCGGAGGAACAAAGCAGTTAACAGAGAAGACTATTGAAACTGAACCATTGGATGACCAGGATGCTATCAACCAGGTGTTCAGTAGCTTCCTTAAGGGTAATTTGGATTTGGGCAGTCCCCCAGAGGGTGATAAGGATCATGGTACGTTTTCGCTTTTAGTTCGTTTTTATTTATTGAATCAGTTGTTGCTCCTATGGTCTTTTATTTTTGTGTTTTTATGCTTTTCAGATGAAGGTAGTGAGACTAGGACGGTACGGTTGGACGTACCCATGAAGATGGTTCCCCCTGAGAGGACCGCTGAGGTTAGTTCTTCCCATACCCGTGAGCCACTTACTTGGTCAGAAATGCCAAGTAAGATGGATTTTGTGGCTGGAATCGTGGAGGAAGTCGTTGAATGGATCCAAGAAGCCCACCCTGATATAGGTATAAATCACTTAAAGATTTGGAGCTTCACATCTTGTTTGTATAGTTTTAACATTTGTATTTTTCACGTGGGTAGGTGCTAAACTGAGATGGGATCCCTCTGAAAGCATTAGCATGGAAAGCCTAACCACACTCTCCCCCGAAGTAGAGCAGGTGCCAAGGCCTGTTTATGAGGGAGTTGTAGAAAGCCTTGTGCATAATGCTAAGTCATTATGGACTTGTAGGTGTTCCATTGAGAAATTGTGGCTACAGATACAGGCAAAAGAAAAGGAAGTCTCCAAATTGTCAGAGGAATGCAATGATCTGAAGGCTCGGTACGAGTTTTCTGCGGCCAGACTAAGCGGAGATCGCTCTTGGCGAACGTCCGAGGTTACGTACACTAGGTATTGGAACTTACTGAATCATCATGCGTCGCTGACTCGGAGGATGGCAGAGCGCAAAGCGCAAATCGATCTCCTGAACCTTAAGTGTCAAGATTGGAAGGCCTTTGCTTCCAAGGTTTGTAAGTGGGGTCAGGATGAGAAAAACCATAAACATCACTATAAGAAGTCGTTAAAGGAGGTGTCCATTGAAAAGTGCCAGTTAAAGATGTTTGTGGAGGGTTTGGGTTTGCATTCTGCCTTCGATGCCTTTGCTCAAAACACAATTGTGGAAATGGAATCGCCTACAAGGGTGATCACAACTGCTTCTGGGGAGGTGTCAGTGGGTGAGTTCCCTCTGAAACGTCCTACCTGGTCGGCTATTGACAAGGGCAAGACTTTGGCAGACGTCGACCTAGGCCTTGATGGGACAGATTGGGCTAGCGTTTCAGAAGAGGAAATCCTCCGTCGGCTGGAATTTGGCCTAGGGGGATCTCCCATGGTAACCGTTTTGTTCCTATGGAGTTAATTTATTGGATAACGTTTAAAATGTTAACATTCGCTTATTCTTATGTTGGTTGTTTGTTTTTGGCATTTTCAAAATAAAGGTGGTGATGATACCCAAGAGGCTAGCCCCAGTGGAGCAGGGGCCCCTGACGCTGGTGGCTTTAAAGGAGATGATCCTCCTGTCCCGGACGCTTAGTGTTTTTTTTTGGGTTTTTTACTGATTCAAATTGGTACAGGAGTTGCAACTTGAAAATGTTGAGAAAAACAGGAACAATTGGTTCTTAGAATTGTATAACGTTGCATGAATAAATATTTTTTTGTTGGTTTTCAACTTGGTTGCACACATGACACGATATTAATATGTTTTTGGGTTTACTTTTCTGTTTTAAGTGTAATGTACTGAAATAATTATAAATGATACATGAAAAGGCAAACAAAGTATGCACTAGTTTAAGGCCATCTCGGGCTTGGTTTGCACTAGTTTAAAGTCGTTTCGGGCCCCCATGCATAGTTTAAGGTCGTTTCGAGCCCCATTGTAAATGAGTAATATTTTGGATAAAGTGGGTAAGTTTCTCGGTTGACCGATCATCTCTGACCGTGGCTAGTTTTATGTCATCGTGGACATGATAGTTTAACGTTATTCCGAACTTGGAGTAGTGATTATTTTAATATATGTATTTGTGTTGGTGTTATAGTTTAACGTCGTTTCAGACAGAGGGTAGTTTAACGTCGTTTCGGATGATATGTTGTTTTATTTTAATTGCTTTTTGATTTTCTTTATTTTTATGTCAGGGGGTGTATCAACTGGTACGATTTTGTATTCGGCATCTCCTTTGCTAATCACGTTGAACGGCAATTCAGTCCAAGGGACGTTCGATAGAATGTTTTCTGTATTAGTATTTTCAGGTGTTTCGGTGTCCGTCGTTGTTTTTGTGTTGGTTTCTTTGTGAGGCGACGTGTGTACAGTGTTAGGCGCAGGTGTTTCGGTTTTAGGAGGCTTTTGTCTCATGTTCAAAGGCTTTCCATCCACCAGTTGCAGTTTGTTTGTGTCATTTTAATTAGGCTTGTCGAGTTCAACCTCAGAGCCTTGGTCCATGTCTGTGTGCGATGAAATGATGGGAGTGACCGCTTCCCCATGTATGATGATTTCACCGCCCTCATGTATAGGGGAGGACACAGCTCTTAGTTGGGCCAACTAGGGTCTTCCTAATATTAAGTTGAATCCTGGCATTTCATCGACCACTAGGAAGTCAGCATATGTGGGGAACTGGTCTCCTGCTATGAAATCTAAGGTTATTGTGCCTTTGACTAGTACGCGTGACCCGCTGAATGACTTTAAACATGTTGTTGTCGTAGGTTTAATTAAGTCGGTAAGCCCCAGTTATTCAATGATGGGATATGGTACAATGTTGGTGGCCACTCCATTGTCTACGTGGACTCTATGTATTTTGAATTGGTTTACATGTATGGTTATGAACATGGGGATTGTTGTTGTCTCCCCTGTCTTCTTGTCTACTTTGATGTTATCATCATGGAAGCTCAAGGGTTTAGGAACGACCTTGCGAGATGAGTACATTACGGCATGAATGGTGGGTTCGTTCGGGGGCAAGTCCTCACTGACCGGGATCGACGTGAGCATGCGTACTAGAGCTTCCCGATGCGTTTGCGATGTCAGAACTAAGTCATACAAGCTTAGTGAGGTATTTTTTTGTTTCAATGCTTGAGTGACTTGTGTCAAGGCTGTCATGAAATCTTTACTGTTGGGGCCGTTTTTATCAGCAATGACTGGGTCCATTGGGCCCAATAGTTTTATTTCACGTTTTGCTGATTTGTCATTCTCAGTTGGAACTGTTGTTTTAGGTGGTTCATAATTTTCAGATGGTTCACCTTCGTTGCCTGCGTTGGATTGGTAGTTAGGTGATGACATGGTCATGAAGTTAAGTGGAGTGGGCTTAGGTGGCCCCATGGCTAGCTGTTGGCATTCCTTCTCCACACATTCACGTGTAAGCCTGTCTGCTAGGCGTTCTCGTGTGTGGCGTCGAGGTGGAGCTGGCTTTGGAGCCTGGGGTTACCCTGGGACACTTAACACATATGGGGCTGGGCAGGGTTGTGGGTGGACGGTCGGATATGATGGGGCAGGAGGTTGACCAAGTATCCTGATGACGTATGGGGTTGGTTTTGGTGGAGGTTGGACCTCCGTTGTTGCAACGGCAGGTGGTACTCGGACTATGAAAGGGGTAGGCCGAGCATGAGGGGTTGGTGCGTCTGCGGAATTGACCGGAGGGATGCGCACCACGTATGTTTTTTGATGCGTCATGATGTTGGATGTGGGTACGGTCAAGGGCACCCGGATGACGTATGGCCACTACGGGATGTGTGGTGGTTGAGGTGCGGGTGTGGACACAGCGGGAGGAATTCGAACTACGAATGGCCTACTAGGTGTTTCCTGTTCATATTCGGGGTAGACGGTGTTGATGCGGGGTGTCTCGGAATCATCATCATAATAGATCGTATTGATTACGTACGGCGCCTCTTTAGTGTTCAGGGGATCTTTATACACCCCCATAGTTTGATTCTGTGGTTGGATGGGGTTAGCCCCGTCAAAAGTGATTTGGCCATCATCGATCATCCGTTGAATGTCCTGTCTCAAGGTGAAACAGTAATCCATACCATGTCCAATGCGTTGATGGTAGTCGTAGAAGCGATCCATTCTGAAACCTTTGGGTACGGGCGGCTCATCCGGCGTTGCTAGGCTTGGGTTCTATACAAGTTGACAGAATCGGTCATGCTGCCTCTTCTATGTTTTTAATTTGTACAAATGCTTGGTTAAGATCGTGCGTTAAGGTAGTATAACTTGGATTTAAAGAAGTCGTTAACAGCCCCTTTTAGGATGGTAAGCAAGTAGGTCTGGGAGATTGGCTCATGTAATTCATTGAGTGCAGCGCTCCACCTTTGAATGAATTTCTGTACAGGTTCAAGCGGTGCTTGCTTGACCTGTATAAGACTGTCCAGTGTGGCTACGGGTTTCAAGTTGTACTTGAACCTGGTCACAAACTGGTGTAATAAGTCTTCCAAGGAGAAGATGGAATTCCTTGGTAGAGCTCGGTACCAATCAAGTGCCCTTCCCGCGATAGACATGGGAAACACTCGTAGAATAGCATGAGGCCATGCCTGGAGCAACGCGCATTCTAATCTAAATGTTATTAAATGGGCGTTGGGGTCAGTCTCCCCATTATATTTGGTCAATGTTGGTAAGGAGACGCCTTTGGGCAAGGCCAAGGATGGGACGGAGGAGCTGATGGGGTCATCGTGGTAGAAGTCCACTACCTTCAACTCCACGTCGGTGGCGGTTTTGAGGCATTTTACCTCATCTGTCAATTCTTGCATCATTTTTTTAGCGTCCGCCCAATCTTGGGTGCTTGGTGAAGCTACAGGCTAGGGGTGTGTGGCTGCATACAAGTTAGACTATTGGGTTGTGGGTTGAAAGGCCAAAAGCTGGGCGATCAGCGGTTGTGTTTGTGGAAAGTTTACAGTGGGTGGCACTGAGTATGACACGTTGTGTGGGAAAGGTTGCTGTTGCTGTGGTTGGGGCTGTACCTAGGGAACATTGACTAGTGGAATCGTATGGTGTGGCACGTGAGTGTGAGAGGGTTGGTGTGACGGCACACCCATCGGTGGCCATTGCCCAACCACATTGTGCGAAGGGACTCCCTGTTGGGTTACGGCCGTCGAGGGGCCTGTATGCGCTTGAATATGCGGGATGTAATGAGTGGATGTGAAGGCAGGTATCGCGTGTGGCATCCTTATCACTCGGGGTGGGAATGTCACTCCCACGCTAGTGTGAGGGGGTGGTGCTTGTGAGGACGAGCTCGTAGCTGCAGCAGGGATGATTGTGAGAGGGAATGTGTTAGGTTGGGAGTCACTTGGAGGAGGGATATGCACTAGCGCTGATGTTTCAGGTGGTGGTGCTTAAGCCTGGGTGAACCTAAGATGCTGGAGGGGCAGGATTTCCCCTGTGTCTAGATGAAAAATGGGGTTAGCCTGCGCTTGCGGGCTCAGAGTGTGGTAGGAGTCCTCGTGCTCGGATTGAGCGGTGAAGTCATCCTTCTCTTCTAGTTGGGGTTCTAGTGCATACCAATCCAACATGTGGCTCCTTTGCAGGAGGAGTTGTGTGACGAGCTCCAAATACTGCTCTGGAACTGGGATTACATCATATGGGGAAGGGTTGAAGTTGTGTCCTCCCCTGTAAAAGAGTTCGAACTGCCTCTTTACTTCCATTTCAGCTCGGTCAATAGCCAGGCCAGCTTGTATTTTAATACATATAAAATTATACTGATTCTCAGTGATGATGTTGGAGGCTGGATCTCTCCCCTGTAACCTTAGAGACCGGTGGGGCCCCGCTGTGGGTTGCACTCCTGGGTGTTGTGCGACAGGCTGTTGGATGGCTATGATGTCCATGATGGGGGTGGTTTGAGTAGTGGTAGTGGTGTTGTTTGCGGGGTTCATGATGATATGTCACGGATATGAATTAGTCTGGAGATGCAAAGTTAATGTGTTGTGTAGCGTGCAGCGTATACGCTTCAATGGACAGCGTATACAACGTATATGGTCAGCGTAGACGCTGGAGAGCGTATACAACGTAAGATGGGTCACGGCGTAAAACAGGATAGTGTAAAATAAGTGGCAGCATAAAACAGGAAACAACGTACAACAAGTTGCAGCATAGAACAAGTAATTGGCGTAACACAAGAATGTAAAACGAGTTGCAGCGTAAAATAAGGCTCAGCGTAAAACTGGAGAGCGTAAAACAAGCTCAGCGTAAAACAAGTCACAGCGTAGAACTAGTTGCAGCGTAAAACAGGGGAGTGTAAAACATGTGAACGTAAAACAAAGCAGCGTAGGAGTTTCTGAGTAAGTTTTTAAGAGTGTAAACACTGTGCAGCGTAGACGCTAGACAGTTGCGGGCTGGGTTTTCAGATCGGGCTGCGTAGACATTAAAGGGTTTCAGCATGGAGCGGCATGCAGTTGGTGGCGTAGACGCTTAACAGCGTAAACGTTGGGAAATTTGCGGATAAGGGTTTTAGGAGGCCCTCCTTCTAGCGCCAATTTCTGTACCACCTGAAATCGTCAGTCTCCGGCTGGAAGGAAACAGAGGCCGTGGGATCGCAGGACGAGCACAGAAGACCCTGCCTTTGCTTAAGGGCGAGTTGGAAAGCACGAAGGTAGAGTACCTTGGGTGGTCCGCACGTGGATCAGGTAAGGATTTCCCTGAACGTACACCGAAGTGCTATACGCCGGGTTATGCGTAAACAACATAGCAAACGTAAACAAAGCGTAAACAACGTAAAACAGACACAGGCGGAGCGTAAGCGTAAACGGGCATAAACAGAATGTGTGGGCCAAATTTACGTAAAAATGTAAACAATCTTGTGTAGCAAATGTAACAATGATATTACAGAATGAGAATACAGTGCACCGGTCTAACGCAGTTGTGGTGAAGCACAAGGTGGACGAAAAGCCCCGGTGGATGGGAGGGCGGCTGGGCTGGTGTACGCTGTGGGCGCGGCGTAGAGACTATGCACGGCGTACAGGTTTTCCAGCGTAAGAGGGTTTTGAGCTCTGGTGTGCAACGTAATTGCTCCTGGGTATCTTCTGGGATTTTTGCCAACCGACCTGGATGAAGTGGAAAATGGGGGTTTTTATACCGGTTGTTGCGCTAGACTCGGGTTGGGAGATACGTGGCGCATTGACCGGGTGCATACAATTTACAAATATACAAAATATTACATCTGCTGGGCGTATACGCTGGGCGTATATGCCGTATTAGGTCGGCGTATACGCTGGGTGTATACGCTGGATGTGCTGAGCATGTGTGAACGTGGGTGGAGATGCTGAGTGTTGGGCGTATACGCTGGCGAATGCAAGGCGTATACGCTGGCAGATGCCCACTTGCTTCAATCCTTACTCTTCGGTGTTATCTTCATGCTGTCATTAGAGATTTTGTCGTCGAGCGTATGCATCTGCAGTACCTAGGCGTGTACGCTGGAGAGTGCTGGGCGTATACGCTGGAGAGTGTTGGGCATATACGCTGGGCGTATGCGCTGGGCGTATAAGCTGGGGAGTGCTAGGCATATACGCTGGGGAGTGCTAGGCGTATATGCTGGGGAGTGTACTTAGTGAAAACTAAGTGTTGCGATCCCCAAGGTTGCCGTATGTGACATCTCATACAGCCAAGGTCGTTCGTGGGTCCCAGGGTCCTTCTTGATGTCTGACAAGTACTAAGCTCTGAATTTTGTGGTGTTTCAATGGGTTTTCCGAGGAAAGGCTAATGTATCACATCATTGATGGGCTACGTAATGAAACAGGAGAGACCTTAGGAACGTATGCCTGAGGTCAACTATACAACCTACGAACCCATCAAATCCAAGAGCTTATTAAGCGGGTAGCAAAAGAAGAAGGAGAAATAGCTACATGGGAGAGTGTTGAGAAACATCAACGGGACCAAAATATTAACTCAACAAAGGTCCATGATCATAACAAGGAGAGATCAACAAATCTCAAGGTGGAAACATCACCTTTGCCAANTTATATGAGCATTAGGGAAACAAGTTACATCCAGATTTCGTACAGAGATACTGTGTTCGATTACAGTGGAAACAATCCCAGTCGTGGGGGAATCCACCCTTAGACTGGAGGCACCCTTCACATGTTCCGAATTCAAACGCTTATCACGTTCAACATCCTGTTCCTTCATTTAGGCCACCATACTCTATCTCACCACAATATCATTCTCCACAATACTATCAACCCATACCTCCAACACAACCACCACCTTGTGCACCTTACATCCCTCCTAACTTTCAACATTCTTATCCTTTCCCTCCTTCCACAATGCCACCAACTGTTCCTAAGGTGGTTGTACCCCCGCAACCCATGAACAACACTTGTGCTACTGTTACTAACAGCAGTGAGCAACCTCAGCAACATCAAAGACGTCCTTTCTTTAAACACGGCTGTAGGAAGGGACAACATAACTCTGAGGCCACTGCATTGTCCAACCCAGCACAAGTCCGACATTGTGGTGCACCCTTACCTTCGAACCCAATGCCTCATGTACCTTTATTAGGGCCACCAACTTACACTCCAACAACCATATGGCCCAATGAACACAACCATGGGAGGCATCAACCCAATCCTTGCATAACATCTAACGGTCCTAAACATCATAGTGGGTCAACTCATTATCCGGGAACTACATCTTATGAAGTGCCCCACTGTGTTTATTATAAAGTGTGTGAAATCTAAGGTGATAAGTATGGACCAGCTTCAATATTTCCAATATGCAAGGATCCTCATTTTCCATTTATTAATCCTTGCCATACTCAACCGTTTAGTTATGGGGGATATCCCCCATTTCAATGACAAGCAGGATTAATAAATATCTTTAATTTTCTTTAATTTTACAACTTTTTTTCTTTTCAGTTTTTCATTTTTTCAACTTTTTGTTTTATCTTTTTTGTGTGTTTGTATTTTTCTGTTTTTGTAAATAATCTCATCTACGAATAAAACACTCATGTGGATTGTTGGTTGAGATGTGTTTTATGTTATTAAGTCATGAGTGATCAATTATTTGAAACAGTGAGCCCATTACATCCACTCACTCACTCTATAAATAAAGAGGGTTTGTTCTGGGGTATAGTGATATTCTTGAAATTTCTAAAATTTAAAATTAATTTTGTGTTATTGTACCCAGAATGAAGAAGGATGGACCAAGAGGGAATGATTAGGGTGTGACATCAAGGGGACTTGTGGATTCTCTTCGATGTCATCTGTGGATGTCATAATGTAACTTGGTTGTACTAAGATCCTTGTAGATCTAATGAAAAATGGGAGTAAGAGTAATCAAAAAGGGCACTCGACAATCAAAAGCTGTTCTAGGGGATCCCACTGGAAAGACATGCATCCATGCCTGAAGGTTGGCGGCTTCTCTGGATTCAGTAAAGTGAAAAAGAACAAAA